>CM037851.1:119911996-120140213 GCA_021234595.1 Delia radicum
TGAGAGAACTCCGGAGGGAACAATCATCAAACATTGACGAGAAAACCTAAAAAAATCAATGATCAGGTGCCTAAATATGAAATGCTAGCCTTTGTGAAAGGAGATAAAATACCATCATCTCATATACATATGTATGATCCAGAAAATGTGGTTTTTGCCTGTAACATCTTTCGTGTAAGTAAAACATGCTATTATTGCCCACAATTTCAAGCAATAGTTACCTACTTAGATACGGGTAAATTTTCGACACTGACGTAAAATATAGAAAAAATGTTTTGTTGTATGACATGTGTGTGTGTGTGTATGTTAGCCGATGTTTAAGCAAGATGAATCCTTTCGCGTTAATCGTTTATCTTTAACGGCGCACAAAGTATGGCTATTTTAAGTTTCAAGCAAATTAAAAATATTACAATTACAGTTTTTGCTTAGATTATTTCATATAGTCATATATATTTAAAAATGTGATAAATGACATTTTAAAATATATATAACACCACAAAAAAATATAAAAATACATTCAAACAATTTGTTTGTCATATATTAAAACGTAAAAAGGAAACAGCGATTATTTTGAAAACATTAATTTTTTGCCGGTTTAATGGTATTTAGTTGGGTTTAGGGTTACTTCTTTGCAGAAAATCATATTAAATACTTTTAAATTCACAAAATTAAAAATTGTATATAAGGATGCTTTTTGAGGTTATGAAAATTTTGTTTGCTCAATAAAATTTAAAGTCCTTAGAATTTTCGATGCCTTTTCCATTTTAGTATTGAGCTCATTAAATCTTTTATTTGATGTACGTTTTGTGGGATTTGATACTGCGCTTTACAGCGCATGTTTGGAAAATAACAATTAAGTCGGTCGTAATAATTCACTCTACATACCTAACTACACTCAAAAAAAAGTTTGTAAAGTCAGCAAAAAATTTAGATGAGTCAGCAAAATTTTGTCAGTAGGGTGCTTGCAGAAAAATTGGTAATGTCAGCAAAATCTTTTGCTGAAAATCAGCGAGCTGATTTTTGACAACAAAATTAGTAGATTGAGCAAAAGTTTTACTAACACTTAGTTGATTAAAAATTTAAATATCCTTGCTAAAAGTTAATAAAGTTTTGCTAAAATTAGTAGACTAAAAAAAACTCAAAACATTTGTAGAAAAATTATACATTAGTTAATTTATTTGCTGAAAATCTTAATTTTTTGGGATTCTTTTAAAATAATTTATACCTCATTTATACTAGAGCCAAAAACGAGAAGTTATCAAAAACTACATGTATAGTTGGCAAATTAAATACAAATTTTAAACCAAAAATAAAAGTCTTCAAAAACTACTGTCGTGCCGTACGAAATAAAGAGCAAACACGTCTTTCAATGGTTTCTTACAGACTCCCTCGTCGGTATAATTTATTGACATATTTATAATAAAAAAGTTAAAGAACTTAACGAAACATATTGACATTCAGGGATGGCACTATACCCCCTTTTATTATAACAAAAATAACTTAATTAATAAGAGAAGATAAGATATGAAATTTGTTTAGTTTAATTAGTTTTCAAAAATTGAGTCTTAATAATAAGTCTTATAATAATTTTTAACAGGATATAATTAGTATGCATACCCCCATTTTATTAAAAAAATTAAATTATAATTAATTTAAAAAAAAAAGATTTACTAATAAAAAGTGGTTAATTAAATTTTTAATTTTTAAATTTTATTCATACCTTTTCTGTTTTTCTTTCAAAATGATTTTTCTTATGTGTAAATTTTAACATTACTTCTTTTTTTAGGTTACATAAGTTTAATTTTCATTTTTGAATTCTGATAGTTTTTTTGTGATTTAAAATTGATATTTAAATTTTTTAATATTATAATTAGCATTCTAAATAGTAATGAATTAATTAAGATATAAAATATATTAATGTTATAACTTTTTATGCTTTTCTTATTCTATTCTTGTGCACAGTTTTTCTTTATTTGTTAATTTGTTATAAATCGTAACGTTAACACCATCTATGTTTTTCACAACATAAGGGCCATCATAAATACTTTTAAATTTTTCATAAGGTTCCTTTTGTAATAAAACATTATCATTTATTTGCAATGTTAAAGGTTTGGCATGTGTATCATAAAAAAATTTTGTTTCTCGTTTTATGTTTGTTAATTAAATTTCCTGCTAAAATGTTAGTTTTTTGTAGTCTGTATCTTATTTCTTTACTATAATTTTCAGTATTGTATAAAGGTTCTAAATTCGCATTCGATTCGATTGTTGCCTTTTTACCAAAAACTAATTCGAACGGTGTGAATTTGTTGTCAAATACTGTGTTTGATGTCGTATTATGATAAAAAGTAAAGAATTTCAGGTAGGTATCCCAATCAGATATGTTCTCACTGATATAAGCTCGAACATATTCGTTGAAAACCCTATGGTTTCGTTCCACCGTTCCTAACGTTTGATGGTGGTAGCTAGTTGAAAATTTCGTTTCAATTTTTAAAAATTTGCAAAGTTCAGTCATAATTTCATTTTTAAATTCTGTTCCTAAGTCCGATTTCATAATCTTCATTCTTCCGTAAACGAGAATGAAGTTCTTAAATATCGCACGAGCAACAGTTTTTGCGGATTTGTCCGGTATGGCTATGGTAACTAAATATTTTGAAAGGTCACACATTAATGTTAATGCGTATTTGTTGCCATAGTTGGATTGTGGTAATGGACCTATAGTATCTAACACAACAATATCAAACGCACTGGTGGGCGTAGGAGTCATTACCAATTCCTCAATGTTCCCAGGTTTAACCTTATTAATATTGCATTTTGAACAATTCCTAACATTTAGCTATGTCTTTAGTCATTTTTTTCCAAAAATATTTTGTCCTAATTTTCGCGTAAATTTTTTCCGACCACAATGTCCGCCAAGAATAGAGTCATTGTGATATATTTCCATTAATTTCTTCTTTTCATTTTCATTTCCCTGATTGTTTTCAATGTGTTCTCGTAAGGATAATTTCGAAGTTTTCAATAATTTGATATAGGGTTGCCAGACGGGCTTGATTTGGCTTGATTGTCAAGGTTTTTTAGTACGTGTCAAGAATGAAGCCAAAATGTCATTTGTCAAGCTAAAACGGAATTTTTCAAAATTTTCCATCAAATTGTCAAGAAAAATCAAGAAAATATAATCATTATCAAAAAAAAAAAAAATGTTTTTAAATGTACTATTACTATTTTTTACCCTCTTAACAATATTTAGATGTTTTCGCCCAACATTAACAAAATAGTTCAAAACAAAACGTCAGCTTATTAGTTTTTTTTTATAGCAACCCTCACAACAGCTGATTTAAAAATACGAAAACAATAAAGAAATGTGAGTTAAAATTATTTGTTTGTTTAAAATACATGTTAAAAAAAAATATAAATTTAAACCTAGAATAAATTAATCGGTAAAGTGAGCTGATAAACATGGAAAACAACGGGGAAGCTGGACCATCGAAGAAAGCGAGATATACAACTTTTTCTGAAAGATGGAATCAAATACCTGAATATTCCGCACGGATAAAAAGGAAGGATGATTTCACTGCAATGTGCAAATTGTGCCAAACGGAAATTGTAATCAAACACGAAGGAACCCGTTCTCTGGATAAACACAAGGGCACTAAAAACATCAAAAAATATTGAATTGTCAAAAGGTGTCCCAGAGTATTGCAAGTTTTGCTAAGCCTAAAGAAACTAACGAAGAAACTCAAATAGCTCGTGCTGAGCTCGTAAGTGTATTCCATAATGTTGTTCGTGGTCTTAGCTACAACAGTTTGGATTGCCGACGAAACTGTGTTATGGCAAAGTGAATAGCAAGAAGCTCAAGCTCAATAATTGGTTTTTTCTGTTCAGCCAGGTTAAACGATTTTGACGCGAAATATACAGGTAAATCGATACCGTTAAAGTTCTGACTTAAAATGGCGCCACAGCCTAGCTTAGATGCGTCAACTGTTTTGTGAAGTCAGGGTATTGTAGAATTTTAGGTGACAACAACGCATATTTTTAATTTTCAAAAGAATTTTGACATTGTTCGTCCCAATTAAAGTTAATATTTTTCTTTGTCATGTGATTTAAAGGTGCTGCCAAAGTATCAAAATTTGGGATAAAACGCCTGTAATAGTTGGCAAATGCCACAAAACGCCTGACTGCATCCTTATCAGATGGTGTTGTATAATTTCTTATCGCATTAATTTTTGATTCGTCTCACAAAAGACCATTTGCAGTACATTTATGCCCGACAAAGGTAACCTCGGGTCGAAAAAAATTACATTTAAATGGGTTTATTTTTAAGTTATGACTTCTCAGAATTTCAAAAACGTTTTCAGGTTATTTAAGTGATGTTGTTTACTACAGCCGATAATAATATATCATCTACATATAAAAAAGCTTTGTTGGGCAAAAGACCAGAAAAAGCAATGGACATCATCCTTGAAAAAGAGTTAGGTGCTACGTTAAGGCCAAAAGGTAAAACTTTCCAACGAAAATATCTTTTATCAGTGCTGAAGGCAGTGATATCACGCGAATCTGGGTGTAATGGGATTTGATGAAATCCGGAGAAAAGATCAATTATTGAAAAATGTTTTGCACGCAATAAATTGTCGAGGATATCATCAATTCGTGGTAAGGGTAACTTATCCGCAATGAGCTTTCTGTTTACAGCGCGATAGTCTACACACATTCTGTAGGATTTTTGATTATCTGTGATTTTCTTTGGAACAAGATTAATGGGCTATTGCAATTTGAAGTACTTGGTTCGATCAAATCATGATCTAATAAGTTCTGAGCCTGCCTATTGATTTCTTCTCTTTGGGAGTGTGCGAGCCTATTATTTTTTATATAAACTGGTGATGAATCAACCATTCTAAATTTCTGTTCGTAAAAGTTGTTTACGGTCATTTTGTCATCCTTTAGGGCAAAAATGTCCGAAAAGGATTCACACAATGGCATTAAATGTCCCTAATGTCCTCTGGATTTGATCCTTAAGTATGTCCTTCAATTCGTTGATACGTTTATAATCTGTTTCCTGTTTATTAATTGAGTATATGTAAAAATTGTTTAATTTTTCCATTCTGACCTTACCAGTAGTATTTACTATTCGTAAAACTGGATTTTTTGAGTCGATAATTCCCTTTGCTATAAAAACTGCTATCGAAACTTCTTGCGAATCGACAAACATGGGTTCTTTGACGTCACACAGATTAAAAATCCTAAATACCTCACACCTTGGTGGTATAATGCAAGTAAACTTTTCTGTCCCGCTTAGTATCGGTATTTGCAATTTTGAATTTCGTGTAAAAATTGTTAAAGTCATATTTCATAATTAAGGTGACACTTATTGTCTTTAAGAAAATCCTTACCTAAAATGCCATCAGCTGGAATATTAAAATCGTCACTGACAACGTGAAAGACTTGCTGAATTAAATAATTCGAAATTATCAAATTTGTACAAATACTTTCTAAGGTGGTTATTGCATTTGGGGTAATACCTGTTATGTTTATGATTTCATTTTGGTTCAGAATAATGTTTGAATTTTAACTTGAAACTTTTATTAGAGAGATGTCTGCCGGGTATCTACAAGGAAAGTGCATGAATAATTTGTATCGATAGAGTTTAGCTTTATGAAGTCATCATAGTTTAGGTTTAGACTATAAACTGATTTTTGAATAATTTGCTTGTTTGACTGATCTGGTCGAAAAATATTGTCGTGTTGTTCTAGTTCTCTTCTTCTTTCCTCAACAGCTGTTGTTAAGGGACCTCTGCGTTTAAAGACCTTACAGAGGCCCTTGCTGTTATTGTGAGAAAAACGATTAGCGTTATTTCCACGATAATTATTGTTAAAGTTATGGTTCGTTCTGGGATAATTTTACTACTCGAGTTTCCACGATTATTACCACGATGTGAATTGTTACGGTATTGATTAAAGTTATTGCCACGATATGCGTTATTACGAAATTGATTGAAGTCATTGTCTCGATATGTGTTATTGCGAAAGTTATTAAAATTGTTGTTTCTATTTCTACCTTGTGTCCGAACTGCTAAAGTTTGTTGTTCCTTTATTTCAGTTGTCCCTTCGATTACTAGTTTCGCTACAACTTCCTTGGGGTCTTTAAAGACTGATGATGCTAATATTGACTTAACGAGGGTCGATCTTGCGTTTAGACGGCAAACGCTAACGGTTTGTTCTATAGCCATTTCATGGGCTTTGGCCTTTGTTATGCCTTCCACAACAAGAGCACGCTTTAGCGAGTCGGCCAGTTCCTCCGCTTGCTTAGCAAAGTCAGTAATTTCATTGTTCTTTACACTAAATGCAGCAATCTTGCAATGATCTTAGAGTTTTCCGGTCTGATTCCGTCTCTTAAGGCAGTCTTAATATCATTCACTGTGCTAATATTGTCAGGCAATGCCTCGCGGGCTTTTGCCTCAAGTTTCGACTTTACAAAGTTCAGAAAATTATTATGCAAGTTTGGTTCGGTAAGATCCTCTATGAGGTCAATTTTGTCTAAAAATGATTGTAGCTTTAAAGGATTACCATCATAATTTTCACGAATTATCGAAGCGCACATGGTAACATAGGATTTCTTATCCTCGACTGTAGCCATTTTGATTTATATTTCCTTAGTAGTTTCAGTAATAATAATCTGTTTATTTTTTGAGTCTAATTTTTCGAAATCTTCGTCTTTACTTTCGGTCATAACGTTTTCATCTACACGTTCTAACAAATCCGATTCCTCTGGAACTTTTATATTACAGTTGATTTTGTTAAAACATTTTATTAATATTTCCCTGCAGTTGCTAAGTTTTAAAAAAAATTTACGTTTATCATCTTGTGACAACTCATTCGAATTAGTTTCTATATAGTCTAGCAATGAATTGTTATGTTGTATTAAAAGTGTTTGTATTCACTAACTTTTTCTAAATTTGTTGTTAAAGGTCTGCTTTGTAAGACCCTTTTCTTTACGTTATAAAATTTGCTAAGTAATTCTTTAAAAACGTTATCATCAAAATCAGACATTAATTGAGTTAACAGAGATTTTGCTTTTATAAAAAGTTTGAAATTGTGGTTAATAAGAGCTCAAAAAAAGCTTTATCTCAGAAAAATATATATATCAGTTTTAAATTTTGATAAACTGCAATAATTAAATAATTTTTCCCTTTTTTTTAGCATTAGTTTTTCACAACAGCAGTTGTGCGATTTGGTTATTTTTATAGCATTTTGTTCCCGATTTAATCCTTTTTCAAATTTAACTTAGAAACGAATTACCAAACTTGTTTTGGATTTAAAATTTCATATTTACTTTTCCTTTTAAACCGCTTAAATCAGAAATGTAAAATTTAGTATATTTTCTGTAAAAGTACCGTCTACGATTTAGTACCTTTCAGACTTGTAAAATTTAATATTCCAAAAGTACCACGTAACGATTTAGTACCTTTTATAGGATTTAGTACCTGGTAAGAAAACAATTAAAATTTTCTTTAAAAAGAAATGTCAGAAAATTTTAAAAAGATTTTTCACCTTTTTTTTTGTAAGTAGTTTTGTGTTTAAAATTTTCTAAAATCTGAATTTTTTTTTTTGTATTAAATTTTGTTTTTATATTTAAATAATACGGTCAACAATAAAAAACTTTTTCCCTTTTTTGTTCACTTTTTAGTACCAATTCAAAACTAACATTTTCCATCTCTGTCTTAAATTGATCTACTTATAAGATTTTTTCCATCTTCTCTTTAAAGTGTATCCTGTTTGTTTATTTGTTGAATTCTTAAATTCAAATGTTTCTCTTTATCTTTTGTATTTGTTGTACCATAACTTGGGTATTTATCAAGGTTGCCAACTCTTCAACCAAAAAAAGAAATAGCTGGATTTCAAAATAAAAATCGCTAGAAAATAAGTCATTAAAGACACAAATATTAAAGTATTTGCAATAAATGATTTTTAAGTCCAAAAAAGCCAGTTTTATGAAAAACTTCTAAACAATTTTATAACTTACGAAAATTAACACTTAAGATTTAAATTGTTTTCTTTTTAATTTTGCAATTAAAGAAATAATTTAAAAAAAAATAGTTGAAATAAAAATCTTTAGATATTTAGCGGAAAAATCGCTTAGTATTTATGATATTTCCTTTTGTTGTTGTTTTTTTTGTAAATTTTAGTTTTGATTTTTTTCATTTGTTTTTCATCCTATTTTTCTTCTTTAATTATATGAAATTTTTATGAATTGTTAAGAAATTATATGTGCGTGTGTGTATAGTATAAAATATTTATTTATAAAAATTACATGTTGTTTTAATTATTAGTATTATGTAAATAAATTGAGTATGTATGTAAGTGTAGAATAATTGTTAAATTTCTGTACATAAAATATAGAATTGTAATAATTTATAGTTATGTAAAATAATACATGTAGTTATGTTTAATATTTATTATGTAAATACTTATGGTGTATGTGTACATATTTAAAACAAAAATGTTTGATTGTTTTTATAAATTTTGCAAATGACTTCAATAATTATACTTATCATAATATTCGGGACCTTTGCTGTTTATCAATTTCATCTTCTTCGTTGAGTTTTTTTTTGTTGTAATCTGTTGCTTTTGTAGTTTCTTTGTTTTCTGTTGTTTAAATATTGTTGTTGCTTCTACAGGTTTCTCTTCTTTTGTTTTCTCTAGAACTTTATTTGGCAGTATTATTAGTTTTCTACTCTTCCTTCTTTTGAATTTTTGTTTAGTAATATTTTGTTGAGTTACTTTTCGTTTTTGTATAAATTTTATTTGTTGTTTTTTTTTTTTTGTTATGTTTTGCAACATTTATGCTGTTTTTCATTTCTTCAACTTTTTTTTTAACATTGTTATTGTTTTTTTTTTTTGTTATTTTGTTGGTTTTTTTTTTTTTTTGATTTTCAACATTTATTTTGTGGTTTTCTTTTGTTCAACTTTTTTTAACATTTATATTGTTGTGTTTGTTTTTTTTGAGTTATTTTGTTGTTTTTTCTTTCAACTTTTTTTTTGTTTTTTTTTTTTTTTGTAAAGTTTTATATTTTACTTTTTTAAAGATTTGTTTTCACTCTTTGATTGTCACTGCATCTTCACTTTAGGGTTTTTCCCTTTTTTTTTCTTTGCGGCTAAAATTTGGTTTTCTTTTTGATTGTCACTTTATTTTTGTGGATCTTTTAACAGTTTTTTTTTTCTCTTTTGTAATTTCAATTTTGTACTCTTTTGTTTCTCTTTTGTTTTTGTGGATCTTTTAACGTTTTTTTTTTTTTTTTTTTGTAAATTCAGTTTTTTTGTGATTTTTTTTTTTTTTACGGTTTTTCTACTTGTTTTTTCCTTTGGTTGTCACTTAAGTTTTTTTTTTTGTAAAATTTTAACGGTTTTCTAATTTTTAGTTAAAATTTTAGCACATTTTTGGTTTTTGCCGTTTGTAAATTAATTTTGGTACAGTGTAGCTTCTTTTTAAAAAATTTTTTTCTTATTTGGAATTTTTATTAAAATTTTTTTGTAAGATTTTTATTCAAATTTTAATTTTAGTTGATTATCAATTTTTTTTTAAGTAGAGAATTTTTTTTATGCACTAAAATTTTTTTTATTTAGGTTTTTTTATATAAATTGTTTTTCGAAAAAAAAATTAATATTTTTTTTTTTTTTTTTATTTTATTGAATTTTGGTTATTTGTTTTTTTTTTTGTTCACTCCACTCTGTCATAAATTTACAGTTATTTTTTTTTTGTTTTTGGAATAGTTTTATAAAAAAATATTTTTTTTGTTCGTAAGTTTTCCACGTTTTTGATTTAATTATTTTGAATTATTTTTATAAATCTGTTGAATTTTCTTATAAAAGTTTTCATAACAATTTATAAATGTTTTTATTTTATTAAAAACATTTTTTCCAGCGCAGTTCACTTTAAAATTATATTTTTGTTAATTGTTTTTTTTTCCCAATTTAGTTTGTACTCATTCGTTTTTTTTTTTACGAAATAAAGAACAAGCACGTCTTTCAATGGTTTCTTACAGACTCCTCGTCGGTATTAATTGATATATTTATAATAAAAGAGTTAAAGAACTTAACGAAACATATTGACATTCACGGATGGCACTATACTACTGCCAGTAGTCGGACTTCGTCTAAATTTTAGATGTTAGGCCGAAGCAGTAGCCGAACTTTTCAATTTACTTTTTAATTTTATTAAAACATGAATTCCGGTTGATTTTGACAACGTATTTGTTTAAAGTAGAACAAAAAATACTTAAACACGAGACAATCACAAAAAAGCTAATTTAGAATTTTTTGTTCAAAAATATGAAATAATGAGTTCAGTTATTGTAATGACGTGCTTTGTAAAAAATGGAAATGCCTGAACTTTTTTATTGTAACTAAAATATATAACGAATTTAATAAAAATTCTTGTCTTTGTACTCAAAATTTAAGAATTTTATCTGAAAATGTACTCAATTTCTTCAAATACTCGGTGTTCGGCCAACATTACTTTTTGGCGGAACTCCGAAGCCGAATATTCGGTCCAACACTAATGATAGTTTTAATCAAAGAATGTTAAAATGTTGTGAAATTACATAAACTTACATTAAGCAATATAAAATTATATACGAAATCATGCTAATATACCATATGTATTAATATATGCAACATCTACAGTAATATCAATCGATATATATTTGGATAATAATATGTATTTGACCATTAAAAAATATAATGCTATATGTTTTTATATAATATTATATAAAATAAAATATGATTGTATATGAACGATTTAAGTCGGTTGATTTTTTATATTTTATATGATGTTATATTGATCGATATGTAATAAGATTTAACTACATGTGGCATTGTATTAAAAAATTTAGAAGAAAAAAAGTATATTTAAACATACATAAACATATGTATTTACATATAATAGCATGCAATAACTACATGGGGTATGGAGATCAATCTTACAAAATCCGAAATAGTTATATTTAGAAAAGGAGGACGTATTGGTTCTACAGAAAAGTGGAAATTTAAAGGAGAAAATATAAGGATCGTCAATGAATATAAATATCTAGGCATTTTACTTACACCTACAATGTCTTATTCAAAACACGTATGTGCCAAAAACGATGCTGCAAAAGTTTGTATTAACATTACCTGGAAAAATTTTATTGGGAAAAGGGATGTGTCGCTTAAAGCTAAATGGAAGTTATTTCAAGCTGTTTGCAGGTCAATACAATCATACGGAGCACAGATTTGGGGCTTTTCCTGTTTTAATTTTGTAGATAAACTACAGAGGTTTTTTATAAAAAGAGTTCTAAGATTGCCAGATAATACACCAAATTATGTGATTGCTCTAGAAACGGGACAAGAAGAAGCCCATATATACACCTACAGCCTCCACCTGCAATATATATGGAAAACACTTTTTGAATATGACGACGAGAGATTACCAAACAAACTATCGAAATTAATAATTTCTAAAAATATATACTGGTACGACGATTTGATGAAACAGCTAAATAAATATTATATAAGCTTCAATGGCGACAATCGAAATAAAATAGTTTGGAAAAACTCTTTCTGCCAGTTAATTGAATCAATAAAGCAAGAAAAATATCATGGTCATCAATTATCTGCTCTTCAAAGTGAGCAAAGAGTGTATAAAAATCTTGATCACTCCAAAGGCCTTACATACTGCAATGAAAAATATAACCAGCATGAAATATCCATTATAATGAAAGCCCGGGGTGACCTGCTGTGGTTAAATGGAAATCAATATCGAAATGAACAGTCTAAAATGTGCTCCCTTTGCAATTTAAACGAAGAAGAATCACTAATTCACTTTATAGAAAGGTGCCCGGTGCTAAAAGAAATTAGACGCAGGTTCCTACGATACTCAAGGGTTTCAGATAATGAAGTTTTAAAAATTTAAATGGTGGTGTTGATGGTAATTGGCATCATTTATATAATTATTGAAAGAAGCGTTGAAATATAGGAAATTTTTAGTAGAGGAGTATAATTTTTAGTTTAAGTTTTATTAATAAAACGGAAATTTTCAAATTAAAGAATTAATCAAATTATTATCATATTTCTGCTAATATTTTTTAAAAATGAAAAAATGTATAATTAAATATAACTCAAATAAATAATCCAAACTTCCGGCTGGCGGTTTTGTAAAAACCATGCCGTAATCTCTTTATTTTAATTAAATTAGTTTTTAAGCAAACAATTGTAATATTGAAGAATGAAAAAATTAATGAATAAAGAAGAAATACATACATACATACATGCAATAACTTATATGTTTACATAAAATAATGAATGATTTTTTTCGGCGAGTAATATACCTCCTAGAATATACGTATGAAAAATATAAACAAAATCAACAAGCGAAAGAAGAAAAAAATTATTGCATCTGAACGTTCACTCAAAAACGATGTACATAAATAAAATTTAGACGAGTGCAAACAGGTAAACAGTAATAAAATCGATAAACATAATCTTATAAAAGATACGCCTGTTAAGAAAAAAAGTAATTAAAAAAAATTCAGAAATAATCATATCGCCCATTTACTAAAAGACTGACATAACTCAAAAAACATGATTTAGCAGGAAATGCGTTTAAAATTTTCAATCCATATCTGCCTCGCTTGACCCTCTCTCTATTTATTTTGTCACTTAGCGAGTTCGCTAATTAAAAGTGTACAAGATATTAATATGAAACTAAAAAATCTGCATCAATAACTCATTTATTGTAACAAATTTTTCTTGGTCATAAGGTTATATGTAATCGCATATAATTTCACAGAACAAAATTTTTATCATATATAAAACAATATTTAGCATATATTTCCATAAATGACATCATGCATTACCATATATGAACTTTTTGTTTGCATATATGACCCCATATATACTTCCATACATGACACACATCTTCATACATGCTGATATCTGCAACAATATATGATCATACATGGAATCATACATGTTCATATATTCCCATATATTATCATTTTCGCCTGCCCATGTGAAAATAATCATATATTATCATGTATGAAGTATCATATATGGTCGTATCCGAAAATTCAGGGTATATGGCTCATTAGGGTGTCCTTATTTTTCAACTTGCGATTTTTGGGGCTGCCCCACTCTTAAAATATTTGTTTGGATACAAAAATTCAGCATACAAAAAATTAGAGTGCTGGTATAACGGGAATGTGTCCCGCATCGCCCTTGAATATCAGGCCTCCTTGGAAAAATTAACCAAATATAAAAAAAAAAAAAAAAATTTTTTTGTCTAAATTTAAAAATGTAATACAATTTTTGTGTTGGGTTTAATAACAACTACTCAGATAAAAATATTACCTTCCCAGAAAATCGGTAACTTATTCTAACTTGGAGTCAAAAAAATGCACATATATTTGGGGTGTACTAAAAGTTACTTTTTTACATTTTTGAAAATTTTATTCAACAAAAACCAAAAAACTAGTTCTTGCTGTCAAATGTTTTATTAAACACATCCCAAATATTAAACACATCCCAAATATCACGGATATCCGTTGGCAAAAATTTTTGTTAGAGCATTTTGATTCTAGCGGATTTCAACGTTTTTTTAATTTGTATAGACTTTTTTTTTAAAAAGATTTTTGTAATATTTCATCAATGTTATTGTGTATGCTTTTTTATATAATTGTAATAACTTTATTATAAAGTATAATTTTTCGTGTTCATAGTGTTTTCATGGGGTCACAATTGACCCTCGTATTTTAAAGAGTCAAAAATCACAAAGATGACATAAAATTAATTTTTGTTTATGTTTCTAATTGTAATTTATTTACATTTAAAATTAACTAAAATTAATTATTTAGTATAAATTCAGATATTTGTATTCATATTAAAATTGATTTTTTTGTACATATTCAGGAGTATTTTTGAAAAACGTATTTTTAATTTAATAGTGTAAACTTTTTTCCCTCAAAATTTTTATTATGGAAAAGTTTTAAGTTCTAATTTTTACTAAATTGACCTACTCGAAGACTAGAAACGGTTAACGAAAATTTTTTAGAATAACTATAAATTGAATTATTCCTTTTTTTATTTTATTTATAAATTTTGCCATAAAGCTGCATTTTTCTTACGTGGGTCATATTTGACTCTAGGTTAACATGGGTTAACTATCAACAGAAAAAATAGTATTTTATAATAAAGTTATTACAATCATTTAAAAGAGCATATACAATAATATTGATGAAATATTCTTAAAACCTTTTTTTAGAGTCAAAATGTATAAAAATAAAAAAAAACTTGAAATCCCCGAGAATCAAAATGCTCTAAAAAAATAATTTGCCAACGGATATCCACAGTACTTGGCTTATTTAATACTTAAGATGTGTTTAATAAAATACTTGACAGCAAACACTAGGTTTTTGGTTTTTTGTTGAATAAAATTTTCAAAAATGCAAAAAAGTCACTTTGAGGTACCCCCAAAATATTTATTAATTTTTTGACACAAAGTTAGGGTAAATTAGCGATTTTCTGGGAAAGTAATATTTTTTATCTGAGTAGTTATGATTAAACTCAACACAAAAATTATTTATATTTTTTAATTTTGAAGAAAAAAAATTTGAATTTTTTTTAAATTATGACCATTTTTCCAAGGGCCCCGATTTTCAAGTGCGATGCGGGACATCTTCCCGTTATGCTAGAACTCTAATTTTTTGCGTGGCGTATTTTGACACCCTAACAAAATTTTAAAGGGGGGTACAGTCAAAATCTCATTTTTATTTTTCGCCCATACAACGAACGAAGACCGCCCTAATGGCTCATACATGACCATATATTTTAGGTCATATATGTTCATATTTCGATAGTTTGAAGGAATGGTAATTTTTTGTAAGAAATGGTTTTTAATTTTGTTGTTTGTTGGCTGTTTCTTCTAACTTTTTTATATCTTTGTTTTGACAGAAATTTCAAACATTATATTTTATTTTGAAAAAAAAACAAACAAAAATTATGGAAGAATATTGAAACTCTCAAAATGATATATTTTTATTGTGATTATTAAAAAAACCGTATACAACATAAAAACTCCATTGTTAAGAAAACCGCGCAATAAAAAAATAGGTACAGGCTTTTGTGTATGATATCAGATGTAATCATGAAATATCTTTTTTAACAAAGAAACAAAATTTTTGCAAAAATAATAAACTGATAATCTTAGTATCCTGTAATGCAAGTTGGAAATCATTTCTACAGAATAGAACATTGCAACACTATTTTAAATATAAATTAAAAATATATTGAAACAAAAATAAAATGTTTTTATAAGCGAGTCTATTTTGAGTTATAATGATCATGCTGTGACTTAAAAATAACCCAATAATAATTGTTTATTTCTAATATACATGAACATATATTATCAAAATAATTTAATTTTTCCTACGTCAATGATATATGAGTTAATATATAATCACATATGAATTCACTTCATAAAATTTATATCATATATGAAATAATATTTAGCATATCGCACACGTAGTTCAAAAGTGACTCAACTCAAAATTTTTAATTTTTCAGAAATCGAAAAAAAATATTTACAACTTTATACCAATTGAAACATAAAGAAAGACATAATTGTTTTTTAGCAATAGTTAAGAACAGCAAAATACACTGGTACCGTTTTAATAGATAAACAAGTGTATTGTGCATAGTTTAAGCATATAAACCCGAAAAATTTAATTTTGAGTTAAGTCACTTTTGAACTAGGTGTGCGATATATTGTAATACATTACCATATATGAACTTTTGTTTCCTGCAGACAAGCCACTTGGCTTAGCGGGATTATTTAAGTTAATTTGTATACCCGAGTAAAAAAAATTATATATAACGATATATTCTTTAATAAAAAATTATATGATAATATAAAATAGAATATGTTTCAATATGTATTTATATATAATAATATTTTCAAAATGTTTTACCAAACAAATTCATGTATAACCACATGCAATTATGTATAAAAAAATACTATTCAGAATTTTATATATGCTAATACATGGTTGATAAATTTGATTAAATTTTTATAAAATTAGATATAAGCCAATACATAATTATATATAATACAAACATCAAAAACGTCTTCTGTCATTTTATGCATACTTTTATATAATCCAAAACTGAAAAAATTTCTTAGTCAGCTTCTATGTAATCAAAATATCAAATATTTTACGAAAATAGTTAACAAAAAAAAAAAAACCCTCCAGCAAAATTTTTTAGATCAAATTACCTATGAACCTGTTCTATAACAGCTTCTTTTACCACCGGTTACATGGAACCGTTTCTAGAACAGGTTCCTGGGAGTCAAATTGTTATGTTTCACTGTACCATAACCAGTTGTATAACTGTTTCCAGAACCGGTGCTAAAGCAACTTGATGTCCTAAAAAATATAATTAAAATTTAAGTTACAAATTTCAATCATACATTTTGTGTTTTGAACCCGTTTTATGGAGCTCTAATATATGTACCTTAATATCTGTTTAGGGGTCAGCCTAAATTAAAACACGTTCACTTTGTTTTTTGTAATTTAAGAATTTCACTTTTATTTAAGTTTTAATTTTGTTTTGGTTTTTAGATTTAAGTTTAATACACGGATTTTAAACTTATATTTATTTCAAAATTCTATGTTGTTTTATTTATTTTTAATTTTCAAAAAAATGGGTCACAATATTCTTTGTTTCAATTTGATGCTATAAACACATAGACCACAGCAGACTGCAGAGCTACACGACTGCAAATGCCGTTGACTGCAATCGTCGCCGTGTGGTCAGCTACTTATTATTTTGGAAACGACAGCAGCATAGTAAACATCTGATCACGATTCAATTTTTATACAAATCAGGGATGTTAAAGTTGGTACAATTGTACTTTTTTTGGTACATTTTGACTTCTAAAGTACCGTGGTACTACCGCGACTCATTTGGTACAATTTAAAAATTTTTAATTTTTCCCCTTTTGAATTTTTAGTATAGCAAACAAATTGTTATTGTGTCCTTTTTCATTGCATTTATTCGTTTTATGTAATGAGCTCTTAAAATATATGCGACTATATCCGCCAGATTTTACGATTTATCATCATTTTAAGGATTTTGAAGAATAAAGTTGGCAATTTTTTTTTTTTTAATATCGATTAAAAATTTACGATTTTTTACAAAATTTATCTGGCAGCTCTTACATATATTGACACTTGTTGCAGCCAACTTCACTTTTATTTTGAATTTATTAAAATTCTGAAGAAGTGAAAATTGATATATAGATATGGCATCACTTATAACATATGGGAAAACAGTGGACATTAGAGTGAGGTGAGTTTCTAAAAATAGAACTGTGGTGTTGTTGGAGTTGTACTTCTGAGATTATGTATGCAAGAACAAAAACACCGTGTATTGAATAAAACTAGTTTTAATCACAACAAAACTCGACCTAACTATAGCTCAGAGGGCTAAAGCGCTCTGTCTAACGTGTAGTGCGAGTGCATGTGGCATTAGAAATCAGTTTATCTATACCACGGTCAGTGATTGCACAGAAAAATTTCATATAGACGCGATCGAACAAATAAAAACATAACAAATATTACATTATTCAAAAATTCAAAAAAACAGGGTCACTGACGAACGTTCAATACCAGAAACTGCGCAGTCTGATTCAGAAAAAATTGAATATTTGCAATGTAGTTATGATTTTTAGAAAATACACTCATTCTTCTCTACCACGCCTTTCACAATTAAATTAAATAAAATTGCATATTAATTATAGTATTAACTGCAATTGTCTGAAAAAGACGTTAAAATTCAAACTCAAACGAAAATTAAATTATTGTTAAAGAAATGAAAGAAAATTCCAAACAATCTCATATATGTTTAATTTAGAACGAGCTCTCAACCTCCGTATATTTACAAAAATAAAGCAAATCAAACATATTAGCTAGGTTAATACTAGTATTTCGATCTGGTTAAAGATCTCATCAGAACCCAATGTTTTAGAAAAGTTATAGCCTCCATAATAGGCAGAACTTTAACAAAAAACCGATTAATCATTAATTTTGCTCCATTCTTGTCTTCTTAGTAAAAATATTACTTGAGCCAGAGTAAAAACTAAAATTTTTTTAACTGAAGTCGTTAAAAAATTAAAACGTTTGTAGTTTTTGGTCGGTAGTAGCTAATTTTCAAAATGAACTGAATGTCAATATGTTTCCAGACATTTCTAGTCGTTGCTGGAATTTTATCCATTCCACACTGGTCAGCAAATGTGGAAAGAGTTTTTTTCTTTTCAAATATAATAAAAACTAAGGAAAGAAACAGACTACATTAGCCAACATTATCAAGTCTCATACAGACTAAGGATTGGTTAAGAGCGACAAATTTATGCTGCTATGATGTAGAAATTCCAAATAGTTTATTAACTAAACAAATAATTCCATGATTTGGTCTCATATATTCATAAGACTTTTTTATGCCTTATTTTATTCATACATATAATGTATGTTATTGGAAGGTTTTGTTTTTTTTCTGTACAAGAGAATTTTTATGTATTTTTTTTTGTTGTTTTAATAAATTTAAAAAAAATGGTACCGTCAACGTCCAAAAAGTACAATTTTTTTTGGATGTTGTTACAAAATTGAAAACTCCATTTAACATCCCTGATACAAATGCATTTTTGTTTCAGTAGTGCCAATTACATCTTTTTTTTCTTTATTAAAATAGAACAACATGCTTGGTTGTAGACACGTATATAAAGTTCACTTAAAAATACAATTACTTATTTATAATACATTATTATAACGTGAAAATAAATTTATATAACCCCTCTTGAATATTAATGCAATTATACCATTTGATGTTGCGACGTTTTTTGTGTTTAACAAAATAAAATATTTTTAAGCACTAATTTGTTACATATTTTGTTTTATTGTCAACACTATTTTTGTTTTGCAGCCAACAAAAATAGAAATTAACCTAAGTTGACTACAGCGGCAAAAGTAGTCGGGTAGTCGGTGTAGTTGTGTTGGTGCCAAAATAATCGTTTTCATATAACGTGTGTATTTTATTTTTGACAGGCTGTAGTCGTGTAGCTGCAGTCGTCTATGTGTTATAGCATAAGTTTTTAAAAAGGGGCACAATTTATCTTATTAAAGTTATTCACAAATTAATTTCCTTGTTGTTCGATCAACATTCAAAAAAACTACAAAGTATGAGGAGTTAATTTTAATTGTTAAAGTTACCAATTGACACGGAAGAGTGTCACAAAGCAATAGAAAAATAACTTAACGAAAATATGTACAAAACAATTTACATAACAAAAAAAGTGTTTTGATGGAATTTGGATGTGCCGTTAATGGGCCATATTAGGTATAAACATAAATATTGGGTCATCATTTAAACAATATCTTTTAATTTAAATATATTTGGATAACTAATCATTACCTAAAAGCTACGGTTAAAAACAACTTCAGCTACACTAAAAAAAAAGTTAGTTAAAATTTAAAAACGGTCTATTTGAAATATTAACTATCTCAGATATTTTTTTTGCTGACATCGCGTTTTCAGCTAAATTTTATTTAAACGCTTTTACGACAAAAACTGCTTTTGAACTAATGTTCAACTAATTTACGTTGCTACCCAAAATTGTGCTGAATAACACATTTATAGCAATTATGTATCTAATTGTATCTATTTATATCTAAATGTATCAAATATAATATAATTAGATGTAATTATATCGGGACAAAAATCGGATAGAATTGGATAGTTTTTATTAAATTGTATATATTTACATATAATTAGATCCAAAGTGATACAATTTAATAGAACCATTTTTCGACCAAATTATATCCTTTTATATAAGCGAAAAAATATCTCATTATATATAAAAAAATAAAATAAATAAATAAAAAAAAATACAGCTTGATAAATACATGGTGATATATGTATATGAAAACATACTAGTTCATATATTACCATATATTGTCATTTTCACCTGTTTTTTCACCACAACAATTTTTTTCATCCAAAAAAGTTTTTCAACTCAATATTTTGTTTTCACACCCCTAACATACTTTTTTAAAATATTTTTGTGGTTTCATTTGTAGGGTTCATTGTGAAGGGTATAAAGAAAAAAATTGGTAAACCAAATTTATTGCCTGTACTTGTTTTCATTAAATAAAAGTATTCGTCACTACATTTGTTAATAAATGCAATAGACTTTGAAAATAATCACAAAGAATCAAAAGTAATATTTGAAAGAAGTCAGATTATCTTTTGATAATTTTAATTTACTTTGTCGTAATTACAAATAATCCTGATTCTTTCAGATTATTTTAATCGCACTCAACTAGTAATTATGCGAAACTTAATACGAGGGCGGCTCAATAAGTCAATGACTTTTCGAACTTTCCCTTGTAGTTATATGAAATGCAACACTGCTCCCATCAAGTTCCACCTGTTAATAGACTACTATCAAATTTTGAGCAAGTTCCGTCATTTACGTTGCGTTGAACAGCTGTTTAAAACATACAACCTCGTAGATTTTTTTTTTAAATGAAAAAAAGTGAATTTCGACTGCTTAATCAAACTAAGGAAAATCTTGATAAATACTATGGGGACTCTGCAGTATCGATTTCAATGGTAAAAAAAGTGGTTTACTGACTTTCGTTGTGGGTCGCACAAGTACAAATGACGCTGAACGTTCTGGACGCCCAATTGAGGTCAATACACCCGAAAATGTCAAAATAAATAAACGATATGGTGTTGGCCGATCAAAGAGTAAAAGTGCGTGAGATTGTTGGTGCCATAGGCAATTTCCTATGGCAGTGTGGTTTCGATTTTAAATGATCAGTTGGGTTTAAAAAAGCTGTCTGCAAGATGGGTGTAGCGTTTGCTCTCAATTGACCATAAACATAATCGTGTGACAACTTCAACGGATTGTTTGGAGGTGTTCCAATGAGTTTTTGCGCGTTTTGTAACTGTGGATAAACATGGATCCATTACCAAACACTCCGGAGACCAAGCAGCAATCTAACCAATGCAAGGTAAGTTTGTCGGCCAATAAGGTGATGGCAACAGTTTTTTGGGATGCACGAGTGATAATCCACATCGATTACCTTCAAAGGGAAAAACAATAAACGGCGAATATTATGCCAACTTATTGGACCGATTTAACGAGGATTTAAAAAAAAAAACGACCCCATATGGCCAAGAAAAAAAGTTATTTTTCATCAAGATAATGCACTGGTGCAGACGTGTGCAGTCTCAATAGCAAAATTCCATGAATTGGGCTACGAATTGGTACCTCATCCGCCATATTCTCCGGATTTAGCCCCAGTGACTATTTCCTATTTCCAACCTAATTAAATGGCTCGGTGGAAAGAGATTTAGCTTCAAACGATGAAATTATTAATCAACAAATGCCTATTTTATGGACCTCGAAAAATTCTATTTTTTGGAGGGATACAAAAATTGGAGAAAAGTTGGACTAAGTGTATTGAGCTAAAAGTAGATTATGTTTGAAAAATAATTTTTTTTTGCAAAAAAACTGTGTTTCATTCAAAAAGTTACGGACTTATGATCAGCCCACGTATAATTGTAATTTAAGCATTAATTCGCCTTTCAAAAAGAAAAATTAATCTAATTACCACACTCAAATAAAAAAGTTAGTAAAGTCGGCAAAAATTTTTGCTGAGTCAGCAAAAGTTTAGTCATTAAGTTGCTTGCAAAGAAATTGCTCATGTCAGCAAAAATCAGCTAGCTGATTTTCAGCAACAAAATTAGTAGATTCAGCAAAAGTTTTGCTAAAATTTAGTGGATTAGAAAGTAAAAAACCCTTGCTAAACATTAATAAATTTTTGCTGAATATTAGTAGACAGAAAAAAAAACTCAAAAATTTGTGGAAAATTTTACTTTTGTTAATTTATTTTGCTGAAAATCTTAAAACATATTTTTGTGATTCTTTTTAAAATAATTTGCAATACGTTACAAAATACTCCCCACATTGACGACATGATATAATGTAATATCTGCAAATATATAGAAATAATTATATATAAACATAAACAAAATTATCTTTCAACTACTTACATCAGTGGTTGTTTTTTGCAATAAGAAAAAGGAAACATCTTTTATTTAATTAATAGACAATTACTTTCACAAGCCGGTGAAAACGCAAAATTTAAGTTGTTTTCAATCTACAATTTTGTTTTATGTATAAAAAACAAATACAAAAATCTTCCTTGGTTGATTTTTTTATGTGTCTTATTAGAGTTATACTTTTTTAGTACAATTTTCCTCGTCACTACTACATCTTGACATCTAATTCATTCTGCGTATAACTTTTAATCTGGTTCTCGTTCACACTATTGATGTGCTTATCAGCACAACGTTTTTTTACCAAAACAAATTAGTAAAACATTAGTTCAAAGCAGTTATGTGCTGACTAAGTATAACTAAAATTTTAGTTTAAAATATAATTTTAGCAGAAAATTTGCTGAAAATAGTATACCTGATTTACAAGATGTTTTACTAACTTATTTTTTTGAGTGCAGAGGACACTAAGAAGTGTATTTTAGGCGCCTATCATATGCATAAAAATCTTAAAATATGCACTAAAAATATCAATAACTGTATCGAGCACAACAGTATCGAGTTTATGAAGAATTTGTTTTATACCTTTCCCAAGTAGATTTAGCTGACAATGGATTTAATTCCTGTTGTTTAGCAATTGTACTAATCAGAAATGCATAATTTGAACAATACAAACGAAATTATTTTTAATATGTATAACGTGAATTTAAATTTGTCAAATATGAAATGTAGTTGAAGTGTTTTTTTTACAAAAAACTAAAAGAAATGCAGAATATGCAAAATAAGTTACCTTTTTCTTACACTCAAAAAATAAGTTAGTACAAAAGTTAGTAAAACCGTCTTGTAAATCAGGTATACTATTTTTTAGCACATTTTTTTGCTAAATCGTGTTTTCAGCTAAAATTTTTGTTATACTTATTCAGCACTTAACTGTTTTATACTAATGCTTTACTAATATACTAATGTTTTACTAATTAATTTTGCTAAAAAAATTGTGCTGATAAGCACATTTATAGTGTGGACGACAACCAGATTGAAAGATATACGCAGAATGAAGCACATGTCGCGGCATGTCAAGATGTAATAGAGAAGAGGAAAATGACACTAAAAAGTACAACTCTAATCAGCTCGCTGATTTTCAGCAAAAGATTTTGCTGACATTAGCAATTTTTTTGCTAGCACCCTCCTGACTAAAATTTTGCTGACTCAGCAAAATTTTTTGCTGACTTTACAAACTTTTTTTTGAGTGTAGGCTTAAGGAAAAAAAGATTGTTTTGCATGAACTTCCGGCCCCTGCCAATTACTAAATACTACGATAACTAATAATTACCTAAAAGCAATGGTTAAAAACAACTACAGCTACACTAAAAAGGTAATTGAAATTTTTGTCAAACTTCTATTTGAAATATTTAAATATCAGCTGCGTTCTGTATTAAATTTTTGGGTGAAAATGAAAACATTCACCTCTTTTGGGTTCCCAATTTCGAAAAAGTGATTTCAAATCGATTTCATTTTGTTCCTATCGAAATTGAAGTGAAATTCTATGCCATGCAATTCGAAGGTTGTGTTGTTTTGCGTGGTTTCAAATCACTCGCAGTTGGCTGTGTGAAATTCGTGTGAATTTTGTATTTTTTCTTACAAATTCCCCTAAATTGTAAAAAAAACCCTAGATAACTCTGCTACTAAAAAATACATCTAACAATATTTTTTCCTAAAATCGGCTTATTTTTTAGGTTTTTATTAAAAATTCTCCGAATGTGTTAAAATAAACTAACTCCCGATACAGTTAAAGTGGTTACCTCCCTTTTCTAATCAAAATCAGAAATTTTATTTTAACCGTCCAGAAAAGTGACATAATTTTACCAACAAGCTTGTGTGTAAAAGCCTGGCCTTGCACAATTTCCTTAGTGTTGAACTGAGAGCAATATAAAGGCGAAAAAGCTTGGGTAATATGCCTCAACTGCGTTTTTGTTAAATTACACAACCTTTTTTATGGTAATTTGTTCAAGTTTATGCTATGCAAAATTTACATTGATGAACATTAATAAAAAACATGCCACGTAAAAGTTACATTGATGAAATTTGGAAAATAAAATAAGCTACAAGTATACTTTTTCTAATAAGAAAATATAAATTACAAAAAGCACTTAGAAATATTACAAATAATGTAAGTAATATCATATATATAAATACATAACCTAAATTCTTATTGTATTATTTTTTTTTTACAGGCCCAATATGTTAGTTTTGTTATGACGCAGAATTTGGAAACTTCTAGGGACGTTGGACATCGTGTAAACATCATGGTTAAATGCATCTTGGTATTTATATTAGTTTATAAGTGTATTTATTTTTAAACAGTGCAGTTTATTCCCTATAGGGAATGGGACCGGTCCTGCGTGTGCCACAGGATCGGTCCCTTCGTGTCAGAGACTGGTCCTCTGCTAAACCCTGCCCTATGTAAACAACTGGCAACTTTAACATGGGCTTGTCATAGGAAGGGGTCATTTGTCCTGGTTTAAAACCACATAGTGGCATGCCACAAGACTAACCAAAGATGGGCATACCACAAGACTTTCACAAAAGGGCTATGTCGGAGGACTAACCAAAACGGACTAACGGACTATCCTGAAAGGGACATGTCGTACGATTTAATAATTTTTAATGTAAAAATTGTAGAAAATTAAACAATAAATTTCTAACTCATTGGCTTTTTCTAGTCAATATGAATACCAGTTAGGTGATATGTCCTACTACTACCAGTCACGGAACTAGTCTCTGTAGATCAATTTAGACTACATAACTCACATCAATTGTAAATAATACTAGTCCTGTGATAAGTCCTTTTAAAGCAGTCTGGGTTATTTTAGGTCGATTTTCGTATGCCGATAATTTTTAATAAACCCAAAAAAAACATAAATATTGACAAAAAAAAAAAGCAAATATAATAATTTTAAGTTTAAAAAATAAACGAAAACTAAACAGCTTCCAATGGGTAAAATTCTGGCCAACTGGCTTTTTCTTGTTAATAAGCATTCTGGTTAAGTGGTATGTCCTCCCTTTACCAGTCACAGGATTGGTAATTTTAGGACAATTGACACTGCTTAACCCACTTCAGTATTAAATTATACCAGTCCTGTGATAAGTCCTTCTTTAACCAGTCACTTTTAGGTCAATTGACTCCTCATTCCCCATAGGGTTGTTAAATAAATTATTAATTTTAATAAAAATAAAATTTGCAATATAATGAAGCATTGTTTATTTACAAAAAGAAATAGTTTATTCAACCTGCAAAACGTTGAAATATTAAACGAAAAATTTTGACTTATTTAGATTTATATCACAGCAAAACTCATATTTTTAGAAATTCGTAGAATAAACGGATAAAATTTATGGTTGCTTTTCGTTTGAATTTTTTTTTCGAGTGTCAAATATAAAGAAAAAGAGAAGAATAACAATGTAAAAGAAAACAGCTGTTGATTGAAACAAAATTGAAATGAAATCGATGAGATACGAAATCGATTACCATTTCATTCGTTTTTTGTGACACAGTGAATAACTAATATCGATTTCATTTTCACTATCGATTTGAAACCACTTCGAAATACAGAACGCAGCTGTATATTTCAGAAAATTTTTGGCTGTCATCGCGTTTTCAGATAAAAAAAAAATTTTAAACCGTTTTACCAAAAAACTGCTGTTTAACTAATTTGCGTTGCTACTCAAAATTGTGCTAATAAACACTTTTATAGCATGGAGAACAAGGAAAAAGGCTAGATATAGCAGCTTGTATGGACTAATTAGAAAAAAGATAACAAACAAACATAACCATTAGAAGACTTACACAAAATGCAACCGCGTTCATTTAATTTTTTCTTTTGTATGTCACGCATGTGTGTGATAAAAAATATAAATAAAACAATAAATAAATTAAATATACTAATTTACTAAATGAATGATATTTTGATAAATTGTAAAATCACTGTACCAAAAAATATTTTGATAAATTGAGAATGCATGCAAAAATAAAATATAAAATACGTACAAAACAACAAATGCCAGCAGGTAGTTGTTTTTAAAAAATAAAGAGTTTTTATGATATTAAGCAATATTTTGAATATTTATTTTTTGTATTTTAGAATTACCCTGCATGTAAGTAATTGGAAATTATTATGTTTTGTTCTTAATATTAATAATAAAATATTATGTTAATTTCCAGATTTTTTATTCAATTGCATTATGATGTGCATGTTCTGACTTTTTTATATATATTTAAAGCAATCAGAAAAAAATTTATTTAAATTTCAGCACAATAAATTACATAAAGTAAAAATTGTATACTAAGTTTTTTAATTATTTTCAATCTACTAAGCTCCGACAAAAAATGTTGTTGATTTCAACAAGTCGAATTTCATTTGCATTGAACTAAATGTTAGAAAAACATTTTGCTGAATTTACTAGTTTTTTGGTAAAAATGAGCTCACTAATATTGAGCTAAACACTTTTGCAGATATTAGCCATTTTTCTGCATTTATCCTTCCAGCAACAATTTTGCAGACTCAATTAGCTTTTGTGCTAAGTTTTGTTTTGGGTGGAGTTTTGAATTTCAAACAGACTTTAACTATTAAACCATACTTTTACTTGTCTATAGTACACTGAAAAAAGTACGTAAAGTCAGCAACAAATTTTGTTCAGTCAGCTAAATTCTTGCTGGAATTATCCTTGCAGAAAAATTTGCTTATAGCAGCAAAAGTGTTTTGCTGAAAACCAAACCAAAAAAAAATCAATTTAATATGAAAAAAATTATAAAGATTTTAAAGAAATCACGAAAAAATTGCTGACTGGATAGCACTGTTAAAACTCTTTTGCCCAACGTTGGCATAGTGGTCTCAGCCAATTCTTTGAAAATGATTTTTTCTGTAGACCACTAAAATTATTGTAAAACTAATACTGGCAAAACGCTGGTAAACCGTCGTAAAGAATTGTTCTGTCAGTAGTTTTTTTTCAATTCGTCGGTTAGCTAGTGGTATGTATATTGATTGATTTTTTATATTTTATATTTTTTATTTTATATATATTTTTT
This sequence comes from Delia radicum, assembly GCA_021234595.1. NCBI lineage: Eukaryota > Metazoa > Arthropoda > Insecta > Diptera > Anthomyiidae > Delia > Delia radicum. The sequence goes on from CM037851.1 coordinate 119,939,222, forward strand.
TTTTAATTTATTGTTTAGACTAATGTAGTGTGTATTTGAGAAAAAATCGGATAACATTAACCCCTGGCGCCCCGCTACCAAAGTTTTCGATTTTTCTTAAATAGCTTAAATAAAAATGTGACTTGCGCCACATAATTTTTTATTCATTTTGAAATTTTTAAAATCGGATTAACGGTTTTTGAGATATTACAAGTTGATTTTCACTAAAAAATGTCTTCTTCATTATAGTTTCTTCTATTTTTTTGTTTTTGTACTCAAACACTACAGAAAACATGCTTTCATTAGAACATAATTATGTTCGATATTATAGATGATGTATCACAAAACATATTTTTAAAAATTAATTTAAATTTTTTTTCCACATATTAGAGGAGTTTTGCGCAGGTCACCAAAGGTTAAGGAATCCGAATTTCCTTAAATTTCACACCACAAAACTATTGGACTTAGTGCTACAATAATCAAACCATTAATTAGTGAAATCAAAAGTTAACATTGAAAAGCATAACAATTTTACTGTCTAAATTTTCTGTTTTTCAAAGATGTTTGTAGGTAAATTTACATAATTGTGCTCAAATGAAAAGTAGCTATGTCTGTTTGGCTAGTGCATAAATTAAAAAATTGGGATAATTTTTAAAAAAATTGTAGAATGGAGGCCATTTTCAGTAAAAATCAAGTTACAATATCTTGAAAATCATGCTTAGCATGACAAAATTAATTAAAAATGACGTGTCACGAGACATACTTTTATTAAAGTTCTAATTTTCATATTTCATTCCGTTAATCCATTCCATAAGAATTCATTCATTAGCTCCATTCAGAAGCTTTAATTGCTATTGAATGAATTCCCTAATTGAATAAATACAATATAATTTCCATTCAACATTTTACAAATTGAATGAAGAAATGTTAGTATCATTCATTTAATGCAGAGAAGTTTGACTAAGCACACAAATTAAAACAGAACACACAAGCAAAAACAAAGCATTAAATAATTTGTTTGTATTATAGACTAATAGAAAGTAATTTTCTTTTGTATTTTGCAAATATTTTAGTTAAATAATGACTGGACTAAATGTGTAAAAAACAAATCTTTCATCATTCACCTTTTTATTAATTGAATTAAGAAAATTTTGAATCATTAAAAAAGAATTCATTCATATTATTTAAAGCTATTGATAATTAAGCTAAGAATTCTTTCAATATGAATGCATTTCTGGAATGAAATTTGAGTGAAATTTATTTTATTTTTTTATTTTTATTTATTTATTTGAATTGCTCCATACACAAGACTAAAAGTCTTATTTTGCAGTATGAGAATATGAAAAATTATAAGATCATTAATTAATTAATAACTTAATAACTAATTACAATTTTTGTATAGAAAACAAAAAACAATTAAAATTAAACAAGAAGAACAAAAAAAAATAAAAAAATCTAAATAAATTTAAATAATTTAAACATATGTATTATAATATCAAATAATTATGTTTTATTTTCTTATGCCGAAAACAGTTTAAAAATATTTTCTTTAAATTTTCGTGTGCTACTTAAAAGTTGAGAGCTGTTTGGTATAGAATTCCAGAGAGATACTGCGAATATGTAGAAATGCCACTCCGAAATTAAACTTTTGTGTCTAAATGATCTAAGTCTTTTTCCCATGCTTATATCTGAAATACAAAGTTTGCTGTACAGATGATCAGGTTTGTGGATTATCTAACGTTTAGTAGATTATCTAAAGAAAGGCCATATAGCTAAGATGAAAAGAAATATACACTAGACGCCTATTTAGTCCATAAACGTATCGGATTATGTTAGTAAATGCAACGTTCAATTTCCCTTTACTAGTTGCATCACATTTAGCAAATAGCTTACAACGATATAGTAAAACAGGCACATACGTTTTGGCAAGTAGCATTCTTATTCTAATAAAAAAAGTCTTAAATCTTATTTACTTAATAATACAAACATTTATTTTTTTGGAAATATAATATTCTATTTTTAATATTTTATTAAACTAATGAGCCTTGTCATGACCAAAAACAACATTTTCCTCGAAATCCGCAAAAATCGGATCGACAAGGTAAGGGTTAAATAAGCGTTAATTATTTCGTCCAAAAATTTTACCATAGTAACTTCAAACATTATGTTATAATATTTCAAATCACATTTCCTAAAATTAATTGGTAGTAAGCAAAAAATTGACTTCTTTTGTAAATTTAAAAAAAAAAAAAATTGGGGTCATTTTAGGCACCAGGTTCACATGGGTTAATGATGTCCAAAAATTTTTTTTGTCAACCTTGGGTAGCGATGATAAAAAAAAACAACTAACATTACAGAAGTAGCTAATTTTTAATTTTAAATATTTTATGACAGCAAATATGCCGTGTTATCACCAAAAAAACGCAATTTCCTCGAAATCCGCAAAAATCAAATCGTTGCCCTACCCAAACGTGACAGTGGATATTTTTAAATTTTTTTATTTTCATTCTCTAAGGTGTTCTAAACAAGCTACTGGACTCCAAACCTCAATTTTTTCGGTTTCGTTGAAGAAAAAATTTTGAAATTTGAAATTAGAGATTTCAAAAACGTCCCAAGAATTTTGTCCGCGTATGACGTCATCTTACGACAGGTTTACGACATCCAATAAAAAAATCTTGTTCCATATCTCATTATTTTTTTCCCCATATTAACGCATTTGTAATTTTCAATCGCTTTGAGCGACCTCTATACAAAACGTACGCTGTGTAAATTGCTAGCTTAACAATACAAATTCTCTAAGTCTACGAGGAAAATGCCAAAGATATTAAGATAGCGTTTCGTTAAGCTAGTAATAGGTGCGTTTATGTACTTTGTGCGTAAAGATCCCGACCCCTTGCACGATTGCAACAAGAAGAGCTAATGAATAAGTGCGGGGTAAAGGAATAAATACAATATGGATAAATTCATTAATAACAATATTAAATTTAAAAAATGGGAAAACAATTTTTAGTTAATGAAAAAAAAATTTATTTTGATAAAAATGTATGAAATGAGTTGTCCAGAGTATACGTTTTGATAATACAGGTTCACTTATGACGTTTACAGTCATTCCAGTTCGGGTGGTAGCAATAGGAGGTACCAGATGACAACGTTTTTTACCTGATGGAATGAAAAAAAGAGAAAATAAATATACGGGATTAATTCGGTTCTATTCAGGTATAATAACCAGCTTCACGAAAGGCAGAGTGAAAATGCCTGAAGCGCAGATAATGCAACTTTTTGAATGGGTAATACATAAAGTGCCGTGAAAACGAGTTTTCGTAAAAAAGTGAATCCAACGGATTAGCTTCGATAATAATTTTTAGTTAATGAAAAAAAAAAAATTATTTTGATAAAAATGTATGAAATGAGTTGTCCAGAGTATAAGTTTTGATAATCCAGGTTGACTTGTGACGTTTACAGCCATTCCAGTTCGGGTGGTAGCAATATGAGCTACCAGATGACAAGGCAGAGTGAAAATGCCTGAAGCACAGAGAATGCAACTTTTTGAATGCCGCGAAAACGAGTTTCCGTAAAAAAGTGAAATCAGCGGATTAGGTTCAATAATACGCTGAAATTATCCATTGCGTTACCAAAAATGGAATTTAAATACACCTTAAACGTGAATGACCATAAATTGTTCTCGCAGGCCTGGTAGATCGTAAAGAATTATCAATTTAATCTGCGGGGTTATCTTTACTTTGGACAAGTTATTATATCGAAATTTTTGTCCATTCAATGCAACTCTATTCGCAACAAAAGTGGACAAATGACACTTGGTTTTCGACGCCAAGTTAAAACAATGGTAGATAAAGTCAAACAATAAATCGATTTCATGGCAAGATTTATGTGACTACCAAAATATTCTAAAATATTTGTCATAAGCGACGCTCCACAGAGATCTAAACGGGGTAACGATGCATGTTCCGCTGGAAGAACTTTAGTTTCGATTGCATGTAAATGCGGTTTTATTTCAAACGGGAAAGAGGTGGCAGACAAGAAAGACAAGATTTGTTGCATTATATTAACAACATGGATATGTGGACAACGCCAACCTACGGGTTTAAAAAGTATAAGGTGGCGCAAAAGTAATCCTCCTATCAGAAAATGCTATACATAATAAATACATAATAAAAAAAAAAACATCGGAAGGTTATTTTTGCGCCACCTTATACGTATATTCCAAATAAGACAGCAGGATTACGACAGGTGAGAATGTGAACGGCATGAGGGTAAATACAAAGCGATAAAATCGCTTACGACAAATATAGACCATAAGGTCTGCCCGCAATATTGGGCAGGGGTAAAAAATTAAATTCAAAAAACATGTCACTAGATGACAGGTTTGAGGCGTTGAAAACGCTATCGGGTTCACTAAATTTATAACGGGGTATATAGTGACTAGACAACTCAGAACTCGGGGATCTAAAATTATCACACAGTGATGTCACTATGGGGGGTTTCTGGTGTCTAGACTTTTCCTTAAGAAATTTAGGTTAAATTCTCCTCAAGATCTGAAACGTCAGTCGTTTGAACGGAAAAAACAGGAATACGGAGTTTCTCCTGCAAACGTTTCGAAATAAAGGTTGACTGAGAACAGGGTTAATGAACGCTTTAGTCGAGCTCATAATAGTATAGTCATATATTTCGCCAACAGCAATGCCAACAGAACAGTAAAATTTGCATTAGAATTTACTTGAGTGGTATAAGTCTGATGCGATCTTAAAGAAGTAGGCTGTATGTTATCGTAGTCCATCGATGTTTGAGAACTGATTTGTACGGGGACAATCAGATTTCCGGTATTCTGGACAGAAGTATTTCGGAAATTCTGCCTTGTTAAATAACCAGAATTTGTCAACACGGCACTGTTCCTTCTATAAAGGAGCGCATGATGCTTTTTTTTTTTTTACGTTGAACCAACACTCAGGGGATGCCCCCTACTAATGCATTGCATTGTGTTGGTATCTGGAACAGAGGTTATGGGGAGGAGGAAAGAGGGAGTAGTGTTTGTGCACATTTGACTTGAATTTTTCTAAATTGTAATTTGCAGGGAAGACCTACGCAGGGAGACAATTCCACATACGGCTAGTGCGACTGAAAAACGAATTTTCTCTGTAATGCGTTGTGCGATTTGCCGGGGTATAGACAACAAACGGATGAGATCTACTTGATAAGCGGGTAGTACGAACAGAGACCCGGTCCCTCGGTATGAGTCGGCTTATCTCAGCAGAACACTTCCCATGGTAATATCTATAGAACAAAGTCACACAACCCACATTGCGACGATGCTCCAACGAGTCAATAGAGCACCAACGCTCTGCGTGGCACACGATCCAGAAGCCCCAAAATATACTTTGCAGCAACTGCCCATATATGGGAGTTATATTCCATCTTCGGCCGGATGTAGGTGGTATATATAGGAAGGAGATCAGATGGAGTGAAGTATTTCATACACCGGTTTAGAAAACCAAGACACTTGAAAGCTTCTTTCGATACTTGAATAATGTGATCTGTCCAACGGACGTCACACTGTATTATCATGCCCAGAACATCAAGAGTATCTGAATCCTCAATAACGGTCCCATCCATATACACAGATGACATAGTTGAGTCCACAGACCTATGGGTCAACATACAACATTGGGTCTTACGAGCATTAAATTCGACCCTGTTCGCACGACCCCACTCTGAGATTGCCGAAAGGTCATGACTGAGTGTGTCATTCATAATCTGCCTTTTGCCCCCAACCTCCACAAGGCTTGGCCTACGATTGAAGGAGAAAGAATGACAAATGTTGCTGTCATCTGCAAAGGAGTAAATAGGACTGATAGTTAGCCCAAGGAGGTCATTAAGAAAGATGAGAAGAAGAGTTGGAGAAAGAACAGAGCCCTGTGGTACCCCTGAACATAACTGAAACTCGTCGGATGAGACCCCATCTATAACAACACGTATAGTACGATCTCTGAGAAAACTCGAGATAAAGCGAGAGAAATCGTTACAGACACCAAAGGCAATTAGTTTTGATAACAGTGCGCAGTGCCGCACACGATTGAACGCCTTGGAAATATCAAGAGCAACTACCTTGTTCTCACCAAACATGTGAATGGACCGACTCCAACATTCCGAAAGGAACGCCAACAGATCTCCCGTAGAACGAGTTCTACGAAAGCCATACTGTCGATCACTAATAAGTGAGTTGGCCTCCAGATAATTTACAAGATGGTATTTGATCATGCTCTCCATCACCTTCGAGAGCGCAGAAAATATTGCAATTGGGCGGTAATTTTCAGGATTGTTAGCCGCACACTTTTTGGGGATTGGTTGAACATTGGCATCCTTCCAGTACGAAGGGAAGACACCTGCACGGTATTAAGAGCTGAACAGGTTAGCCAATAGACGAGCTAGCGTCTGTTTCAGTACCAGTGCTGGTATGCCATCCGGCCCCGGTGACTTGTTTACGTTGAGATCCGCAAGAACCCTTTAAACTTCACGAGCTCGAAAGAATGTCTTAGGCAAAGTACAGGATACCCGCCCAAGCTCTGGCAGTGGTTGATTGCCTCCGGCAAAAGTGAATTTCTCGCAAAAAGATCAGCCAATAGGTTAGCTTTATCAACCGGATCAAAGAATGCGTGGTCATCCTTTATAAGAGTTTGAATAGATGAACTAGCATTATTCCTTACTAGTTTGATATAATTTTTATTAAAAATAAAAATTATGTTTTTTCGACCTTTAATTGTGCAATGAAAATGAAAATTATTTAAGTTTGAGGCCATACTCTATATTTCTTTATTAGGATATTGTCCTAACAAATAATCTATAGAGTTTTTTGTTTTCAAATTTTTTAATTGAACCTTTCAGGAACGTGTTGATAGATCTATTTCGGGAATTTTCTAGGTTCCCATCATCAGAACACGTTTTGAAAGAGGTAACAATCCCATGCAAAACATCAAGTATACATATATAAGCTATCTATGGAGTTTTTGTTTTCAAATTTATTAATTGACCACTTTCAGGACTGTGTTGATAGATATATTTCGGGAATTTTTCAAACATTCATGTATGTTTTTTTCGACCTTTAACATAACAAACAAGTTTTCAATTTATTTTTTGATCAATGGTGATAATCTTTTACTTCGATCTCATATATTTATTAGTTCTCATGTAGTGAGTAAACTAGTTTATATGAATGTTTGATGTTTGGCATGGGATTGTTACAAAAAAATCGGATAACATTAACCCCTGGCGCCCCGCTACCAAAGTTTTCGATTTTTCTTAAATAGCTTAAATAAAAATGTGACTTGCGCCACATAATTTTTTATTCATTTTGAAATTTTTAAATCGGATTAACGGTTTTTTGAGATATTACAAGTTGATTTTCACTAAAAAATGTCTTCTTCATTATAGTTTCTTCTATTTTTTTGTTTTTGTACTCAAACACTACAGAAAACATGCTTTCATTAGAACATAATTATGTTCGATATTATAGATGATGTATCACAAAACATATTTTTAAAAATTAATTTAAATTTTTTTTCCACATATTAGAGGAGTTTTGCGCAGGTCACCAAAGGTTAAGGAATCCGAATTTCCTTAAATTTCACACCACAAAACTATTGGACTTAGTGCTACAATAATCAAACCATTAATTAGTGAAATCAAAAGTTAACATTGAAAAGCATAACAATTTTACTGTCTAAATTTTCTGTTTTTCAAAGATGTTTGTAGGTAAATTTACATAATTGTGCTCAAATGAAAAGTAGCTATGTCTGTTTGGCTAGTGCATAAATTAAAAAATTGGGATAATTTTTAAAAAAATTGTAGAATGGAGGCCATTTTCAGTAAAAATCAAGTTACAATATCTTGAAAATCATGCTTAGCATGACAAAATTAATTAAAAATGACGTGTCACGAGACATACTTTTATTAAAGTTCTAATTTTCATATTTCATTCCGTTAATCCATTCCATAAGAATTCATTCATTAGCTCCATTCAGAAGCTTTAATTGCTATTGAATGAATTCCCTAATTGAATAAATACAATATAATTTCCATTCAACATTTTACAAATTGAATGAAGAAATGTTAGTATCATTCATTTAATGCAGAGAAGTTTGACTAAGCACACAAATTAAAACAGAACACACAAGCAAAAACAAAGCATTAAATAATTTGTTTGTATTATAGACTAATAGAAAGTAATTTTCTTTTGTATTTTGCAAATATTTTAGTTAAATAATGACTGGACTAAATGTGTAAAAAACAAATCTTTCATCATTCACCTTTTTATTAATTGAATTAAGAAATTTTGAATCATTAAAAAAGAATTCATTCATATTATTTAAAGCTATTGATAATTAAGCTAAGAATTCTTTCAATATGAATGCATTTCTGGAATGAAATTTGAGTGAAATTTATTTTATTTTTTTATTTTTATTTATTTATTTGAATTGCTCCATACACAAGACTAAAAGTCTTATTTTGCAGTATGAGAATATGAAAAATTATAAGATCATTAATTAATTAATAACTTAATAACTAATTACAATTTTTGTATAGAAAACAAAAAACAATTAAAATTAAACAAGAAGAACAAAAAAAAATAAAAAAATCTAAATAAATTTAAATAATTTAAACATATGTATTATAATATCAAATAATTATGTTTTATTTTCTTATGCCGAAAACAGTTTAAAAATATTTTCTTTAAATTTTCGTGTGCTACTTAAAAGTTGAGAGCTGTTTGGTATAGAATTCCAGAGAGATACTGCGAATATGTAGAAATGCCACTCCGAAATTAAACTTTTGTGTCTAAATGATCTAAGTCTTTTTCCCATGCTTATATCTGAAATACAAAGTTTGCTGTACAGATGATCAGGTTTGTGGATTATCTAACGTTTAGTAGATTATCTAAAGAAAGGCCATATAGCTAAGATGAAAAGAAATATACACTAGACGCCTATTTAGTCCATAAACGTATCGGATTATGTTAGTAAATGCAACGTTCAATTTCCCTTTACTAGTTGCATCACATTTAGCAAATAGCTTACAACGATATAGTAAAACAGGCACATACGTTTTGGCAAGTAGCATTCTTATTCTAATAAAAAAAGTCTTAAATCTTATTTACTTAATAATACAAACATTTATTTTTTTGGAAATATAATATTCTATTTTTAATATTTTATTAAACTAATGAGCCTTGTCATGACCAAAAACAACATTTTCCTCGAAATCCGCAAAAATCGGATCGACAAGGTAAGGGTTAAATAAGCGTTAATTATTTCGTCCAAAAATTTTACCATAGTAACTTCAAACATTATGTTATAATATTTCAAATCACATTTCCTAAAATTAATTGGTAGTAAGCAAAAAATTGACTTCTTTTGTAAATTTAAAAAAAAAAAAAATTGGGGTCATTTTAGGCACCAGGTTCACATGGGTTAATGATGTCCAAAAATTTTTTTTGTCAACCTTGGGTAGCGATGATAAAAAAAAACAACTAACATTACAGAAGTAGCTAATTTTTAATTTTAAATATTTTATGACAGCAAATATGCCGTGTTATCACCAAAAAACGCAATTTCCTCGAAATCCGCAAAAATCAAATCGTTGCCCTACCCAAACGTGACAGTGGATATTTTTAAATTTTTTTATTTTCATTCTCTAAGGTGTTCTAAACAAGCTACTGGACTCCAAACCTCAATTTTTTCGGTTTCGTTGAAGAAAAAATTTTGAAATTTGAAATTAGAGATTTCAAAAACGTCCCAAGAATTTTGTCCGCGTATGACGTCATCTTACGACAGGTTTACGACATCCAATAAAAAAATCTTGTTCCATATCTCATTATTTTTTTCCCCATATTAACGCATTTGTAATTTTCAATCGCTTTGAGCGACCTCTATACAAAACGTACGCTGTGTAAATTGCTAGCTTAACAATACAAATTCTCTAAGTCTACGAGGAAAATGCCAAAGATATTAAGATAGCGTTTCGTTAAGCTAGTAATAGGTGCGTTTATGTACTTTGTGCGTAAAGATCCCGACCCCTTGCACGATTGCAACAAGAAGAGCTAATGAATAAGTGCGGGGTAAAGGAATAAATACAATATGGATAAATTCATTAATAACAATATTAAATTTAAAAAATGGGAAAACAATTTTTAGTTAATGAAAAAAAAATTTATTTTGATAAAAATGTATGAAATGAGTTGTCCAGAGTATACGTTTTGATAATACAGGTTCACTTATGACGTTTACAGTCATTCCAGTTCGGGTGGTAGCAATAGGAGGTACCAGATGACAACGTTTTTTACCTGATGGAATGAAAAAAAGAGAAAATAAATATACGGGATTAATTCGGTTCTATTCAGGGTATAATAACCAGCTTCACGAAAGGCAGAGTGAAAATGCCTGAAGCGCAGATAATGCAACTTTTTGAATGGGTAATACATAAAGTGCCGTGAAAACGAGTTTTCGTAAAAAAGTGAATCCAACGGATTAGCTTCGATAATAATTTTTAGTTAATGAAAAAAAAAAAATTATTTTGATAAAAATGTATGAAATGAGTTGTCCAGAGTATAAGTTTTGATAATCCAGGTTGACTTGTGACGTTTACAGCCATTCCAGTTCGGGTGGTAGCAATATGAGCTACCAGATGACAAGGCAGAGTGAAAATGCCTGAAGCACAGAGAATGCAACTTTTTGAATGCCGCGAAAACGAGTTTCCGTAAAAAAGTGAAATCAGCGGATTAGGTTCAATAATACGCTGAAATTATCCATTGCGTTACCAAAAATGGAATGGAAATACACCTTAAACGTGAATGACCATAAATTGTTCTCGCAGGCCTGGTAGATCGTAAAGAATTATCAATTTAATCTGCGGGGTTATCTTTACTTTGGACAAGTTATTATATCGAAATTTTTGTCCATTCAATGCAACTCTATTCGCAACAAAAGTGGACAAATGACACTTGGTTTTCGACGCCAAGTTAAAACAATGGTAGATAAAGTCAAACAATAAATCGATTTCATGGCAAGATTTATGTGACTACCAAAATATTCTAAAATATTTGTCATAAGCGACGCTCCACAGAGATCTAAACGGGGTAACGATGCATGTTCCGCTGGAAGAACTTTAGTTTCGATTGCATGTAAATGCGGTTTTATTTCAAACGGGAAAGAGGTGGCAGACAAGAAAGACAAGATTTGTTGCATTATATTAACAACATGGATATGTGGACAACGCCAACCTACGGGTTTAAAAAGTATAAGGTGGCGCAAAAGTAATCCTCCTATCAGAAAATGCTATACATAATAAATACATAATAAAAAAAAAACATCGGAAGGTTATTTTTGCGCCACCTTATACGTATATTCCAAATAAGACAGCAGGATTACGACAGGTGAGAATGTGAACGGCATGAGGGTAAATACAAAGCGATAAAATCGCTTACGACAAATATAGACCATAAGGTCTGCCCGCAATATTGGGCAGGGGTAAAAAATTAAATTCAAAAAACATGTCACTAGATGACAGGTTTGAGGCGTTGAAAACGCTATCGGGTTCACTAAATTTATAACGGGGTATATAGTGACTAGACAACTCAGAACTCGGGGATCTAAAATTATCACACAGTGATGTCACTATGGGGGGTTTCTGGTGTCTAGACTTTTCCTTAAGAAATTTAGGTTAAATTCTCCTCAAGATCTGAAACGTCAGTCGTTTGAACGGAAAAAACAGGAATACGGAGTTTCTCCTGCAAACGTTTCGAAATAAAGGTTGACTGAGAACAGGGTTAATGAACGCTTTAGTCGAGCTCATAATAGTATAGTCATATATTTCGCCAACAGCAATGCCAACAGAACAGTAAAATTTGCATTAGAATTTACTTGAGTGGTATAAGTCTGATGCGATCTTAAAGAAGTAGGCTGTATGTTATCGTAGTCCATCGATGTTTGAGAACTGATTTGTACGGGGACAATCAGATTTCCGGTATTCTGGACAGAAGTATTTCGGAAATTCTGCCTTGTTAAATAACCAGAATTTGTCAACACGGCACTGTTCCTTCTATAAAGGAGCGCATGATGCTTTTTTTTTTTTTACGTTGAACCAACACTCAGGGGATGCCCCCTACTAATGCATTGCATTGTGTTGGTATCTGGAACAGAGGTTATGGGGAGGAGGAAAGAGGGAGTAGTGTTTGTGCACATTTGACTTGAATTTTTCTAAATTGTAATTTGCAGGGAAGACCTACGCAGGGAGACAATTCCACATACGGCTAGTGCGACTGAAAAACGAATTTTCTCTGTAATGCGTTGTGCGATTTGCCGGGGTATAGACAACAAACGGATGAGATCTACTTGATAAGCGGGTAGTACGAACAGAGACCCGGTCCCTCGGTATGAGTCGGCTTATCTCAGCAGAACACTTCCCATGGTAATATCTATAGAACAAAGTCACACAACCCACATTGCGACGATGCTCCAACGAGTCAATAGAGCACCAACGCTCTGCGTGGCACACGATCCAGAAGCCCCAAAATATACTTTGCAGCAACTGCCCATATATGGGAGTTATATTCCATCTTCGGCCGGATGTAGGTGGTATATATAGGAAGGAGATCAGATGGAGTGAAGTATTTCATACACCGGTTTAGAAAACCAAGACACTTGAAAGCTTCTTTCGATACTTGAATAATGTGATCTGTCCAACGGACGTCACACTGTATTATCATGCCCAGAACATCAAGAGTATCTGAATCCTCAATAACGGTCCCATCCATATACACAGATGACATAGTTGAGTCCACAGACCTATGGGTCAACATACAACATTGGGTCTTACGAGCATTAAATTCGACCCTGTTCGCACGACCCCACTCTGAGATTGCCGAAAGGTCATGACTGAGTGTGTCATTCATAATCTGCCTTTTGCCCCCAACCTCCACAAGGCTTGGCCTACGATTGAAGGAGAAAGAATGACAAATGTTGCTGTCATCTGCAAAGGAGTAAATAGGACTGATAGTTAGCCCAAGGAGGTCATTAAGAAAGATGAGAAGAAGAGTTGGAGAAAGAACAGAGCCCTGTGGTACCCCTGAACATAACTGAAACTCGTCGGATGAGACCCCATCTATAACAACACGTATAGTACGATCTCTGAGAAAACTCGAGATAAAGCGAGAGAAATCGTTACAGACACCAAAGGCAATTAGTTTTGATAACAGTGCGCAGTGCCGCACACGATTGAACGCCTTGGAAATATCAAGAGCAACTACCTTGTTCTCACCAAACATGTGAATGGACCGACTCCAACATTCCGAAAGGAACGCCAACAGATCTCCCGTAGAACGAGTTCTACGAAAGCCATACTGTCGATCACTAATAAGTGAGTTGGCCTCCAGATAATTTACAAGATGGTATTTGATCATGCTCTCCATCACCTTCGAGAGCGCAGAAAATATTGCAATTGGGCGGTAATTTTCAGGATTGTTAGCCGCACACTTTTTGGGGATTGGTTGAACATTGGCATCCTTCCAGTACGAAGGGAAGACACCTGCACGGTATTAAGAGCTGAACAGGTTAGCCAATAGACGAGCTAGCGTCTGTTTCAGTACCAGTGCTGGTATGCCATCCGGCCCCGGTGACTTGTTTACGTTGAGATCCGCAAGAACCCTTTAAACTTCACGAGCTCGAAAGAATGTCTTAGGCAAAGTACAGGATACCCGCCCAAGCTCTGGCAGTGGTTGATTGCCTCCGGCAAAAGTGAATTTCTCGCAAAAAGATCAGCCAATAGGTTAGCTTTATCAACCGGATCAAAGAATGCGTGGTCATCCTTTATAAGAGTTTGAATAGATGAACTAGCATTATTCCTTACTAGTTTGATATAATTTTTATTAAAAATAAAAATTATGTTTTTTCGACCTTTAATTGTGCAATGAAAATGAAAATTATTTAAGTTTGAGGCCATACTCTATATTTCTTTATTAGGATATTGTCCTAACAAATAATCTATAGAGTTTTTTGTTTTCAAATTTTTTAATTGAACCTTTCAGGAACGTGTTGATAGATCTATTTCGGGAATTTTCTAGGTTCCCATCATCAGAACACGTTTTGAAAGAGGTAACAATCCCATGCAAAACATCAAGTATACATATATAAGCTATCTATGGAGTTTTTGTTTTCAAATTTATTAATTGACCACTTTCAGGACTGTGTTGATAGATATATTTCGGGAATTTTTCAAACATTCATGTATGTTTTTTTCGACCTTTAACATAACAAACAAGTTTTCAATTTATTTTTTGATCAATGGTGATAATCTTTTACTTCGATCTCATATATTTATTAGTTCTCATGTAGTGAGTAAACTAGTTTATATGAATGTTTGATGTTTGGCATGGGATTGTTACAAAACGTGTTCTGATGATGGGAACCTAGAAAATTCCCGAAATAGATCTATCAACACATTCCTGAAAGGGTCAAATAATAAATTTGAAAACAAAAAACTCTATAGATTATTTGTTAGGACAATATCCTAATAAAGAAATATAGAGTATGGCCTCGAACTTGAATACTTTTCATTTTCATTATTCCTTACTCTTTTAACAAATGACCAAAAGCTTTTACTGCCCTTAGGAACAGAAAGACCTTTTGCACGAAGACGCTGTTCGTACAGAAACGTTTCGCGACTTAGTACTTTGGCACAAGCCTTTCTCGCCTGTGTGTGAAGCAATTCAGTATTGGCGTTTTTGTTATTACGCCAATTACTAAACGCTACCTCTCTGGATCTGACAGCGGTACTGCAAGTCTGGTTAAACCAACACTTATGTCTTGCTTTAACCGAAATGTGCTTTGATGGAATTAATAACTTCATTCCAAGCACGATTATGTTCTCCACCATTTTCGCGGCGGCATCAACATTTTCATCGAGAAAACACAGCTTCCAGTTGAATTGCCGATAAAAATCATTAAGTTCAGCCCAACAAGCCTTTTCGTAGATAAATACTGAGCGTTTCGTAGCTGGATTTGAAACGCTCCGAAGCTCGGAGTACGAAAAGGAAGCGAAAATGGTGCAGTGATCCGAATTTCCGAGAGGTGCTTATACCCCCACATCATATTTGTCCGGGTGTGAGGATAGAAAAAGGTCGAGGATGTTTTGGACTTGCCCTTCAACACTCGGAATGTGTGGGTTCATTCACTACCTGCGCAAGATGGTTATGCGCGGCGAAGAGCTCAACGTATTGACCCTCAGGAGTTGTATGGCTCGAATGGCGAAGCCAGGATGAATTGTGGACATTGAAATCTCCAGCAACAACGATTTCACTGTCTGCGCAATTCTCTAGAATTGCAGACATTGTGTGGGAAAGGTCGACGAAACCATCAAGGGAGGCCGCCGTTTCCATGTTTGGGCTTTTATAAACAAACCCGAAATGCAAAATGTGTGACCTGATCCTCACCCATAGGTAGATAAATTAAGGATCATTAAAGTTAAAATGTTGCTGAAACTGGTGGCCTCATGCGAAACGTTGGCCTCATGGTATAACTGCCATCAAACGGTGTTATATTACACGGAGGTAGATTAAAAGGAGTGTCAATAGGGGTGTGTTCCCTCGCCTTTTCCGCCCTTAAACGCTATTAAATATCGGTGACGAAGGAAACACCACGGGTGGAAGTCGTGTGCGAAGACATGTACCTATGTTTAGTATCCTTCAGCATCTTTTTATTGGTTTCCGATTCCATTTGCAAGGAATCATAACATGCCCGAACCGACTCCAATGAACAATTTAATCATTTTTCGTGAACACAGAGTGAATCGATTTTATGATCAGCGAGGGGTATAGCGGCAATGAAAACTTCGAACTGACTTAAGCGATCAGAACTTTTCAACAGTTCTGAAATATCAGACATTTTCGGGGATCTATTTTCAAAGTTTTATTAAAAATATATAAAAATGGATTAAACACGGGGTAAATCTTCAAAAATTATTTTAAAAAATGGGTAAGTCATATAAAAAGTTTGAAAATTTGAATAAATGGAAAGTTAGTAGTAAATCTTCAAAATTGTTTAAAAGGCGCGTAATCAAATCTTCAAAAAAAAAAGTTTAAAAAAACGGATAAAAATTGTTAAAAAATCGTTAAATAGTTTAAAAATTTTAATTAAATCTTCAAAAAGGTTTAAAAAACGAGCAAACATTATTTTAAAAGTCGGATAAATCTTTAAAAACTTTGAAAATTTTAGCAAAATCTTCAAAAAGTTAAATTAGCAAAAATCCTTAAAACTTCAAAACAACGGGTAAAAATTTCATAAAATTTTCTAAAAAGGTAAATAGTCATGTAAAAATTATTAAAAATCGAATAAAATCTGCAAAATAAAATAAAAGATTGGGTAAAAAAATGAAAATTATTCAAGTTCGAAGCCATACTCTATATTTCTTCATTAGGATATTGTCCTAACAAATAATCTATAGAGTTTTTTGTTTTCAAATTTATTATTTGACCCTTTCAGGAATGTGTTGATAGATCTATTTCGGGAATTTTCTAAAAAAATATAAAAAACTGTGTAAATCTTAAAAATAAGATTTAAATATGTGTGAAAATGATTTAAAAAAGTCGGGTAAATCCTTAGAATGTTTGAAAATTTTAATTAAATATTCAAAGAAGTTTCAAAAACGGGTTAATATGATTAAAGAAGCTTAAAAATATTTGAAAGTTTTAAAAAAAATCTTCAAAAAAGATAAAAAGAATTATTGAAAATTATTTAAAATTGGGTTGGCTATAAAAAAGTATAAAAACGGTTAAAATTGTTTACAAAATTAGTAAATGGGTATGAAAAACGGGGCGAATCTTCTAAAAAGATTAAAAAACGAGTGAAAATTAATTTAACTTGAAGGTAAATATCTTTTACAGGTTTTGTTTTTAATATATATATTTAGGTTAGGTTAGGTCGGAAAGAGGATTTAATATATATATATATACAAAGTCAGACAAATTTGTCAAAAAACGCAGAAAATTTTTGGAAAATATTGAATATATTTAAAAATATTTAAGTTTTACGATTATTCGTTCAAAGAGTTCGAAAAACTCTGGTTAATTTTCGATTTTTATTTTAAAAAGTCACTCAATCGAGTCGATGCAATAAATTTGCTCAGTGTAAAATCATTTTTGAGTAAAACAAATGTATTAAAAACTTAAATTTACAAAGACTTTGGGTTATATAAACGTAAAGAATTGAAAAAATTTTAAAAATTCCAAAATTATATCTTCCAAAATTATGGACCGTGTTTCTAATTCATTCCGAATTATGGAAAAAAATTCGAGTTTTTATCACAAATTAGTAAGACACGCTTTTTATTCGATTATTCGGCCGACTCGGAAATGTTGCAGCACTAATAAAATGTGTGTAACAACATATACAAAACAAAACGCAACAATAAAAAAACAGTTGCTTTCTTTAACAACAACCGTACAACACGAGAATGAATATCTCTTCCTATAATTATATTATTAAATTAATTTATCCCCAAAAAAACAAACTTCTTTTACTTGTATCCGTCCGTTTGTTTAATTAAAAAAACCGAGTAAATGTTATTTTTTTATTTTCTTTTATGCTTTGTACGTATTAAATATTTTAAAGAGTTTAATGATTTTAAGCTCACTATTGAGATAAGTGGTTGATTTAGCAAATAAAAGATATTAAACACAACGAAACTTTAAATTAAGTGAGAAAAAACGAGTTTTTTCTCTTATAGTTTTCAAAGAAGTTGAACAAAAAAACTCAACGGGGTTTTTGGTATTTTTTCGTGTGGTTTTTTATACACGGGTTTTGTTGGTAGAATTTTGTTTTGTATTTTAGCGGAGGATCATTATATATGTTTCTGTAGATACGCAGCACTATTATTAAATTTATATTTTTGCACATTTAAAATACAAAGTTCGTACCTTTTTATTTATTTTATTAGGGTATATGTAAAATAGGGGTAATGTTTTACGGGGTTATACTTAACGATCCTCAGCAGGAAATCCAACAGTTACGGGGAAAAACTGAAAATAAAAATAATTCTCGAGGAAACATTATTTTTACGAATCCGGGTTCGGGAAGATCCGGTTCGAAGGACCAATGTTTTCGTCGTAAAAAGACTTTCCAAGAAAATTATTAGAAAATAAAACGACGGTTTTATTTTATGCGGGGTAGTATATACAAAACGTACCTTCTTTACGGGGTGATAAAGGGTGAATTTTTTGCAACTTTCTTTTTGGAAACACTGTTTTTGGGAGCTCAGCTGTTTTCGTGTAACATGTTACTTTTAAACATATTCAGTTTGGTCTATAATTTACCCATGAATCGACTTACAAACGAACAACGATTGCAGATTACTGAATTTTATTATCAAAATTCATGCTCGGTTAATAAAGTGCATCGTGCACTTCTTCCAATTTATGGTCAGTTTGGGCGACTTTCTGCGGCGGCTATTCGGAATCCTGTGACTAAATTTCGCACCAAATTTACATTATTGGGCATTTGAGGCGTAGCCGAGGTCAACATTTACATGAAATCATCTTTAAACATTGAATTATATAGATCGTTCTATTGATTCAAATAAAGATTTTATATATTTCTCTAAATTCTAAAACTTTTAAAACAAGTCCGAAAGCTCTTAACAAGACAAAATCTCTAAGTCTACGAGGAAAATGCCAAAGAGATTAGGAGAGATTTTCGTTATGCTAACAATAGGTGTGTTTATTTACTTTGCACGTAAACCAATTTATTGTTTTATTTAAATTAATATTTACAATTTTTATGTACACACATTTTTTGCCGCGTCCCTTTGATTTTTTAGTTATGTATACAAATAATTAATTATATAAATGAAATCAACCGCGGTTGCAGTTTTTTGTAAGTCTTATAATGGTTTTTTAGTGCACTAAGTTCCTTGTCCCTCATTATCACAAATAAGTTATAATTTTTCTATTACTTTGAAAAATGTTCATGATCTTTAATGGAACGAATACAACATCTCAAAGATTAAAATTTTTAAAAGCTTTAGTTGTTACGATAATTCAAAGTTACGTTCATTGCGGACTGCGCTAAACTATATTAACGCTATATTATTTACTATATTTTTTATGCTTCTTAAAATTGCAGTCAATTTTATTAACTTAAAATTGCTGTTAGTAATAAACGAGTTGAATATTTCAATTTTTATAATCTAATATAAAATTCCAGGAACTTTGCAAGTACATGCGTGGCGAACTTAATGCAGAACGGGAACTTCAAGCAATACAGTACATAATTGGACTGGGAATAGAGCGAGAAGAATTAAGAGATGAAATATTTGTGCAATGCATTAGGCAAACAACAAAAAATCCTAATTCTGAATGGACTGATCGTCTATGGCTATTAATGTGTTTAATAATTGTTGCATTTCAGCCAAGTAAACTGTTATTCAGGTAAGTCTGATAAATATTTTTGCTCTTCCTTTTTTCATACTCCGCAACATTGTTATATAAATTGCAATAAAATTTCGACCTAATCCTTGGCAGGTCGCAACACGTTAACATTATCCGATTTGGCTGAAATTAGCACCACATAATCTTTGGATCTAGTTGTACAAAAACTTGCCTTGTCGAAAGTCGTAGTTATTTTTATAAAAATTCCATAAAAAATTAAAAAAGCTACATTTTAAACAAAATTCAAGTGTTTAGCATACCAAAATTAGTTAAAAATTATGTCGTACAACATATTTTTGTTAAGGGAATTTTAAATATTCAAAAACTTTGGTCACCAATGGTTAAGCTTTAAGATTTTTCTCAAATTTGTACCACATAATTTTCTTTTCTATTGGTACAATGATCCGCACTATGTTTAATGAAATCGTAATTTGAAAGTAGTAAAATACTTAAATTTTAGTCCGAGATGTAAGTTTTTTACCTGTTCCCAGCAAAATAAGAGCTTCTTCCTGAAGCAGTAAAACCACCACATCTATTGATTCGGATGTGGTGCAATTTTGGGGAAAATATCGGAAAAGTTTGATTTTTTTTATTTCTACTTTAAACAAATGTAGTTTTTGAGTGTAACAAAATATTGCATTCATTTTTTTTTTTTCTTAAATCAAGAATTTATTTAGTTTTATAACCAGTATTTATTTAGTTTTATCACCAGTATAAAAAAGGACCCGATTTCACCCCGCTTTTCGCAAAACATTGGACCTGAGTCGGCCTACATTTGGAATTTTCAAATGGGAATATCTCTGGAACTATTGGACATAATCCACACATGCAAGCATGTTTTGTTAGTCTCTACTAGCAGATTACAAATATATTAACTTTTTGAAAATCTGATGAGAAACAAAAATGCTGAATACTCAAAATTATTTATGCAAAAAGTATCCTACTTTGGGGAGCCATATAAACTATATATACGTGTTATATTTTCTGGTAGGAACTTTCAAAAGCCATCTCCTGGTACATTTTTTTCAACAGAGGGTCACTTAGCACCAAAAGCATCTAAGAGTTAATTTAGCTCAGAATATTTTTTTAGGAATTTAAAAAATGTAGCTAGGTTTGTAAAAACAAGAACTTAAATATTTTGCTTTATTTTTGTAAATATACGGAGGTTGAAAGCTCGTTATAAATTGAAAATATCATAAAAATAATCTCGATGTATATAAAAACAAAAAACTAATATAACTGTAAGAAATATTACTTGAGCCAGAGTACACACTAAAATTTTTTTATATAAATAGAACATTTTTGGTCTTCAAAGTTTAGTAACGTCATGATGCTTGTTAGGAAAAGACCTAACCACGTGGTTGATTACTAAGAAGACAAGAATGGAGCCAAATTGATTACACAGGTCAACAGCAAAAAAAGGCTTGACTAACCACTATATAGATTTGATGCATCATGGCTGCCTAAGTACAAAAATGGTAAAATTTTTCAATTCTATGGATAATTTTTTTTTAAAAAAATTTTTTTTTAAAATTGACAATATTTTGAGCCATTTCTCCACTTATGTTGTCATAACTCAAAAACAACTAGTCCGATTTTGTCAAATTAAATTTACAAAAATTAAGGTTTACAATATCTTTAAAGAACTGTACAAATTTTTTTAATGCGATCAATAGTTTCAAAGTTATGAAACAAATTGTTAGCAAAAAAAAAAAAAATGCTAAAAAAAAAAAAAAAATTGAAAAACAAAAATCTGGAAAAAATCGAAAACTGCAAAAAATATTACTTTTTATTTTTTTGTAGTAAAGCTACATATCATGCGAATTAAACTAGATATGGATCATAAAAATCGATGCATGCTTTACATTTTTATTTACAATTAATTGAAGGTATCGCATATTTACAAGCACTGTAGAAAATTGTACCTACATAATGAAAATGCAGAACATAAAAACTCAGGTGCATTTTACGACACGCATTTTGGCAAAACCCCTTTGGGAAAAACCTCTATGACATTTTTATGATTCTAATAATTAAAAAAAAATAAGGAATAAACAAAAGATTGTTTAATTTTTACGATTGCGGTAGGATAGTAATAAAACGCTCATAAATGTGCGTGTACGCTGAAGTGCTCTTATTTTCCGTTAGCTACCTGTAACGGATAATTTTTTTTTTTTCATAAAAGTCCTTAATGTTTTTTAGGATTCTTGGGAATAATAAAAAATTTGCAGCACACACAAACTGTATCCACACAAAGGGTTATCCCAAATTATAGTATCAGTATTTATAAGATCTCCTTGACCCTTTTTATTTCATTCAAGAAGTGTTTGCGATAACGCAAACATCATTTAATACCTACACAAAAATTAGAGTCATACAGCTTAGAAGTTAAAAACAATTTTCAAATATTAATAAAAATGAGCCAGAAAGCCAGAACATTTTCATGTAAAAACGATCCAGATTTATTTTGTTATGTGTGCGGCCAATATATCACCGGGAAAAAACGGAAGTGGTTCTTAACTTCATTGCAAAAGTCATATCAAGATTGCTATAATATCTATCCGCACAATTTGAACCAGCATTGGACACCGAGTACTATATGCATTCCATGTCGATTGAATTTATCTATGAAGTCTTCTAACGTAAAGTAAGTATAAATTAATAGATTTGGAATATTTTATAATTACAATATTTCTTAATTAAAATTTGAATTCTTCATATTCCTGATTTCAATTTTTTTTTTCATTTTACAGACGACACTTGGAAATTTTGAAGCCTATGCTATGGAGAGAAACAGCGAACCACGCATCCGAGTGTTATTTTTGTTTAAGTACAAAAAGCATATTTGATGGCCCACAAATTCGCAAATTGGTGAACGATACTGAATTTGGCAGTTCAATGTCAGAAATTGAGAAGAATGCATGGGATTCGTTTGTATGGGTTATTCAAAATTTCTTAGGAAATAACAAGGGTGATGATTACGTTGCGCACGTTGAAGAGATGTTAACTCACTTCCAGAATCTTGGATGCAACATGAGCATCAAATTACACTACCTGCACAGTCACTTAGATCGTTTTCCTGAAAATCTAGGAGACTTGAGTGAAGAACAGGGCGAACGATTCCACCAAGATATCCGGACAATGGAGGAACGATACCAGGGTCGCTGGGATGCACACATGATGGCTGATTTTTGCTGGAGTATTCAGAGTAACACTTCGTTATTCAACAATAGTAGAAAATCGACTAAAAGAAAATTTCAGAGTTTGTAGTTTATAATACATATTTATTTATTTATTTTCTTGTTTTATTTATTATAATAAATGTGAATAATAAAATATAAATTTTCTACTATTTAATTTATTTATTTATTTACATTTAAGCTCATCCAACACAAATGTCTTTCCGAAGAATAGAATCAGTATATTCTAGGTAGGGTTTTGCCAAAAAATACACGAATGTTACTATGTAATGCATTTTTGATGTGAAAATTTGTACATAGCATGGGGAAAATGTTTTCAAAATTCAATCAATCGAAAGAAGAACATTAACTACTCAATTTTATGTATATCAGACAAAAAACTAAAATTTGGTGAAAATGAGCGAATTCACTTAATTGTGAATAAATTCGAAAAAAATCAATCGATTTTTATGATCGATATCTCATTTTGTTCCTATTACATGTGGCTTTGCGATAAAGCAATAAATCTGAACGATTTTTGCCGTTTTCGATTTTTTATGATTTTTTTTAACCAAAAAAATTTGCTATTTTCACGTAAAAAAAATATTTTTTCCCTCAATTTTTTATTATAACTCCAAAACTACTGAGCCGATTGAAACGCAATATATTAACGGATTAAAGGCTATGTAAATTTCAGTTTTTCTAAATTTATTTGAATAATATCGGACTAATTTTTTTTTAGTTATCATTAATTATGTGGAGACACGTCTAAAAAAATTTATAATTTTAATTAAAAATTTTTTAAAAAAAAACCTATCCATAGAATTTCAAAATTGAACCATATTTGTACTACTGGGACCACAATACATCAAAATTGTATAGTGGTTTTCAAAGCCCCTAAAATTTTTTCAAAATTGTTGCCTTGTGTTATTAATAGGTTTTTTTGTTAAAGTTCTGCCTATTATATAGGCTCTAGCTTTTCTAAAACTTCGGGTTCTGATGAGATCTTTAGCCAGATCGAAATACTAGTATCAACCTAGCTAATATGTTTGATTTGCTTTATTTTTGTAAATATACGGAGGTTGAAAGCTCGTTATAAAT
This sequence comes from Delia radicum, assembly GCA_021234595.1. Taxonomy (NCBI): domain Eukaryota; kingdom Metazoa; phylum Arthropoda; class Insecta; order Diptera; family Anthomyiidae; genus Delia; species Delia radicum. Next base: position 119,962,964 of record CM037851.1, read on the forward strand.
TGTAAATATTTTTTGTTTAAATATATATATAAATTCCCTTTGATCTAAATGCGGCACGGCACGGGTTAACGTTGTTAAATTTTTTCAAAACTGTTTTCACAGAATCTTCAGAGATTGTGTTATAATATTTTAGATCACGTTTTTTAAAATTTAGTAGTAGTAAGCAAAGCTTTGATAGTGGTCTAGCGCAGTATTTATTACTGGGCTAGTTATTAACCGATTTTGGATTTTTATACCTTTTTTAAATACATAATATTATCATTATATCAAATAATTTATCATTTAGAATAAAAACTATTACAACATTTAAAGAAATTAGCACATGAGCTATATTCAAGTCAAATATTTACAAATTAGAGGGTACCGTATCATCATTTCCAACATTTATACGTATGGGACACTCTAATGGACATGTATAGCGGTACGACTGTCAAATTAACATACATACATATATTGATCCTTATTAAGTTTAAGCAGAAACGTATTTTTTCTTTTTTAGATATTCCAGCTACTCCCTTTTTTGTCGGGCTTTTCCGAAACCCTATATTTGACAATATGGTGACCTCAAATATATGCAGTATATGTATCAAACTTCATATTTTTTAGAGTGCCTCCGGTCATGTAAATCTGTAAAAAACAGATTTTTTAGCATTTTATATATTTTTCTACTATGCGACAAAGTAATTATTTTTGCGCCAAATTGTGACTTTTCAGTAAGCTTTCCAACGATGTATAACATGATATGAAAATAATGATCTTTAGAAACAAAAACTTAAAAAATTCAAATTACCATATTAAATACGGCTGTGCCGAATTTTTGGATACCTCCATCTTGGTGCTTGCATTAACCAGGGAAAGTGCAAACAATAGGTCCATTCGTTTACACCAAAATTTGCACAAATTTGTACAAATTTGTACTGGATTTTACTGAAATGCGTTCGCGTACACATAAATTTGCAAAAGAGAGCATCTACTAAGAGTGTAAAGTGACAATTGTCAGCAAAAAACCTGCAAATTTTTACTGAACAAATTTTTGCCAGTAAAATCCAGTAAAATCCAGTAGAAGAGCCTTCAAGGAGAGTAATAGTTAAGAGCAGACGTGTTTTTTAAAGCTCCAAGTTTAAAGTGAATTTTCGGTTGAAAAAGACATTAAATATCCTTGAAATAGTGAAAGTTTTAAAAAAGACAAATTTTTAATGTTATTTATAACAAAAAATTAAGCGGATCGTTAAAAATAAACGTGAAAAAAGTAAAATAACATTTTGAATTTTGATAGAACAAAACATTTATTAAAAATATACAATCAATTTGTGAGAAACATTATCAGCTGTGGGTGGAGACCTGTCATCTTTAAACAATATTACCATATCCTTTAAATTTACATATATTTTAATATATCGCCAAAAAGTAGGCAACACATTTTTTAAATTTTAATAAAATGTCGGAGTTACCAAATATAGAAACACCAAATGCAAAGCGGAAGTGTGACTACTTGTCACCAGATGGCGCAGCAAGTGGAGCAGTGGGCCAAATGGCTGTTCACGATTTAATGGCTTTTATGTCTAAATTAATGGATGAAAAGCTAGTTAATTTACCAACAAAAACTGATTTTGAGGAAATGAAAGGAAATGTCACTGAACTTTCTGATAAAATAGACGTCCTTCAGTTAGAAAATAAAACTTTAAAAGAGGAAGTCAAGCAATTGAAGGAAGAAAAAGAAAAAGAACGCAAACAAATTATATATTTACAAGAGCACTCAAAGAGAAACAATATAATTTTTAAAAATATTGATTATAAAACACCCTTGGATGAAGCTGTTACAGATTGTAGTGTTAAAAATCTTAAGCTAACAAGCGAAATAATCATTGTATCAACCAGAAAAATTTACGAAAAGGATGGAAAAGCGGGTATATTAGCAGAATTTCAAACCCAAGTATATTCCTGGAGCGTGATCTTACTAAAGAAAAACAACAAGATAAGCGGGCTCTCCTTGAACTTAAGAAAAAAATACAACTTAAAAGCCGTAAACATAAAATAAATGTTATCAATGATAAAATGCGTATAAAAGATGATAAATTCTATTGGAACTGGCAAAAAGAGTTGGTATGTGGAAAGGAGATGGGTAAGGATGTTTTGCGGAAAATATATGGAGATGTTATTGATTCTATTGATATTGATTATAATAATATTTTATGTACTTTAAATTCAAAAAACTAATTCAAAACACATATAATAAGTCAAATAAAATTGTAAACTCAAGTAAACACTATAATGTAACTGAAAACAACCGAGAAAATGTATGTATGCCCCTAAAAGTACTTTCTTATAATATCAATGGTTTGGAAAACAAAATTTTTTTTAATGATTTTTTTCAATACATAAAATCGAGTGATATTTTTTTATTGCTGGAAACACATATAACTGAAGAAAAAACTGAAAGATTCAACAAATTTTTTACGGGCTTTGAAACTTTTTGGAAACCAGCGGCTAGAGTAAGCAGGTTTGGTAGGGCAATTGGTGGTAACGTATTTGGGGTAAAAAAAGAATTAAAAATGCAAAACATATGCTTTAACTTCATATCGGAAGAACAAATTGAATATATTATACTCAAAATCAACAATTTCGAGATAACTGTTATACCATTATACCTTAGAGATGCAACATGGCAAAATGATTTTAGAGTGGTAAAAAGATTTTTTACAAACAAAAACGTTATAAACCCTATTGTAGTTGGAGATCTTAATATACGAATTGGTAACACACAACAAATATTAGATGAATTTTTACGAGAGACGTTTAACGCTGGTCTTCCAATAAGGAAGTCAAAGGACTTTGAGATAAATAGTAAAGGAAGATCGTTTAATGAGTTTTGTGAAGATTTCTGCTTATATATTTTAAACGGATGCACAAAAGGGGATGAAGAAGGTAATTTTACATTTATGAGTGGTGTGGGTACATCTGTAAATGATATATGTGCTGTCTCACATGAACTGCTAAAGTTTGTGAACAATTTTAAAGTTGATAGTCGAAGTTGGTCAGACCATATGCCAATATTGTTAACTCTTAGTATAACAGTGAGATATAGTCCAAATAATACAATGAACCTCTTGCCTAAGCTAAAATGGGACGAAAAAAATGTTGAATTATATAAAATTAAGCTCAATCAGCAAACAAATGTATTCAAACAACAAAATGAGTTTTTAGAATTGAATCAGTTAACAGAAATCATACAACTTTCAAACCCACATACACACAAACGAGCTAACCCTTTTAAATCAGAAAATCGTTGGTTCAATTTCAAATGTCATAATGCTCGAGAAAAGTCTTTTAAGGCATTGAGAAAATTCAGACAAAATTCATCAACGGAAAACAAACAGCAATATTTACAGGCAAATCGTAATTTTAAAGATTTATGTGAAGAAAGCAGAATTTATTCAGTTCGAAACAATAAGGACTGGTGGAATAACGTTAAGGAAATACGCCAAACAGATAAGCAGGAAAGTCCGGGAATATCTGCTCCTGTGTTTAAAACCTATTTCTGTTCGTTACTTAATCCCATACAAAGTTCAAATGATGTTAGTTATGCCCCTATGTTTTATTCTGACCCTGACCTAGACGAAGCTATTTCAGCAATAGAAATAAAATATGCTTTGGCAAAAGCTAAAGATAATAAGGCGCCGGGTGAAGATAGGATATCATATGAATTTTTTAAGAATGCAACTGATACTTTTATAGAAGAACTCACTAAATCTTACAACATATTATTTGAAACAGCTAAATTAGATGAAAAATTCATCACTAGCATTATTTTCCCAATATTCAAAAAAGGTGCCAAAGGCTTGGTCAGTAATTATCGTGGAATCTGTTTTATGAATACTATTGCAAAAATTCTAATGGGAATCCTAAATAATAGATTGAATAAATGGTTGGAAAAACGTAACGTTATTACAGAATATCAAGCTGGATTTCGAGTAGGATATTCTACAGCAGACAACATTTACAATCTAGCAGCAATTGCAAACATAAAATTCAGTGAAAACCGCAAACTATATGCCTTTTTTGTCGATTTCACGGCTGCCTTTGATAAAATATCAAGAAAATCTCTCATTTACAAGCTTCACAATGCCGGTATATCATCGAAAATGGTAAATATGATCGAAAGCATATATATAGCAGAACTAATTTCACCGTATGGACTGGAGAAGATTTATCGGAAAAATTTGACACATCATCTGGGGTAAAGCAAGGATGTTTATTGTCCCCAACTCTTTTCTCACTGTATCTGAACGATTTACATGATTTTATAAGTGGAGGAGTGAATATTCAAGGTTTAAATGTGCGATTATTATTATATGCTGATGACATTGTTATATTAGCTGACGATATTTCAACAATGCAGAATATGATCAGAAAACTTGAAATTTACTGTACAACTTGGAACCTTGAAGTTAATTTAAGCAAGTCGAAAATGATGATATTTCGAAAAGGTGGAAAGATATCTAATCGTGAAAAATTCTTTTTTAATGGTAACCCAATAATTATAACCTCAGAATATACATATTTAGGAGTAACACTTACCCCAAAAATGTCATTTAGCAAACATCTGGAGAAAAGAAATGTATCGGCAAAAAACAATATTAATGCTACATGGAATAACTTCCTAGGGAAAAAGAACATATCCCTTAAGGCGAAATGGAATCTTTTTCAGTCTGTGTGCAGAGCTATTCAGGCATATGGCGCTCAAGTCTGGGGCTTTACACTTTTCGATGAAGTTGACAAACTGCAACGTTTTTTCTTAAGAAAGATTTTAAAGTTACCATCATTTACACCAACGTATGTATTAATGCTAGAAACAAATATAGAAAATAGCCACATATACACCTTAGACTTGCACCTGAGATATATTATCAAAACTTTATTTTCATACAAAAACCATCGCCTTCCAAATCAATTATCCAAAATTTTAATACAAAAACATTTATTTTGGTATAAAAATATTCAAAAATTATCTGAAGATTGTAACACAATTCAAATCACAGATTGTTCAACCAAAGAAGACTGGGAACTTTTAAGATCAGAAATGCTTACTACTATAAAAAATAACATAAAAGAAACGTTTCTTCAACAAGCCTCTGCTACAAACCGCTTTTATAAACAATTAAATTATGGAAACCCACAGTTTTACTTTGAAACAATCCCCAATATAAATATAGTCAGTTGGATATTTAAAGCCCGATGCGATCTTATTGAACTAAATGCAACTAGATTCCAGCAACAGAGATCCAAAATATGCTCATTATGTAACCTCAAAGAGGAAGAAAACCTAATACACTTTTTAGCCTACTGCCCTATCCTGCGTCACATTCAATTACATTGTTTTGGAAAACTATCATTAAATGAAAATGAAGTAATCAATATATTAAATGATGTGCAATTAAATTGGAATGATTTATTTCGTTACATTGTAGATGCACTTGAGTATAGAAAGGAGTTAATCATTGAATTCAATTATTAGTAATTAAAAAAAAAGAAAAAAAAAAAAAAACACAAAAGCTTTTATTTGTATATGAATTAACATTTTAAATACTTTTAACCGACTGACGACAGTATGTCAAAGTCGTAAGTTCTTATTTTATTTACAGTTCTTTTTATTTCAAAGTTATTAAAAATTTAAAATATCAAATTTTATATTTATTATGATAATTTTTGTAAACCACTTATTTTGAAAATGCCAAAAAGTCCAAAGCAATGATGATCGGTAAACCAAAACAATTCCCACCTTCACTGCCACCAGTCAAAATTAACAATTCAATTATTTCATTAGTTGAAACTGCCAGAAATCTGGGGGTAATATTCAATAAAAAACTAGATTGGTCAGATCACGTTAACACAATCTGTGGTAAGACAATTGGAATGTTACGTAATTTGTGGATGACTCAATATTACACTCCCTTAAATATTCGTATGTTATTAGCAAAAACTTATTTGCTGCCAACATTATTGTTTGGTTGTGAACTTTACTCCAACTGCGATTCCGTGAGTAAAAGGAAACTAAACGTTACTTTTAACAATATTGCCAGATACGTGTTTGGACTAAAACGTTTTGCCAGAATTTCAAGCTACTCTAAGCAAATTTATAATATCTCCTTTGATAATTTGTTGAAATGTCGTTCACTTATCTTTTTACACAAAATAATATACACAAAACAACCTTGTTACTTGTATAGAAGACTCAATTTCTTCAGATCAAATAGAGGCAAAAAGATAATTGGCATTCAATATCGTAGTGAATTATCAAAGAAACACTTCTATATTAACACTATAAGTCTTTGGAACCATATACCTCATAGCATTCAAACGACCGGCAATGCAAAGCAATTCAAACGCGAAATATTTAAACATTTCTCATAAAATTATTAATGTAGCTAAATATATTGAAAATAATTTTTTCATTTAATCCTTGTTAAATTAAATTTGTTTAAGATTAAATTCTGTCATATTAAATTTTGTTAATTTTAAATTTATATATATTTTTTATAACGAAAATTTTTATGCCATTGTTTCCGTTTCATTTTCCTTTTTATTTTTTGTGATAAATTACATTACATAAAATAAATAAAAATAATTATTATTAACTTTTTTTATTATATATTATTATTATATTATTTTATATTTTATATTTTTAATTTTTTTTAATTTTGTTAAAATTATTATGTAACATTATTTTCCCAGTGCTGTTAAAAGACGAGATCTTGTTGCACTGGTATGCTAAATAAATAAATAAATAAAATAAAATAAAAAAAAATAAAATAAATGAACCCTTAAAAATGAAACAACAAAAAAAAAAAAAAATAAAGAACATTTAACTAACTAACTAACTAAATCCAGTAGAAAACAAAAACATATGATTAAATTATGTAAACAAACAAAAATAAGCATACATTTAGTAATAAAAACATTTAAAAGATCAAAAGCCGAATTAAAAGTGCGGCAAAAACTAAAAATAATTATTTTCAACCTGAAACAAATTAATGTAGTCAGTTGCAATTATTATAGTAACAATTTATCAGTTTTCTAATATCATCTAAAGTTAAAAGATGTTAAAAAATTAGTATATATTAATATGTACATACTAAACAAGTTTACTTGCCACATTGTGCCTTCCCAAATGTTCCAGAAGAGCATACAATATTAAGTTTTCTTTTTTTGGCATCCATGGTAAAATTTGTGTTAATTGTTTTTATTTACATTAATATATTAGAGATGTAAAGCTAATGAATATATGAATACTTCTTACTGCATATTATTCAGGGTACCGAATATCAAAAATCAAGTATTCATGTATTTTCATATGTTATTTAAATAGAAACAAAATTTAAAGTCATGTACAAACTAAACAAGTCTAAAAGCTTCCACAAAAGTTTATTTAATAAATACAATTGCTACGAATTTATAATAATTAAAATGCAATGCATCAAGTATCAAAAATAATATATACTGGGTAGTCTAAATAACAAATATTTTACAACACTAAGCTTTTTAGCGCTCATATGATTGAATTAACCTGCAAGTTTTTCCATTCGTTTATTTTTTTGTGCAAGAGCCAGTTTTGAGAGTAAAATTTTCATTTTGCCCAAAATTTACTCATCTACTGGATTTTACTGGAAAAGTAAACGAATGGACCTAATATATGTATATTAGGGCTGGTCGATTTAAAAATCGCTCAACGTACAAGGAAAATCGTATTCTAGGGATCAAAATAAGAAACTTTGCCGAAGGAACCATACCTCTAAAACGAATTCTGATGTCCCGACTTTTGACCCGTAGGGTCAAATATTGAAAAATCCCACTTTGACCCATTTAGAGTGCCCCAATCGAATCCAACCCAATCGAATATAATTTAGACATTCATCTGCTAGAGCGTCTTACGGAGAAGAAATAGAGACCCTAATCTTTTAAAGACTCCTCCTACTTTCTGAAATATCTCCATCCCGAAATTTGTACATTTTGCTATAAAAACACGGCTAAAAAGGCAATCTTTCAACTTTAATTTTAACCTCTTAACGGTCACCTAGAATGATGATTTATGCATTAATCTGCTAGCGCGTCTCCCGGAGAAGAAGTAGCTCGCATAATCTTGGAGAGATTCCTCCTACTTTCTGAAATATCAAAGTGGGCTTTTTCAAAACTTGACCCTACGCGTCAAAAGTCGGGACATAAGAATTCGTTTTAGAGGTATGGTTCCTTCGGCAAAGTTTCTTATTTTGATCCCTAGAATACGATTTTCCTTGTACGTTGAGCGATTTTTTTGCCTCCCTACAAATCGACCAGGCCTAATGTGTATATCTATATTCTTTGTAAAAATAACAATAAGAATGTTGTTTTTATAAGTAAAATAAAATATGACTAATTGATTAATATATTTGGTATGTTTTAGAAAAAAAAATTTTATATTAACTAAAGTTTACTAAAATGAATCTGAAATTGCGCATGCTTATAACAGTGGGTCTTCAAATGTGAAATGTGTGTCGTGAAAAATAGTTATATTTTTAAAGCACCCTTATGATATTAAAAAAACAGTTGTAAAATTCGCCTGTTGTTTTGTATAAAAAAATAATCGTTCTTTTGCCTATATAATAACACAGTACAACACATGATTTCGGTACTCAATTCTGATAATTTTTTGTGAAAGTAGCCCCAAAAATAAGAACTTCTGCATCATTGGGTTGGTCAAGTTAAATCAAATAAAATTTTAATAATTTTTTGAAGTTAGTAAGTATCGTATAGGGGAATTTGTCACGTTTTAGGCTCTTTTGTAAGACATAACTCGAGAACCACTAGTCGGATTTTGCTGAAACAAAAATCAAGAATTACAATTACTTTCATCTGTTCATATAACGTTTCGTTACATAAGCAACAGTTTCGCAGTTATAAATAAATGTATGAAGAACAAAAAATATTTTTTGCCTAAAAAATTTAAATTTTTTTTTTTAATTCATAAAAAATCCAAAACGGTAAAAAGTGTCAAATCCTATTACTTTCACGTAAATTTACATAACCTATGAACAAAATGAGACATAAATCATGAATATCAATGAACGCTTTTCGCTTTTATTCACAATTAAGTGAAGGTATGAATTTCAAAAATTTGCTCGAGATATGCACAAAATTCTTTGGAAAAAACATTGAAGACTTTTTTTATGATTCTCAGAATTAAAAAAAATTAATACACAAAAAAAAATTTTATGATTGCGGTAGCAAAGTAATAAGCGCTAATAAATGTGCGTGAACAATTAAAAGGAAAGTGCACTTTTTTAATTATTTGGGTTTTTCCGTTAGTTACCTGCATGATTTTTTTACAGAAATTGCACCCACATTTATGAGTGCTCATGTTTTGGAACGTTTCGAAAAAACGTTTCTAAAAAAGTAGCAACTTCAAAAAAATAACGAAAAAAAACATTTTATCAAAAATAAAATTACAGTTTGAAAAAATTACTTTTTCCTTTTTTCCATTTTTTTTTTGTATTTCAAGTTTAAAAAAAAAAATTAAAAAAAACAACACAATGAAAAAAATTTTTACTTTTTCCAAAAAAATGTATAATTTTTGAAATAAGTCCTTTTTCAATTTTTTTTTTTGTATTTCAAATTAAAAAAAAAATTACAAAAACAACAATCAATAAAAAAAATTCCTAATTTAACGAATGTCAAACTTTTCATACTGAAGTAACGCTTTAACGAACAAGTCGAACGAAAATAAAAAATTTATAAATTTGAAAAATATAAATAATAATTGCATAGTTTTGTTTTTTTATTAACAAACAAAAACTTAAATCTTTGTTTAACGAATATCTCGATTTAACAAACAACCTTGACGTCCCGTAATTCGTTTAACCAGAATTCTACTAAATTTTCCACAAATATAATTTTGTTATAATTACGTTCTAATTTTCTACACTTTTTTCCGTTAAAACTTTTATCGTGTTAAAATCTATGCTATAAACACATAGACCACAGCAGGCTACTGAGCTACACGACTACAAATGCCGTGTGGTCAGCTACTTAGTATTTTGGAAACGACAGCAACATAGTAAACAGCTGTTTTTTATACAAATGAATTTTTATTTCAGTAGTGCCAATTACATCTTTTTTTTTGCTTTATTAAAATAGAACAACATGCATGGTTGTAGACACGTATAAAAAGTTTATTATAACGTAAAAATAAATTTATCTAACCCCTCTTGAATATTAATTCAATAATAGCATTTAATTTTGCGACGTTTTTTGTGCTTAACAAAATAAAATATTTTTAAGCACTAATATGTTACATATTTTGTTTTATTGTCAACACTATTTTTTTTGGTTTTGTAGCCAACAAACATAGAAATTATCCTAAGTTGACTACAGCGGAAAAGTAGTCGGGTAGCCGTGTTGGTGCCAAAATAATCGTTTTCATATAAACGTGTGTATTTTATTTTTGACAAGCTGTAGTCGTGTAGCTGCAGTCGACTATGTGTTTATAGCATTAGTCTACAAATAGAGGTTAAAATATTTTGTGTTTCTTTTTTTCTATTAATATATATATAAAGGAGTGGTGTGAGTGACTGACTCAACATCGCCCTGCCTAGACCCCTGGAACTTGAAATTTCCAAGGGATTTTCCAATATTCCAACCGACAGGGCCAAAAAGTGCAAAAAGTCTTCCGTTTTTGCAAAAAAGTAACTGCATTTTTAAAAAGTAACCGTTACTTTTTTAAAAATAAAAGTAACGGGTTTTTAAGAGTAACGGTTTTATAAAAAAGTTAAGGTTTCTATTTTATAAGTAACGACATTTTTCAAAAAACCAACGGGTTTAAAATAGTAACTATTGTTTCAGAAAAAATAGCGGTTTTTAAAAAAATATAATGCGTTTTTTTAGAAAGTAACTGTACTTTAAAAAAAAATAACATGTTGAAAAAACAAAGTAACGGGTTTTTAAAACAAAAAGCAGCGGGTTTTTTCAAAAAAAGTATTTTTTTTTTAAAGAAGTAAGTTTTTTTAAAAAGTAACGTTTTTTTATAAGTAACGGTACTTTTCAAAAAAATAACGGGTTTAAAAAAACAGTTTTTTCCCAATATTGAACTTTGTTTTTAAAAAAAGTAACAGTGTTTTTCATCTGTATATCTATATATATAAAAGACTAGTGTGAGATACTGACTGACTCAACATCGCCCAGCCGAGCACCTGGTCCTAGAAACTTTAAATTTGGCATATAGGTTCCTCCTGGGAAGGTGACCTCCACTAAGACGGGATTTTTTAATATTCCATGGGAGATGGCCAAAAAGTGGGAAAAGCCCCCTTTTTCCTGACTGGATCAACATTGCCCAGCCTTGACCGCTGGGCCAAATAACCGAAAATTTGGTACACAGTTTCCTCCTGGAAAGACGGAATTTTTTAATATTCCAACGGAGATGGCCAAAAAGTATTCCGAAAAAATTATAAGCTTCTGTCGCTACACGCGCAAAACATTTAATGCTGACGAAAGCGTCTGCAAAATTTATTTAGAATTGTAATAAGAAACCCTTATTGTTGTTTCCCACGATTCCCACATGAAAAGCACAAATATAATTATGCTTCTTGCTATTTAGAGAGTTAGTATTAAGCTAGCTTTAAGAGAATGAACAAATAAATTAATAAATAAAAAAGAAGAAACCCTTATTGTTGTTTCCCACGATTCCCACATGAAAAGCACAAATATAATTATGCTTCTTGCTATTTAGAGAGTTAGTATTAAGCTAGCTTTAAGAGAATGAAAAAATAAATTAATAAATAAAAAAATATTTTTTTAAAAAACATTAATTAATGTTTTTTTAAAAAACATTAATTGGGGCTCAACTACGGTCGGACCCGCATCAACATAAAATAATTATCCTTTCAAAAGGAGAAAAAATTTAAAAATTATCCTTTCATAAAGGAGAAACAATTTAAAAATTATCCTATCATAAAGGAGAACAAAAAGTAAAAAATTATCCTATCATAAGAAGAAAAAATTAATTGACGCTAAAAATAAAAAAAAATTATATTAATAAAAATATTTAAATGTGACAGTGATTTTAAGAAAAAGCGCTTAAAAATAAAAAAACAAGTAAAGTAAAAGTGCTCCTTTAAATAAAATATTCCTGAAACAATATTAATAAAGGCTAAGAAGAAAAAAACCCTATATATCAAAATACAGTGACAAAGTGCTAAAGTGAACAATTTTCTTTTTTGAAAAAAGTATTAAAAAATCTAAGAAAAGAACCTAAAAACCTATATATCAAAATAAAAACAGTGACAAAGTGCTAAAGAAATTTTTTTTTTTGAAACGATACTATAAAAAAGGCTAAGAAAAACCCATATTGAGAAGCCTAAAATATAACAGAAATCAGCAACTACCATTCTCATCAAATACAACAACAACAACAGATTCAACGTCAAAAGACAGAAATCAGCGACTACTATACTCATCAAATACAACAACAACAGATTCAACGACAAAAACCAGATATCAGCAACCACCATCCTCATCAAGCGGAGTATTAATGTAAGATTATTCAATTATTTAAGAAATATTGGAAAATAGAATATAAATATATTAAGTTTTATAGTGTTGTACTTGAAAAATTAATTCTCACATTTAATAAACATTCGGTTTCAAAATAAACAATAATTTTGTGATTGTTCAAATTATAAAAAAAAAAACCTTTTCAATCTGGATTCAGAGATTGATACGTTACCAGATTTATTCGGGTCGTTAAATACCAACATTATTGATAAAATGGCAACTACAGAGCAACTTAGGGCTTTGGTAGAGACGCAAATGGGGCCACTGTTAGCTAGGATAGAAGAATTAAGTAGTGATACCGTAGGAGAATTTGAAGAGGAAAAGATAAGCATTGCAGTGCGTAAAAAAATCAATGCTACATTTGATGGCAAAAATTCATATGTCAACTGGCGCGAAGCTGCCACACATTCTATGAATTTATATGTTAGAGGAAGTAAACGGTACTATGCCGCTTTGACAGTTTTGAGGAACAAGATAATTAACGAGGCAAATGTCACATTGACCAATCATGGAACTGTACTGAATTTTGACGCTATTATCAGCCGTCTTGACATTGCATATGCCGTCAAAAGACTTTTACATTTGATTGAACAAGAACTGAGTGTGATGCGACAGGGAGCACATTCAATATTAGATTACTATAATGAGGTTAATAAAAAGTTAACCGATTTGATAAATAAAACTATAATGACGCACGGAACTGATTCTGCATTGACCAGGGAATTAAACAATAAAAACAGACAATACGCACTTAGAGTTTTTATGACGGGTATACATCCACCCTTGGCCAATATACTATTTTCTATTTCCCCTAATAGCTTGCCAGACGCATTGGCAAAGGCCCAAGAATTAGAGGCCAATAAAGTTCGTGCAAATTTTGCACTACAATTTAATTGAACCCATAGCAATAATAATAATGTGAACAATAATATTCACAGACATCAAAACTGGTTGCGATTGGCTCGTAACAATAATCAGCGTAATAATTTTCACGCTCGTTCTGAACCAAAACCAGAACCAATGGAGCTTGATGGTTCAGCAAACATTGCTGTTAGACCACCGCGGAATTTTAATCATAATGATAGCGGAAACTTTAGACAATACGGACCTTTTTACCGAAATGACAAAACCTTCAACAGGGAGCGAAGCGACAATTGACTGGTAGTGGCATGGTTAGCCTTAAACCGCAGGGCAAAGTACAAAGAATAAATAATCTTAATGAAGAATCTTTTTTAGATCAAGGATTGGACTGCCCTACATCGTTAGGACAGCCTCGACAGGACTACTGCTATTGTAGTCCTGGAGTTCTCACGAACAAAAAGGAGTTAGTTATTAAGAAGAGGGTAAAAACCATTAATGGTTTTACCATCATTAAATATTTTTATGAAGCGAGCATTTTTGGATTTAAGGAAAGATTTTATGAAATACCTTATTTGGAATGTGACACCCTTATAGGTTACAATTTTATGAGAAAAGCGAAAATAATTTTGAAAACGGAACTTTAACTTGCGGTAAGCATCTGGAAAAAATAATAAGTTTTGAAAATGAAAATATAGGAAAAAATGAGCATTTAAAGGAAATGCTTTGAATAATTTGAATAATGAAGAGGCTTTCAATTTTAGTAATGAAAGTGAAGAATCATTGAAAATTTTAAAGGGAAACACAATCAGAAATATAGAAATTCTACATTCAAGTATAAATATGAATTTACCATTTAGAACGGACCTCAGAGCAGAAATTCGAACAATTGCTAAAGCGCCAATATGGAGCAAGCAATATCCTTATCCACTTTCTGCTAATAATTTCGTTAATAGTGTAATAATAGTAATAGTAATTCTCCAATATGGGTTGTTCGAAAAAAGGGAATTAATAATGATGGTAATTGATTATAAAAAATTAAATTAACAAACAGTATCCGCTAAATATACAATTCCCGATTGTAATGTAATTCTGTCCAATCTGGGAACCGCGAAGTATTTTTCTACAATTGATTTAGAATCTGGATTCCATCAGATTCTCATGAAAGAGCAGGATATTGAAAAAATTGCATTTTCCGTCAACAATGGAAAATACGAATTTATATGATTGCCCTTCGGCCTTAATAACAGTCCGAGTATTTTTCAACTGGCTATGGATGATATTTTGCGTGAATATATCGGGAAGATATGTCATGTTTATATAGATGACATAATTGTTTATTTGAAAACATTAAGAGAACATAATGAACATTTGAAAATGATAATTGATAGACTTAGAGAATCGAATATGAAAATTTCGTTAGAAAAGTCAAGATTTTATGAGAAAGTAGCGGAGTTTTTGGGCTACGTGGTGGCTCACAATGTTATTAAAACTGACCCAAAAAAATTGGAAACTATACAAAATTATCCTTTACCAAAAACGTTAAGACAACTTCGGAGTTTTCTTGGAGTTGTAGGGTATTATCGTAAATTTCAGGGACCGTAAATAATGATTATTGCTCGTTTTTTTTTTAATCAAAAAATCAATCACTTAGAAGAGACATAAAAAAAAATTTATTGCACCATTATTATTATTTTTTGACAATCTTTGCTATCCGTCATGATTTTTAAATTTTTGATTTTTTAAGTTTTCTTCAATGGTAATGATTATTTTTGAGTAATAATAAAAAAAATCAGCCATAATATTTATTTTTGAGCAAAAAAAATAAAACTCAAAAATAATCATTATTTATGATTTTTATTTTTTTCGCTCAAAATAAAACTCACTTTCAATGTGTGGGATGGACATATCTCAGGAAGTAGGAGGAGCTTATCGAAGATTTTTTTTGGAAGATTCTCTAGCAGATTAATGCATCAATCATATTTGTGGGTGAGGTTTAAGGGGTAAATTTTTAATTTCAAAATAGGGATTTTTTTGCCGTATTTTGTGAAAGTAACAATGTGTGGGATGGACATATCTCAGGAAGGAGGAGGAGCTTATCCAATATTATGGTATCAATCTTTTCTTTAGAAGATTCTCTAGCAGATTAATGCATCAATCATATTTGTGGGTGGGGTTTAAGGTGTTAATTATTAATTTCAAAATAGGGTTTTTTTGCCGTAAAGTCAAAATCTGGAAGCTCGATTTTCACCGTAGACGTATGGTCTAGTGGACTTTTTTGCTCAGTACAATCCCAAGAATCAGAAACGCGAAGCGCCCATTAAGATTTTTTTCCTTCCATACTAACCGCCCCACCCTAATATGTATATATATTTACACCTGCATGAAAGTGAGTTTTATTTTGAGCGAAAAAAATAAAAATCATAAATAATGATTATTTTTGAGTTTTATTTTTTTTGCTCAAAAATAATGATTATTGCGGATTTTTTTTATTATTACTCAAAAATAATCATTACCATTGAAGAAAATCCTTAAAACTCATAACATAATCATTATTGTGTAATTTTTATTATAAAACTCATAATGATTACGGTCCCTGGTAAATTTATAGAAAACTACGCGAAAATAGCAAAACCATTGACAAAGTATTTATCCGGGGATAATGGAAAAGTGTCCCAACATATGTCAAAGAAAATAGAAATAAACTTAGATGAACAGGGTGTGCTTACTGTTAATGAAATTATTAGTATGACTCAGTTCAAACACATAAATTTGAACTGTACTAATTTTTGAGTGGTTTTTACTTTCAAGCACTTGGAACTTGAACGTAAGGCGATCAATAAATAAAAAGCGAGTTTTTACTACTGATACTATTAATGAATTTTATTCAACTATTTATACTAAAATTACTCTATATTTCACTTAATTATATTAACTTATAAATTTGTGGCTTTTTAGCCAATAAGAGTCGAGAATGCTAAAACTTGCTGAGTTACCATTATTTGCCTTAAAATTTGTGTATAAAATTTACGTCTTCCCAACCAATGGTTGAAAGCATGCATTTAATGCCACCTGATATTCATGTGACAATTTTTATTCACATAATGTGTAATCTGAAACACTTAGCATTAAGGTGGCTCACAAAATGAAAATTAATATTAGGGCAACTCAATTATCAAAAGTTTGAACATTCTCCCCCGCGTTGAACGGACGTTCAACAATGTTGTTATATGCCAGCTAGGTATTCACTGTGAATTTGCGTGGCGCTGGTGAAGGTGTCATCTTATGTTTGTTGACGTGTGGTTGAAGTTCAATGTCCTCTTCAATTGGTTCAGTTGATGTAGTTGGATGTGGCCTTGCAGGTCTTGTTTTTAACTTGCATTTTGACAGTAGTGTGATTAGTGCGACAATACTGAATAAAAGTCCCAGGTAGCCAATAGTATAGCTGTGCGTCTGGTGGGCTTTCAATTTATTAGGTAGATCAGCGATGTCATGTTCTTCCAGTGATTTTTGTAGCATGGTGAGGTCCTTTAAACTCTTGGCATAGATTGCCTCGTAACTTGTTGAATTTGATTGGTATAGTTTAATGGAAGCAGTAGTGTTCCTTGGTAGCAATAAGTCTGAAATTTTGCCAAGACTCGTATATGAAGATCTTACTGTACTTGATATTGCTTGTTGTCCATTCATAGTGGCAAACTCATGTTTGAGCATGCATTCTGGGTCAAGCGTCAGCAAACCGGAGCCTTTTAATGATATAGGAATGATTTCCCTGTTGCAAACAGCTGTAGCCTGTGAAGATGATGAAGTAGCGTATATCCATTGATTTCTTTTGTTGAGTGGTATCCATCTGACGTTAGTTTTTTCCAGGATACAATTTGGTGTTGTTTTATTGTTGAATAGGTTAATTTCACATGCACATACCTCGGAACCATAATTGTAGCGGATTTGAACCTTGGAACACAAAAACATGTCTTGATTTATTATATTACAAGCACTTAAATCTGACCTTGTAAGAAGAATGTATTGTTTATGGGATGCTGAAATGCCCAGGAAATCGGTGCATGGTTTGATGGCAACCATGGTGTTGTTGAGTATGTTGGGTACGGGAATCAGCTGGAATATCTTAAATTGTTCAAGTTCAACCAATGGTAATGTTATTTTGAATACTGCATGCTGGAGCGTAAGTCTACCTTGAACCTTCATTAGTGTAAAGAGCTGTAGTAGTTCATCTTTTCCAGATATAGGAAGGGTTACTGAAGTTGGTGCATGAAATCTAATCTGAATGATTTCATTTTGTAATTGTTCTGGAGTTAATAGCAATGGGCTGATTTTTCCATGATGTGTGTCTATGAGGGTATCAAGAATTGACGACTGAATTTTCCTTATATTATTGGATAGTAGGTTCAATTCTAAGACACCACTATTAAACAATTGGGTGAGATGTATCTGGAATAATACATTATTGATGTCCTGCATTGCTTCCGAATACGTTTCAATTTTCTGCTCCAATTGTTTAAACCTTGCCTTAGCTGCTAACTGGTTTTTCCTTATGATATTGATTGTTGAATCAACAATTGATGTTTGATTCTTGAACAAATTCAATAAATATGATTCATTTTCTTTCACCTGTTGTATTGTATTGGATATCTGGTCAGCGTATTCAGAGTCCAATATGCCAAATAATGAATGAGCAATATTACCAAATATATTCAGAGCTCCTCTTTTACTCCGCAACAGTCGATTCTCTAGTTGTAGATCATCTTCCATGTGTTCAAAATGATTAATGATGCTGAGGCATGATTCGTTTAATTTTATCATATTGCAAAGACGTTTTAAAGATTTCGTGCTATTGATCAAAGTTGATGTTTCAGACCAATATGTATTTAAGTCGTAGTATACAAAGATGTTCCATTCAGTGGTTGAAATGGCTGCTGTGCCAATCTCCTCGAACTGAATGCCTAATTTTGTTCCAAATTTCTTGGTTTTGACTGGAGTACCAAAGACCAATGGTAACAGCAATAGTATTGAAAGTAGCGCCAGGTTGAGATGGCTTGATAGCGTTTTCTTCTTCTTAGCCCTAGGTTCCTCATTTGAGTTCGAGGTCCTATTGGTGGTGGTTGAGTTGGTGTCATCAGAGTCGGGCGTTATATTGGTGATAGTTTAATTGGTGACGTTTGGATTGTTGTCATCAGAGGTAATGGTTTCTTCAGAATCTGATTCGATGGGTAGGAGAGCGAGTCGATGTATTGGGCGTTTGAACAGTCCATTAGCTGTTTTGACTTCCACGACTCTAACCACATTATCATTCCCAGGGTGAATTTTTACTACTCTAGCTAAAGGCCACTTCATGACTGGTAAATTATCTTCCTTAATTATCACCATATCGCCAATCTTGAGGTTGGTAAATTGCTTATTCCATTTGTAGCGTTGCTGCAATTGATTTAAATATTCAGTGGACCATCTTTTCCAAAATTCCTGTTTTAGATGGGCCACTAGTTTCCAGTGAGATAGTCCCGATACCTTTACTGTTGTTGCGCTGCTATCTATTTGAGATACGAGAGCTTCTCCAATCAGAAAATGACCAGGAGTCAATGCCTCAAGATTGTTAGGATCATTTGACATAGGAGTTAGTGGGCGAGAGTTAAGTATCGCCTCGATTTCCACTACGATAGTTTCCAATTCTTCTTGAGTTAAGGACGCAGTTGCAACACTGCGTAGCAAAAGATGTTTTGCAGATTTCACCGCTGCTTCCCAAAGTCCTCCAAAGTGTGGTGCACGTGGTGGGATAAAATGGAACTGTATTCCCTTTGAACTGGCAGTAGAAATTATTGATTCCTGCCCCTTTTCGGAATAGATACTTTTTGTCAATTCCGATAAAGCACCGATGAATGCTTCGGTTGATAAATCAGTTACCAACTCAAGATGAATAGCCTTTGTGGCAAAGCAACAGAATACAGCTATATATGCTTTTGTTGGCTTTTTGCCTCTGACCCTATAATGTACCCAAAATGGGCCACAGTAGTCAACCCCAGCATTGATGAAAGGACGTGCTGGAGTTACCCTAGCCTGAGGTAAGGTGCCCATAACTTGTTGCCATAGTTGTGGTCGTGCCCTGGCACATCTAATACATTTTTGAACAGTTGAACGTGCCATAATTTTTCCTTTTATGGGCCAGAATCGTTGTCGTACTATGTTCAATAGTGCTTGTGGTCCACAATGTTTGTTTTCCTTGTGAATCATTGTGAATAAGAGTTTTATGAGTGGATCATTATATGGGATCAACATTGGATGTTTTGCGTCGTATGATAACAATGACGCTTCCAATCGTCCACCAACTCGTAGGATGTTTGTTCCATCTAGGAATGGAGAAAAACTGATGATAGAACTGTTTTTGTTGATTTCCTTCTTCTTCCGAAGTTGCTCGATTTCTGGTGAAAAGTCGGACACTTGAATTGTTCTAATAATTATGTGAAGTGCATTGTCCAATTCAGCCGGAGTTAATGATTTATGTTTAGGGCGCTGTTGTTTCTTCATTCTTGAGTTTTTTATGAACCTTAGCATATATCCCAATATTCCTTGCAACGTTTTGAAGGAATTTTGATGTGGAATTTCGTAAATAAAGCTATTGTTGGAGGCAGTAACCGCTGAGATTACTGGTATTTTCTTTTTCTCGATGTTATTGGGAATCGAGACTTGTTTTGAAAATTGGGGTGGCCACATTTCTTTTCGTCCGTGCAAAAATAGTGGTCCATACAACCATAAATTACAGCCAGAAAGTTTAAGTGCTGGTAAACCTCTGGACAGTATATCAGCTGGATTGTCTTTTGACCTGACGTGGCGCCACTGATCGGGCAACGTCAATGATTGGATTTTTGAGACTCGATTTGCCACAAAAGTATGGTACAAAGAGGATTGAGAATTTATCCAAGCTAGTACGATTTCGGAGTCAGTCCATAAAAATACCGGTTGATTTTTAATTTGAAGATCCGTTTTATTCTGTGCATAAGTTGAGCAGCCATGACTGCAGCACATAATTCTAACCGAGGAAGTGTTTGTTGTTTTAATGGAGCGACCCTTGTCTTGGCACAAAGCAATTGTACAATGACTCTTCCCTCCTTAAGAGTTGCTCGAATATAGGCAACTGCACCAAAAGCCTTTTCCGACGCATCTGAGAATATATGCAGTTCGGTTTTTGCCGGGAGTTCGCCCTTAAAGATATGTCGAGGGATTCTGAAGTTGTTCAAAATGCATAAATCACTTCTGAATTTTGTCCAGATTATTTGAAGGTCCTCGGGCAACGGTTCATCCCAGTCTAACTTAAGTTGCCATAACTGTTGTATAAATATCTTCGCCTTCACAACTACAGGTGCTAGTAGTCCAAGAGGGTCGAATAATTTTGCTAGATCCGATGTTGCTGTGCGTTTTGAGACGGTCTGCTGATGATTCAGTTTTACCTTGACACAAAAATGGTCCGTTTTAGGCAGCCATAATAATCCTAATGTTTTTATCGTGTTGGTGTTGTTACTATTGAAATCTAAATCCACCTCCTGATCGCCGAGTGGAATATTTTTCAGTAATTGAGGGTGATTTGCACACCATTTTCTCAAGTTGAAGCCATGCCTTCTAAAATTGTAATAAGTTCCCTTTGTATTTCAAGAGCGACGTTGAGACTATCGGAACCACCAAGGCCATCATCCACGTAGAAATTATTTTTTAGCATATGTGACCCATGCGGATAGTTTATTGCATTTTCATCAGCAATGTTCTGTAAACATTTCGTAGCTAAATAAGGTGCGGCTCGAGTCCCATAAGTAACCGTATTAAGTTTATAATAACCAATAGGCAGTGATGGGTCTTCTCTCCAAATAATTAGCTGGTATTGCTGATCGTCTTGATGAACTAAAATTTGTCTGTACATTTTCTCGATATCGGTGGTAAAAACAAATTTTGGTAATCGAAAACGCAGCAATATTGAGAATAATTCACTCTGGACAGTTGGTCCTGTATACATTAAATCATTCAATGAATAGCCTGACGATGTTTTTGCTGATGCGTCGAAAACTACCCTGAGCTTTGTTGTGGTGCTATCTGGTTTCAGCACGCAGTGGTGAGGAATGATGTATTTTGAGTCTGATACAGTATTGATGTCGATTTTCTGCATATGTCCTAGTTGTTCATAATCTTGCATAAATTTCGTGTATTGAGATCGAATGTCTTCATTTTTTAGCAGTCGTCGCTCTAAACCCAAGAACCTGTTGTATGCCATCGCCTGAGAGTCTCCTAAAGAGGTTGGATTTTCACGAAATGGGAGACTGACTATAAAGCGACCTTCTGTATTGGTGTGCACATGTTGAGTGAAATGGGATTCACATTGTTGTTCTGATGGTGAGAGAATTTTTTCGCTGCCTTCTATCTCATCCAATTTCCAAAGATGTTCTATGGCCTCTTCCAATGAAGTGGTGTCTCCAAATATCGCACATGTGAGTGCACATAATGGATTAGGAATTGGATTTTTTCCGATTGCACCACCCACAATCCAGCCAAGTACCGTATTTTGGAGTGTTGGAAGATCGTCAGCAAGGTGTATGGTTCCATTCTGAGTTAGTTTGAAGAAGAATTCTGCTCCAAGTAGCAAATCTATTTTCTCTTGCTGATAGAAATGAGGATCTGCTAGGTGAATGTTGTTGGGAATGCCCCAAGTTGAGATGTCAATATGCTGATTTGGTTGTGCGGGAATTATACTCGGTAGTACGTATGCTTCAACGTTTGCTGAGAAGTTGAGATCCCTCGATTTCATGCCGATATTTAAACGATACTTTGATTTCTTTTGGGTCTCGCCAACACCGTCAAGACAAAGAGAAGCTTCGGATGGTGAGATGGACAATTTTTGACAAAGCCGTTTAGATACAATATTGACTTGTGATGCTGAATCTAATACTGCTCTAAATTGATCTGATACACCATTTGGGGCTGTAATTATAACCTTTGCTGTTGCTAGCAAGACGTAGCCCTGGCGGCCCGCAACGACGTTTGTTGAAGCTGATGTAACTGCTACGACATTTGATGCAGTCATCTTTACCCTTGAATTTTGATCTGTAGTGCTTGAGGGACTTGATGACTTTTTCTTTGTTAGGGTATTGTCTATCTTCTCCAAGTGAAGCATTGTGTTGTGTTTTTTACCACATTTTCTGCAACTGGATGAATTGCAGGTTCCCGAGCGGTGATCACCTCTGAAGCAGTTGACGCATAGATTTTGTTGTTTTACATAACGTAGTCGTTCTGCTTCTGATAATTGCTGAAATTTGCTGCAGTGATATAGTTTGTGGCTATTGTTGTTGCACAGTCTGCATGTTTCAATTTTGTTCTCGTTGGATGATATTATTGTTGAAACTGCTTTAAATGTCGGTTTTTCCCTCGGAACGATTGCCTCCATAGATTGAAATTGAAGTTCCAGGAACGATAAAAAGTCAGCTACGATTGGCACATCCCTTGGGTTAATTAGTGATTGCACGTACCTGATGTGTGTGTTTTTATCAAGTTTTTTAATCAATAACTGTATAAGTATTGCATCCCAAGAAAATGTTTCAACTCCCAAATTATTTAATGCCAGCAAGCACTATTTGGTGGTGTCATGCATAGCTTTGATAGATTGTGCCGATGACGTCACGGACTGTTGGTTGAGTATTTTGTCCACTAGGTTGGCCACTAAAATTCTCTTGTTATTATAACGGTCCTGTAAGGTTTGCCAGGCAGTGTGGTAATTTGTCTCGGATAGAGAGAATTGGCTGATTAGATGTTCAGCTTCTCCCGTCAAATTACTCTTTAAATACCACATTTTCTGGATTGCGGGAATCGGCTGTTTATCAACCATTTCAGAGAATAAGTCGTAGAACTGTCGCCATTTCAGATAGTCGCCATCAAATTTTGGTATTGTAACTTTTGGTAAGTGTAAAGCAGATGTTGACTGATTTGAAGGAGTTGGCAGTGGAGTGATTGTCTGATTTTCAGCAACGTTCTGTACTCTGTTAGCCATAATGGAGAGGCTGACCAAATTCTCTTGAACCTTATCATTTAAGTCATAAAATTTTTCGATGTCGAAACCAGACATTAATGGATCTTCAAAATTTTCGCATATACTGTCGTATATGTCCTGGATCTGGCTCCAAAGTTTGTCGATGGTTGCCAGTTTGACATCGTAGAATTGACTTGGTTGTGGTTCATCGCTAGTGGTTACTACATTTAAGAACCTACTTAAAGCTGTCATCCTGGCCTGTGCCTTTCGGATCAATCCTTGATTTTTATTGGACTCCTGTGGAGCCAATGATGAAGCGCCAGTGCTTTTAGTTGGTGGTAGTTTTTGTTTTGATAATGTTCTTAGGCGATTAGCCTCTGTTGAAAATAGATCTAAATATGTGTTCGTTAACTCGCTGATTTTTTTGTAGTAATCGTTTTTGAAATATTCCTGTTCCGCTTTCAGCGTTTCAATATCGTCCAGCATGCGTAATTCGGTATCCTTTGTCTCGAACTCATCCCAGGCTTCCGATAGTCGCCGTCTACGCTCCTCATAGTACTCTACTGTTTTTTCTGTCAGCAGAATCCTTTTTGAAGTTTCGTACTATCGTTTGGATGGTTTCGCCCGTTGTTAGTAGGGTATCCAATAAAATTTTTGACGTCTCCATTGTGTGGTTAGGAACTGCTGTTGTTCTGTCTATGGTGGTTGCCTGGTGAAAATTTTTGTCGTCTGGAAAATAAGATTGCTGATGAATTGGTCACCAACGTTATGGTGCCTGTTGTAAATGTCCACAAAATTGAAATTTGGACTGATGAATAAATGTAGCCCTGTGCTACAGTTGTATTTGTTGAGTTAGAGTAGCCCTGTGCTACCGTTGTATTTGTCGTGGCCTCCGCTGAAGACAAGGACTCGATGGGCAGACTTCGTGATACAAATCTCCACTTAAGACCAATGTTACTTAGTAGGCTGCACGTAGTTGTAGAATCACCAAAAAAAATATTTTCAAGCCCCTTACCACTGGTGGGGGGAAGCTTAAAATTTAATGGTGGTTGGCGCTTTGTTCAAAATCACCAATTGTTTTCCAAGTCCTTACCACTGGTGGGGGGAACTTAAAATTCAACGGTGGTCGGGGTCACCAAAAATATGTTAATGAAATTATTAGTATGACTCAGTTCAAACACATAAATTTGAACTGTACTAATTTTTGAGTGGTTTTTACTTTCAAGCACTTGGAACTTGAACGTAAGGCGATCAATAAATAAAAAGCGAGTTTTTACTACTGATACTATTAATGAATTTTATTCAACTATTTATACTAAAATTACTCTATATTTCACTTAATTATATTAACTTATAAATTTGTGGCTTTTTAGCCAATAAGAGTCGAGAATGCTAAAACTTGCTGAGTTACCATTATTTGCCTTAAAATTTGTGTATAAAATTTACGTCTTCCCAACCAATGGTTGAAAGCATGCATTTAATGCCACCTGATATTCATGTGACAATTTTTATTCACATAATGTGTAATCTGAAACACTTAGCATTAAGGTGGCTCACAAAATGAAAATTAATATTAGGGCAACTCAATTATCAAAAGTTTGAACACTTACTTTTGAGAAACTGAAAAATTTATTATCTGAACAGGTTGAATTAGCCCAGCCTGATTTTAATAAAAAAATCATACTTACTACCGATGCCTCTAATGAAGCAGTGGGTGCTGTCCTCAGCTAAGATGGCAAGCCCATTACATTTATATCGAAGACTTTTACTTCAACCGAACAGAACTATGCAACGAACGAAAAGGAACTTTATGCCATTGTTTGGGCATTGAGAAATTTAAGAAACTACTTATATGGCAATTCAAATCTCGAAATTCACACGGACCACCAACCGTTAACATTTGCCGTTTCTACACGAAACCCAAATGCAAAAATTAGAAGATGGCGCTCTTTTATAGAGGAGTTTTCGCCTATTTACAAACCAGGTGTAACCAACGTGGTAGCTGACGCTCTTTCTTACTTGAACAATATTTCAGATGAGGAATCTTTACAAGACACTCAACATTCCACTGAAAGCAGTGATGATTTTAAAATTCCGGAAATTTCTAGACCTTTGAACGAATTTAAACAACAGATATTGTTAAGTAAAGCTAACTTTACGATACATGAGATGATAGTGACTTTTGGAAGGACTAGACATATTATTGAATTTGACACTAGGGAAAATCTCAAGACCATACTTTTGGAATTTATTCAACCAAATTTGGTTACTGCGGTACAGTGTACGCAGGAAGATCTCTACGATTTTAAAGAGACTGTCAGAGGTGTTTTTACAAATAAGTTTGTTTATACCAAAATATTTCCCATTGGCGTACTAAATTTTGACGACCAACAGAATATAATACAGAATACCCATTCTCGAGCTCATCGGAGTTGTAAAGAAAATAGCAAACAAATATATAAACAGTACTATTGGCCGAAAATGACTGATCACTTTAAGGAATATATCAGACACTGCGCTATCTGCAATAGAAATAAGTATAATAGGCATCCACAGAAAATCCCAATCGGAGAGGCTCCGATTCCCAACAAGGAGGGGGAGTATCTAAATATTGATATTTTTTACCCAGAAGGTTTAAAATTCATAACTTGCATAGATGCGTATTCCAAATTTTTAATTATTAAACGTATCGTGGATAAAACTAATTTAGGGGAAAAAGTGTTAGACGTACTACAGGGCTTCTTAAATGCTAAGAAAATTACACTTGATAACGAACCAGGTTTTTTAGCTGCTCGATTCAAATCGCTAATGCAACGATTAGGAATCGAATTATATTACTGTACGCCACGATAAGCACAACGAATGGTCAAGTCGAAAGAGTCCATTCCACTATAACAGAAATAGCTAGATGTATTAAGGAAGAATTTCATATATTAGAGGATACGGAACTTTTTTATAGACCTGCTCAACAATATAATCTTACAATTCATTCAGTCACACAGAATAAGCCATCAGATATTCTTTTTAATAAAGTATCACACAATTTAGTAGAAACATTGAAAAAGGCTCAAGGGAAAATGTTAATGAGAAATAATCCAAGCCAGATAAAAACCTATCAACCGGGTGAAAAAGTATATGAGGAAATTATAGGGCAAAGGAATAAATTATTGGCACGATTTAGGAAACAAGAGATTAAGGAAGACTTAGGTAATAAGATAAAAATTAAGTTTCGTAATCGAATAATTCATAAGGATAATATTAAGACCTAAACATTTCGAATAATTTTCTTTATTTTTACAGACCATGAACTATCTAATAATATTTCTTGCAATGTTTGCAATTTGCAAGTCAGAAGTTCAAATATTGGACTATACAAATTCGCAATTAATCTCGATTCAAAAGACAGTAGAAGATTCTATTAGGGGTAAGATAAATATTATAAGAACAGAAGTTACGAACATTGAATACGCCTTACAATGGGCAAAAGTGGGGGTAATAAATTCATTCATACTCTCAGAGTGAGAAATAGATGAAAGTAAGGAGTTCTTGGACTTAGAAGAATTTCCTTATAACAATTTAGAAGAAGCGTTAGGATTTGCTTCAATTAGAATGGCAACAGATCATTCGTCATTAATTTACATAATTAACTTGCCAGCAATTGATCGGACAAGTTGCGAAAAAATATTAATTAAACCTATAAAACAATCGAATTTTTCAAATTAAAAATAATTGTTTTGAATATAATCAATTTTGTATTTGTAATAATGAGAATTTAATAGATATAAGTGAATCTAATTGTATACCATCACTTTTGAAAAGCAAGAATCACAATTGTACTTTTATAAATAATCAACACGTACCTACCGTACAAGAATTATATCAAGGCGTTATCCTTTTAAATCAATTTAACGTAACTGTGAGAATATTCGAAAACAAAACATATCATTTGTCAGCAACATACCTAATTCAGTTTCACAATGAAATAATTACTATTGGAAATCGGACATTCCTTTCTAGAGAATTATCAACTTGGAAACCACTTCCAGCTGTTTTACAGCTATCATCTAACAAAACATAAGTTGAAGAAGTTCTGTCTTTGGAAATGATAAAGAACTTACAAGTAAATAATATCGATGAAATAAATTCTATATCAACTAGGGGGAAATTAATGTTTTCAATCAATGCTATTTTTTCTATTGCATTAATTATAACAGTTTGCCTAGTAATTTGCAAAATTAGAGCTAAACCCAACTCGGATATTAATGTGATAACAATGGTTAATGAAGAAGTCAAACCAAAGGCTTCAGTTAATGAAGAATCTTCTTTACACGAATCCAAACAGCGATTCTGCAGTGCTAATGATCTTCCAGCATTTTAACAATCGGGACGATTGATCTTACAGGGGGAGGAGTTAAGATATGGCATTCCATAACTTAATATAAAATTATAAGCTTCTGTCGCTACACGCGCAAAACATTTAATGCTGACGAAAGTGTCTGCAAAATTTATTTAGAATTGTAATAAGAAACCCTTATTGTTGTTTCCCACGATTCCCACTTGAAAAACACAAATATAATTATGCTTCTTGCTATTTAGAGAGTTAGTATTAAGCTAGCTTGAAGAGAATGAACAAATAAATTAATAAATAAAAAATTATGTTTTTAAAAAACAAATAACGAAAAACATTAATTGGCATCCACTAAATCGGGATTAATGGAAGACGTAGAAACGAGTAAAGAGTCCCATTTTACGACCATTTTCTAGAAAGTAGAAATATAGGTTTTCTGCGAGGTGGACTAATACACTGAAAATGCTCTTATTAAATTTTCCACTTTAAACGTGGTATTACCGGGATTTAAAATGTTATAAGGTGCTCATCTTAATCAAAATGTTAAGCTAAATCTGAAACTTAAAACGTAAGTTGTTTCCAAAATTGGCAGATCAGTAAAAATTTGGTTTTTGAAAAATTTTATAAGAAAGGGGAAACTCGATTGTTTTATTCAAATTTAAAACCACATATAACTTCACTAAAGTTTTTGTGTTTAAAACCCTACACTCAAAATAATATATCTGTTCGCTCAACAGAAAAATTTATTACAAAATATATTTCTGTTTTTTTGGCTCAGAACCCTTATTTTTTGTTAATTTTTACAATTCTTTATTAATGTACAAAATAGGTATGTACATCTACAGTTTTATTTCTATTCTTACAAAGTATTTTATTCACATTCTTCAAATTTAACCGGTTAACTGTGTTAGACGCATACTTACACACAATTTTTATTCAAGCCAAAAACAATGCTACATTGATGTAAAATATAATAATAAAATTTGGTCTTTCATTTGCCTGATTACATTTTAATTTTGGGCTCTTTGTTCAAAAGGTTCGAGAAAGCTTTACCAGCCCTGGTCCATATATATTAAGAACATTTGTGGATACTCCGAAGAAACGAAAATTTTGTCCGTTTTATAAAAAAAAATATTTTTCGAAAAAATTCCGAGGCTTCTGGTCCTAACCAAGGTCTAATTTGGATAGGGATATCATTATCACGCTCGTAGGGTGAAGGTATTAGTAATACAAATTTTCATCGACTTTCCTTTAACTTTATCAGTTTTCAAGCTATGGGTCATATTCTAAAATCAGATAAGGAGAAAATAGCACAGTCTTGAAAGCTTCGGATTAGCTGATGACGCCATTTACTAGGTAATATCATATTTTAATAATAAATTTAAAATTTAACAAATAAGTTCTAAAAAAATTGTTTTGAAAAATAACACTCAAAAATGGTCAAACCACTGGAAATTTTTACTATTTTGTTTAATAAGGGTAACTTAAATCTATGCTTAATCCAGTTTTTAAATAAAGAATTGGTTCAAGTATAGTCAACTCGATTTAAAACACATTTAATAGATTTTTTATGTTTATTGTTTTGGAAATACATGGAATTTCGTTCTGAAATTTTAGTATAACAGTTTTTGTGGAAAAGTTTCTACTATCGATTTACGCAAAAAAAAAAAAAAATCGAAATCTAGAAGGCTCATAATGAAGATGTCCTCTTAAAATTGAAAAGTAAAAAATTTAAAAAATAAATTTAGGATCGGGAGATAAAAATCGTCTAGGACCAAATTTTGTTTACAGGTTCCAAAATTTCGTGCTTTTGTGTTCATTGGTTACCCAGCACCAAATATTTTTTACAGGTTCTTAATTTCATGCTTTTGTGTTCATTTGTTGAAAAGAGTATACAATTTTGCTGCAGTTGAAGTCTACAAGTTTTAAGTGAATATGTAAATTTCTTTCAGAGTTGTAAAGAGTACCATTTAGCACCTTTTGCTCTTTTTTATACCCATAACTTCTGAATATCCAAAATCTTCTATAACTTAAAAATCCTAGACGCCGTTAACGGTAGTTTTAAATATCGGAATATATTAAGATTTCATCTTTTAATAATTAAACATTAAAATTGTATGCTTCATTCCAAGGTCCTAGCTCCAGTGGTTTGAACTTTGTGATTAATGACCATTTGTCCCTTTTGAGCCATGTATTACCATGTTTTTATGATAAATTCCAAAAAGTTTTTCTTTAGTGAATTACCTGAAGGGTTTTGGACATAAGGAGACTTTCCATTGCCAAAAATGCCATCTTAGTGGATGTTTATGGGAGGCGATGAACATACATGCCAAATTTCAAGTTCCTAGCTCCAGCGGCTTGGTCAGGGTAAATTAAGGGGACCTTTTTTTCTTTGTAGCACATTTTCCTTAATTTTTTATTGGAAATTCCAAAAAGTATATTTTAAGTACATTAGCCATTACTCTATTTGAAATTACAGATTTCTAGCAGAAGGGTTTTAAGCAGAAAGATAATAAGGATATTTTTTTCCTAGAAATTTCCAAAAATTATGTACGATGCAGGATGAACCTACATGCCAAATTTCATGTTCCTAGCATCAGCGGTTTCGACTGGGTGATTAAGGAATCACTTTTTTCTTTGTACCACATAAAAAATTTTTTGTTTAAAATTCCAAAAAAGTTCACTCGGTAGCCACTACCGTTGTAGTTTTGGCAATCGTTCGATTGTGATGAACACCTTTCGGATGAAGGAACAGTCATTCTGACACGATAATAAAATTTCGATTGCTTCAAGAGAAATTTGGAGATAACTACCAATTCGATAGCTACTACCCAAATACGGTTACTACTGTCGTGCCGTACGAAATAAAAAACAAACACATCTTTCAATGGTTTCTTACAGACTCCCTCGTCGGTATAATTTATTGACATATTTATAATAAAAGAGTTAAAGAACTTAACGAAACATATTGACATTCAGGGATGGCACTATACCTCCCTTTTATTATGAAAAAAAAATAACTTAATAAGAAAAGATTAACTATGAAATTTGTTTAGTTAAATTAGTTTTCAAAAATTGAGTCTTAATAATAAGTCTTATAATAATTTTTAACAGGGTATAATTAGTATGCATACCTCCCTTTTATTATATCAGTTTTAAATTTTGATAAACTACAATAATTAAATAATTTTTCCCTTTTTTTAGCATTAGTTTTTCACAACAGCAGTTGTGCGATTTGGTTATTTTTATAGCATTTTGTTCCCGATTTAATCCTTTTTCAAATTTAACTTAGAAACGAATTACCAACCTTGTTTTGGATTTGAATTTTCATATTTACTTTTCCTTTTAAACCGCTTAAATCAGAAATGTAAAATTTAGTATATTTTTCTGTAAAAGTACAGTCTACGATTTAGTACCTTTCAGACATGTAAAATTTAGTATCTTTTTCTGAAAGTACCGCGTAACGATTTAGTATCTTTTATACGATTTAATACTAGGTAAGAAAATAATTGAAATATAATACTTATCCATTTTCTTTTAGAGTTTTAAAATTTTCTTTAAAAAGAAATGTCAGAAAATTTTAAAAAGATTTTTTCACCATTTTTTTTTGTAAAAGTACTTTTGTGTTTAAAATTTTCTAAAATCTAAAGTTTTTTTTTTGTATTAAATTTTGGTTTTAATATTTAAATAATACCGTCAACAATAAAAAGTACTTTTCACAACTGAATCGTTCGATTGTGATGAACACCTTTCGGATGAAGGAACAGTCATTCTGACACGATAATAAAATTTGATTGCTTCAAGAGAAATTTGGAGATAACTACCAATTCTATAGCTACTACCCAAATACGGTTACTACTGTCGTGCCGTACGAAATAAAAAACAAACACATCTTTCAATGGTTTCTTACAGACTCCCTCGTCGGTATAATTTATTGACATATTTATAATAAAAGAGTTAAAGAGTTAAAGAACTTAACGAAACATATTGACATTCAGGGATGGCACTATACTTCCCTTTTATTATGAAAAAAAAAATAACTTAATAAGAAAAGATTAACTATGAAATTTGTTTAGTTAAATTAGTTTTCAAAAATTGAGTCTTAATAATAAGTCTTATAATAATTTTTAACAGGGTATAATTAGTATGCATACCTCCCTTTTATTAAAAAAAATTTAATTATAATTAATTTTTAAAAAAAAAAGATTTACTAATAAAAAGTGGTTAATTAAATTTTTAATTTTGAAATTTTAAATTTTAAGGGGTATAATTACTATTCATACCTTTTCTGTTTTTCTTTCAAAATGATTTTTCTTATGTGTAAATTTTCAAAATAACTTTTTGTTTTTTTTTTTTTTTTTTTTTTTTAGGTTACATTAGTTTAATTTTCATTTTTGAATTCTGATGGTTTTTTTGTGATTTAAAATTGATATTTAAATTTTTTAAATATTATAAGTAGCACTCTAAATAGTAATGAATTAATTAAGATATAAAATATATTAATGTTATAACTTTTTATGCTTTTCTTATTCTATTCTTGTGCACAGTTTTTTCTTTATTTGTAAAATTGTTATAAATCGTAACGTGAACGCCATCTATGTTTTTCACAACATAAGGGCCATCATAAATACTTTTAAATTTTTCATAAGGTTCGTTTTGTAATAAAACATTATCATTATCATTATTTATTATCCTAAATACCTCGCACCTTGGTGGTATAATGCAAGTAAACTTTTCTGTCCCGCTTAGTATCGGTATTTGCAATTTTGAATTTCGTGTAAAAATTGTTAAAGTCATATTTTCATAATTAAGGTGACACTTATTGTCTTTAAAAAAATCCTTACCTAAAATGCCATCAGCTGGAATATTAAAATCGTCACTGACAACGTGAAAGACTTGCTGAATTAAATAATTCGAAATTATCAAATTTGTACAAATACTTCCTAAGGTGGTTATTGCATTTGGGGTAATACCTGTAATACTTATGATTTCATTTTGGTTCAGAATAATGTTTGAATTTAAACTTGAAATTTTATTAACGAGATGTCTGCCTGGGTATCTACAAGGAAAGTGCATGAATGATTTGTATCGATAGAGTTTAGCTTTATAAAGTCAGCATAGTTTAGGTTTAGACTATAAACTGATTTTTGAATAATTTGCTTGTTTGACTGATCTGGTCGAAAAATATTGTCGTGTTGTTCTAGTTCTCTTCTTCTTTCCTCAACAGCTGTTGTTGAGGGACCTCTGCGTTTAAAGACCTTACAGAGGCCCTTGAATTGCTGTTATTGTGAGAAAAACGATTAGCGTTATTTCCACGATAATTATTGTTAAAGTTATGGTTCGTTCTGGGATAATTTTTACTACTCGAGTTTCCACGATGTGAATTGTTACGGTATTGATTAAAGTTATTGCCACGATATGCGTTATTACGAAATTGATTCAAGTCATTGTCTCGATATGTGTTATTGCGAAAGTTATTAAAATTGTTGTTTCTATTCCGAACTGCTAACATTTGTTGTTCCTTTATTTCAGTTGTCCCTTCGATTACTAGTTTCGCTACAACTTCCTTGGGGTCTTTAAAGACTGATGATGCTAATATTGACTTAACGAGGGTCGATCTGGCGTTTAGACGGCAAACACTAACGGTTTGTTCTATAGCCATTTCATGGGCTTTGGCCTTTGTTATGCCTTCCACAACAAGAGCACGCTTTAGCGAGTCGGCCAGTTCCTCCGCTTGCTTAGCAAAGTCAGTAAAATCATTGTTCTTTACACTAAATGCAGCAATCTTGCAATGATCTTAGAGTTTTCCGGTCTGATTCCGTCTCTTAAGACAGTCTTAATATCATTCACTGTGCTAATATTGTCAGGCAATGCCACGCGGGCTTTTGCCTCAAGTTTCGACTTTACAAAGTTAAGAAAATTATTATGCAAGTTTGGTTCGGTAAGATCCTCTATGAGGTCAATTTTGTCTAAAAATGATTGTAGTTTTAAAGGATTACCATCATAAATTTCACGAATTATCGAAGCGCACATGGTAACATAGGATTTCTTATCCTCGACTGTAGCCATTTTGATTTATATTTCCTTAGTAGTTTCAGTAATAATAATCTGTTTATTTTTTGAGTCTAATTTTTCGAAATCTTCGTCTTTACTTTCGGTCATAACGTTTTCATCTACACGTTCTAACAAATCCGATTCCTCTGGAACTTTTATATTACAGTTGATTTTGTTAAAACATTTTATTAATACTTCCCTGCAGTTGCTAAGTTTTAAAAAAATTTTACGTTTATCATCTTGTGACAACTCATTCGAATTAGTTTCTATATAGTCTAGCAATGAATTGTAATGTTGTATTAAAAGTGTTTTGTATTCACTAACTTTTTCTAAATTTGTTGTTAAAGGTCTGCTTTGTAATACCCTTTTCTTTACGTTATAAAATTTGCTAAGTAATTCTTTAAATAATCGTTATCATCAAAATCAGACATTAATTGAGTTAACAGAGATTTTGCTTTTATAAAAAGTTTGAAATTGTGGTTAATAAGAGCTCAAAAAAAGCTTTATCTCAGAAAAATATATATATCAGTTTTAAATTTTGATAAACTGCAATAATTAAATAATTTTTCCCTTTTTTTAGCATTAGTTTTTCACAACAGCAGTTGTGCGATTTGGTTATTTTTATAGCATTTTGTTCCCGATTTAATCCTTTTTCAAATTTAACTTAGAAACGAATTACCAACCTTGTTTTGGATTTAAACCGCTTAAATCAGAAATGTAAAATTTAGTATATTTTTCTGTAAAAGTACAGTACCTTTCAGACATGTAAAATTTAGTATCTTTTTCTGTACCGCGTAACGATTTAGTACCTTTTATACGATTTAATACCAGGTAAGAAAATAATTGAAATATAATACTTATCCATTTTCTTTTAGAGTTTTAAAATTTTCTTTAAAAAGAAATGTCAGAAAATTTTAAAAAGATTTTTTCACCATTTTTTTTTTTGTAAAAGTACTTTTGTGTTTAAAATTTTCTAAAATCTAAAGTTTTTTTTTGTATTAAATTTTGGTTTTAATATTTAAATAATACCGTCAACAATAAAAAGTACTTTTCCCTTTTTTGTTCACTTTTTAGTACCAATTCAAAACTAACATTTTCCATCCCTGTCTCAGATTGATCTACTTATAAAATTTTTCATCTTCTCTTTCAAGTGTATCCTGTTTGTTTATTTGTTGAATTCTTAAATTTATATGTTTCTCTTTATCTTTTGTATTTGTTGTACCATAAGTTGGGTATTTATTATGGTTGCCAACTCTTCAACCGAAAAAAAAAATAAAAAATAGCTGGATTTCAAAATAAAAATCGCTAGAAAATAAGTCATAGAAGACACAAAATATTAAAGTAATGCAATAAATGATTTTTAAGTCCGAAAAAGCCAGTTTTATGAAAAACTTCTAAACAATTTTATAACTGGCGAAAATTAAAACTTAAGATTTAAATTTTTTCGTTTTAATTTTGCAATTAAATAAATAATTTAAAAATCTTTAGATATTAGCTGAAAAAATCGCTAAAAATCTCAGTATTTATGATATTTCCTTTTGTTGTTTTTTTTTTTTTTTTTTGTAAATTTTAGTTTTGATTTTTTTTCCATTTGTTTTCGTCCTATTTTTCTTCTTTAATTATATGAAATGTTTATGAATTGTTAAAAAATTATATGTGCATGTTTGTATAGTATAAATATTTATTTATAAAAATTACATGTTGTTTTAATTATTAGTATTATGTAAATAAATTGAGTATGTATGTAAGTGTAGAATAATTGTTAAATTTTTGTACATAAAATATAGAATTGTAATAATTTATAGTTATATAAAATAATACATGTAGTTATGTTTAATATTTATTATGTAAATACATATTTAAAACAAAAATGTTTGATTGTTTTTATAAATTTTGCAAATGACTTCAATAATTATACTTATCATAATATTCGGGACCTTTGCTGTTTATCAATTTCACCAGTACATCTTCTTCGTTGAGTTTTTTTTTTGTTGTAATCTGTTGTGTTGCTTTTGTAGTGTCTTTGTTTTCTGTTGTTTAAATATTGTTGTTGCTTCTACAGGTTTCTCTTCTTTGTTTTCTCTAGAACTTTATTTGGTATTATTAGTTTTCTACTCTTCCTTCTTTTTAATTTTTGTTTAGTAATATTTTGTTGAGTTACTTTTCGTTTTTGTATAACTTTTGTTTGTGATTTTAAGCATTTATGTTGTTTTTTTTTTTGTTATGTTTTGCAACATTTATGCTGTTTTTGTGGTTTTTCATTTCTTCAACTTTTTTTAACATTTATATTGTTGTTGTTTTTTTTTTTTTTGTAAAGTTTTATATTTTACTTTGTTTAAAGATTTTGTTTTCACTCTTTGATTGTCACTGCATCTTCACTTAAGGGTTTTTTCCTTTTTTTTTTCTTTGAAGCTAAAATTTGGTTTTCTTTTTGATTGTCACTTTATTTTTGTGGATCTTTTAACGGGTTTGTTCCTCTTTTGTTATTTCAATTTTGTACTCTTTTGTTTCTCATTTTTTTTGTGGATCTTTTAACGTTTTTTTTTTTGTGGATTTTTTTTTTAGCGGTTTTTTTTCTTCTTGTTTTTTCCTTTGGTTGTCACTTAAGTTTTTTTTTTGTAAATTTTTAACGGTTTTTTCTAATTCTTAGTTAAAATTTTAGCACATTTTTGGTTTTTTGCCGTTTGTAAATTAATTTTGGTACAGTCTCGCTTCTTTTTTTTTTAAATTTATTCCTATTTGGAATTTTTATTAAAATTTTTTGTAAGATTTTTATTTAAATTTTAATTTTAGTTGATTATCATTTTTTTTTTTAAAGTAGAGAATTAGCTTAGTATTTATACTTTATTATAAACGTTTTTTTTTTTATGCACTAAAATTTTTTTGATTTGGGTTTTTTTTTTATAAATTGTTTTTTGAAAAATTAATATTTTTATTTTACTTGAATTTTTGTATTATTCTGGTGTTTAGCTTTTTTTTTTGTTCACTCCACTCTGTCATAAATTTACAGTTCTT
This sequence comes from Delia radicum, assembly GCA_021234595.1. Lineage (NCBI taxonomy): Eukaryota > Metazoa > Arthropoda > Insecta > Diptera > Anthomyiidae > Delia > Delia radicum. The sequence continues at coordinate 119,999,830 of CM037851.1, forward strand.
TTTTAATTTTTTTTTGTGGAATAGTTTTTATAAAAAAAATACTTATTTTTTGTTCGTAAGTTTTCCACGTTTTTGATTTAATTATTTTGAATTATTTTTATAAATCTGTTGAATTTTCTTATAAAAGTTTTCATGACAATTTATAAATGTTTTTATTTTATTATAAAAACATTTTTTACAGCACAGTTCACTTTAAAATTATATTTTTGTTAATTGTTTTTTTTTCCCAATTTAGTTTGTACTTATTGGTTTTTTTTTAAAAACTTATGACTTTTATTGTCACGGTTTTCAGTTTTCAGTTTTTTTTTTGTAAATATAGCTATATATAATTATATATAAACTTGTTTACTGATTTTGAATTTAAAAAAATATATATTTTTTAATTTTCAAACATTTTTTTTTAAATTTTTAATTTAAAGCAATTTTTTCTTTTTAATGTTAAACATGTTTTTTAACATGAAAATTTTTAAAACAATTTTTGAATATAAACTTTTTAAATTTGTTTAACAAACACAAAATTTTAGAGAAATTGTTATTTTTTAAGTAAATTTCCACCTTTAATTATAATTTCATAACTATTTAAACATTTATATTCCACTAGTTCAACTTTTTTTTTTTTTTTTGTTCATACAGGGAGCCGGTCCTGTCACGGTCGCCATGTCGTGCCGTGCGAAATAAAAACAAACACATCTTTTAATGGTTTCTTACAGACTCCCTCGTCGGTATAATTTATTGACATATTTATAATAAAAGAGTTAAAGAACTTAACGAAACATATTAACATTCAGGGATGGCACTGTACTACGACCGAATCTATTATCTTTATGTATTTGAAATTTCAAATTTCTAGCCAAGAGGTTTAACCAGAACGTTAAGCAAAACACTTTTTGCCTCTTTTGTGCAACCTTTTAACTATTTTCAAAAATCATGTTTTCGAAAATTGTGTCTGCACCGGAGGCGGAACCTTCATACCAAATTTGTAGTTCCAAGCTCATGCGGTTAAAGCTTGGTAATGCTGGCGGCACTTATTAACCTTTAAACCCCATTTTTACTATGTTTTTATTTCAAATTTCAAAAAGTATCTCTTTAGTTAATTAGTCTATACATACATCAGGGAATACATATTTTATACTAGCGGACAAAGCGAACAAGGTTGTTAGCGTAGATAAAACGTATTTTTGCGTTAAAGTTCAAAACGTAATTTTTATAGGACAATACAATAAAGTATTACCTATTTTATTTTACAGATTTGCAGAAATGTTATACTCAGCGAAGTCTGCTTCGGACATACAACAGAGTAAAAAACCCGTAAGTCCGGCCGCAGGCCGGCTACGCAGAAAAACTTTAATATTCACACAATGTTCTTTTGAAAAATTTGTATATGAAGAATATGTCTATTTTTACTGGGAATTATTAGCATAATCATGTTAGGCAAAGTTCAAATGTTGGTTTGGGGGTTATGATAGGAACATTTTAATTCATAATCCCCAAATCGGAAATTGGATGTAGATCCCCAAAAGATTAACTTCTTATAAAAATCGTCCAGGACCAAATATTTTTTTTTTACAAATTTTGTGCCTTTGTGTTCATTTGTCAAAAAGAGTATTGCCCATATTTTGTATTCAACGTTACGTCACACAGTGGGATAAATCGCAAAATTTGTGGAAATAATTCGGCCATTTGTTAACTTGTGGTCCGATTGCAATGAAATTTTGAACATACATAAAAGACATCAAATGGAGTATAAGTTTTGATTTTGAACCTTGCAGACCCTTTGGGGGCGGCAAAATGGCTGCCCAAAGTTGGGTACTTTTTTCATAAAAAATTTTGAGTGTTTGCCATTTTTTTGTTTCTCATCCGATTTTCACAAAAATTAACATATTAGTAATCTTCTTGTAAAGATGAACAAAATACGTGCTTACATGTGTGGGTTACCTCCAATAGTTTCCGAGATATTCCGATTTGAAAATGTGAAATTCCAAATTTTGTCCGACTCAGGTGCAAAGTTTTTCGAATATCGGGAGAAAATTGGGACCAATTTTCGTTTTAAAATAACGGTTATTTAGCCAATAAAAATCTCGATTGAATAAAAAAAAATTAGTTCAATATCTTGTTTCAGTAAAAAATTACATTAGTTTAAAGTAGAAATTAAAAAAAAAAGTAAATTTTGGCGATATTTTCCCCAAAAAGCACCAAACTTCTTATCGCTCCAGACAAATATTTTTCTTCTGAACATATAAAGTATGTATACTTTTCTGGAAGGTCTTTTTATATAAATGCGAGTTGTTGTACAAAAAATTTTGATTTGTAAATACTTTTCCCCCCATCCGCTTCCAAAGTTGCCATATTTTTGAGGTAAATATCAACTTTAACTCACAGTTAAAATTTTTGCACGCCTCCAATTGGGTAGTGGAAACCGGGTTTAGATACTCCAACAGATACCTAATGTAGTGTGTAAGTCCCCTGCGGGAAACGAAGGGTCGATTGATTCAAAGTGACAAATCTGTGATAATGATTTGGGGGCACGTCACGAAACTGGTAAAACCAAAATTGTGGTGCACCAAAAAGTGTTAATTTTGGTGAAATGACCAATCACGTGACTATAGTTATGGTGACAAAACATTCACTGGATGCTACCAGATATATCATGTAACTGGCGAAAAAGTAACATAACATCAAAGTGTACTGAAGCAGGGTTGCCAGATATGGCGATTTCTCGCCAAACGTCACGATCTTAAACTTAGTTTTTTGTTTGGGTATAGACAAAATAAGCTAATTATAAAATTGATATTTGTTGTGCCTTTTTTAAGGTTTTTTTGAACGGGGGTAAGACACACTGTTTTGGAAAAGTGCATTGGTTCCGGACGGGCCATTTAGCAACTCGTGCATAATATGATATACGCTGAATAAAAAGTGACAAGTTACTTGCTAATTACTTTTCGCATGCCCGGCTACATGTACCTCTTAGACCAGTGCAGTGGTACGTCTCGAAACTATTTCAGTCAAACTACCCCTATTACAGAACACATTGCGCTTAATATGTGACTAGTTTTCCTTCAAAAATTGTTCTCCAGTTCTAATATACGTACAGCTACACCAGTCACGTAATAATTTGTTTCCCACTGGTTGTGTTGCATATCATATAAATCTTAAAATGGTCATACTTTGACACTACCTACTTCGAACTTGTCCCGTAGTATATTCATTTCAGTCTGTATGGTGATAGGTTACCTTGGTCAAGTTATTCGATACGTCACACAGTGCTCCACAGGTAGCAAATTGTCACCATGTTAAAAGTACCAGTCACTTTCATATAACAGAACCGAAACTAGGACAGGTTCATACACACAAAGTTCTAGTCACATGACCATACCAATGACTGGTCCATTTCCCGCAGGGATCATAATAGAATGTCAAATTTCATGGATTGTGTGCATCGCTTTTTAATTTGATGTCAAAAAAGTAATGAAATAAGAAACATGTTTTAGTCACTTTCTTATTATTTTCGGGAATTTTTATTAAAATTTGTTAAAACTTTTAAAAAAATTTGTTTTTGTAACGGAAATGTATTTTTAAATTATTAAAAGTAAAGTTTATATTTGTCATAATTTTTTATGAAAAGAAAAAGCTCTCAGTGGAAGTGATGAATTCATGACATTTATGATTTGTCAAAATTGTTTACGATAAGAATAAGCGCTGAGTGGAAGCCATGGAAAAAACAAGAGTAAAAAACACATAAATTAAAAAATACACGATAATTGATTTATGGGTACATATGATACCTCATTAGAAAGATATTTGAAAGAACTTTCATAAGATATAAATTAGGCTATCAATGAAATGCATGTAAATTTTTGTATTTAAATTACAACTGAACCCGAGTGAATTCTTAGTTTAAAAATTTAAATTGATAATGTATATGTATAGTCCTTTGGAAAAAAGAGGTCAGTTCAATTTAAGTACCTGTCCCGTGACCGGTGAAAGCCGGACTGGTTTAAAACTACATATCTCGTGACATATCACGTTACTGGTAAAAAAAGAACCGGTTTAAAAAGACCTACCAAGTAACTGGTTACAGTAGGATTGAACTGAAAGTGGTGAGCCAGTCCCCTGTCCTGAAACCGGTGCAAAAAGACCATTTCAAAAGGACAAACCGCGTGAGCTGTCCCGTGACTGATGCAAACAGACCGATTACAAAGGGCATATAGCGTAAGTTGTGAATTTATGTATAACTGAGGAAGTAAAATTGTCTAAAATAGTGACCTATTCTGTTAAGTTAGTTGTGTGACCTGTTTTTTGTGTTAGTCCTGTGACGTATCACAAAGCGTAATTTACCCCCTCTTAGCACAAGCCCATATTAAAGTGACTGGTCCCTGTCATATAAAAGTGTCGGTCCGGGGACCGGTTCTTGTGAACCAGCCACATGACGTGTCCAGTGGTAGGTCCGTTTCCTATGGGGTAGTTAATATACTTAACTTAATAATAATACTATAGTTTATACTTAAACTATAGTTTTATACTTTTCCAAATTTAAATTATCAAGAAAATTATCATTAAAGTTGTTTCCTTTTGATGGGAAAAAAATAAAAATTAATGTAAAATAAATTTGTTTTTGTGCCTTTTGGGATATTGTTAGAGCAGGTTCAGTGACATACTATTTGTGGTTAGTTAAGTGACTGGTTCCAGAGGGAACAATTAGAAACTCATCAGTAACATGACGCACGGTGAATAAAAAGGGACAGTTTACTCGGTAAATATTTTTAACATGTCAGGTGACATGCCCCTATTGAAAAAAGAGTGATACGTCACACAATCACTCCATTCGAACTGCCCCTAGGCCAGACCACATTGCGACCACATTACTCATAAAAAATTGTTCACCAGTTCCATGACAAATACTAATGTGGTCCCACATTAACACTACCACCCTTTAACTGGCCTTGCGACATATTCTTTACAGTTAGTACGGTGATGGGTTACATCATTTAAGTTATTCACCCTGTCACAAGTTTATAATAAATATTAATAAATCTTTTATTGAATAGTGAAAATTTTCATTTAAGCAAAAATTGAAATTTTTACCTTCATATTTGGATTACCCAAGTTTTTGTTTCACCAAGATGGCTAAATTCAACATTTTTTAAAAAAATCGCAATCTACAGGTAATTTTCTTTTCAACGATACCAAACACTGGTATGTTACGTTCACAACTTCTAAACAGAAAATCTTCAAATGTTAACCCTTATTCATATATTTCTTACTAATGTGTCCTCGTATTCACATCTTACATAATTGGGTCAGGTGAAAAGGGTTTTATGATGTTCTTCATTAATGATATTAAAGGTTTTGTGGGCGCACCGAAAGATACGTGTTTTATGATTGCTATTTTAAATATACCCTCTCTTTTTATATTTTATCGGCCTTAGTATTTGAAGATCAGTTACCTGGGTTATGATAGCTAATATTTGTACCTAATATTTGTGTATAAATATGAATAGCTTTAGTTTTAAGTTCATAAAAAACTCGTCAATTATGGTAATAACAGTAAATCATGAAGCATTGTGCTTAACTTTGTGGGACAACTCAAAACTACAGAGATTTGAAAAGGTTAACGTTGTAGTTGCATCAATTGAATCTTCACATCACACTAAATTGGACACTGCAGAAATATCTAAAATTGACAATTTTATTACATTATTTGATAAAAAATGCAATCCGTTTCCGGCTCTATTCTGAAATTTAAAACAAAATATTATAAGTGGATGAATGATAGCCTGGAGATAAATTTTTCTGCTGTTGGAGCACCCTGTAGGCCTTATAATGATTTGTGTGCAAAATCTAAAAAAAAAAGAACATCGATTACTCTTTCTACGCATTCAAATACAGAAGTTTCTGACACGTTTAAGGAAATGTTAAAAAAAGAAAATCGCCCTAAAGAGGCGTTGCAAATCGCAGATGTTCTTCCAACTGCATCACCAAAACGGCTTAAAAGGATTGTTAAAAGCATCCCACCCCTTCACCGGATACAGATTTTACAGAAGAAGAAGCCATTAGGATTTTACAGAATTAGGGCTAAGCAAAAATAAATATCTTATTTTGAGAAAGGCTTTGATTGATAAAGAACACAAAATTCTGCCCTCATATAACGCAATAAAGGATAAGAAGGATAGTATCTTACCAAAACCTATTGCTGTTAATGAACATGAAGCTTGCATTGAATTGTCTACTCTGCTCGAAAACACAGTATCTAGGATTGTTTCTGACTTTTCTAGAGATCAGCTGGAAAGAGTCAATAATTGCGATGTTGTACTTATGTGCAAGTAGGGATGTGATGGCTTGTCAGCCCTTCCTGAATACAAACATGCTTCCGAAGGCCAGAACAAATCAGAATATAAGAGCGTATTCATGTCATCGTTAGTTCCATTAAGAATTCGTTCATATTCTACTACTGAGCTTTCAACAAGTAATGCTTTCGATGATGTATGGATCAATTCAGCACCTGGATCCAAAGCTTTTTGCAGACCCATTGGTTTCGAGTATATAAATGAGTCAAACTGTACTACTAATAATTTGGTGGATTATATAGAAGGAGAAAAATGTACTTTGGAGCCAATTTGTATTGAGATTGGTGATTACAAGTTTAATATATCTTTTGATTTGAGACTTACAATGATCGATGGAAAGGTTTGCAATGCCATAACAGACACGCTCTCAACTTGGGAATGCACTATATGCAATGAAAAGAAACCATAGTTTTCAAATGTTTCCAAAGAAAGGACTATTAATAAAAAAGTATTGGGTTTTGGCATATCCCCCTTACATGCCCGCATTCGGTTCATGGAACACTTCTTACACATAGCATATGACTTTAAAGTATAAAAGCATAGCAGGAAATGAAACAAAATCAGTAAGAACCAACGAAGAAATGTCAAAAATTAGGGCAGATGAAAAAAGGAGGATACAAGAAGACTTTAAAAGGCAGACAGGCTTAAACATAGATAAACCACTTGCTAGTTGCGGAAGTACAAACGATGGCAATACAGCAAGAAGGTTTTTTAGAGATTTTGAAATTACTTCAATAATAACAGGAATTGACAAGGAGTTGCTTCGAAAGATCAACATCTTGTTAATGTTAATAGTAAACATAAACTAAATTCCTCAAAATTTGGAGTATATACCGACGAAATAACAAAACTTCTATTATCATTATATCCCTGGAAAGAAATGACACCAACAGTTCATAAGGTATTGTGCCATGGGAAAATCATCATTGAATCAAACATTCTTCCTCTAGGTGAACTAACAGAAGAAGCTCAGGAAGCAAGGAATCGAGATTTTAAACATGCCCAATTGTTCAGTATCAGAAAATGTTCAAGGCAATCACAGAACGAAGATATTTTCAATAACCTATTACTGTCTTCCGATCCCGTCCTGTCGTCAATGAGAAAACGATGGATTTCTTATAACACATTGGCATCTGTAAATAATGAAGAATTAAAAGATTTGCTTTATCTGTTAGATATAAATAATGATGTGTCCGATTATTTTGTATTAAATAAAGAAACAACCTAATTTGTTTGTCTTTTTTTTTCATTAATGAAGAACATCATAAAACCCTTTTTACCTGACCCAATTATGTAAGATGTGAATACGAGGACACATTAGAAGAAATATATGAATAAGGGCTAACATTTGAAGATTTTCTGTTCAGAAGTTATGAACAAAACATACCAGTGTTTGGTATCGTTGAAAAGAAAATTACATGTAGATTGCGATTTTTTTAAAAAAAGGTTGAATTTAGCCATCTTGGTAAAACAAAAACTTGGGTGATCCAAATATGAAGGTAAAAATTTCAGTTTTTGCTTAAATGAAAATTTTTACTATTCAATAAAATATTTATTAATAGACATAATCCAATGATTTTTTGGATTTACCTAGACTTTAAGGTCAACAAATCGAAACAAATGTCAGAATTAATGATTTTCTGAAAATAAGCCCACAATTCCTAATAATAAAAAAAAAATTTCCAAAAATGGGATTTTTTTCGTTTTTTGCTGCCATGTCGTCATTTAAAGCGGGGATTGGAAATGACTTACACACTACATTAGGTATCTGTTGGAATATCTAAAACCGGTTTCCACTACCCAATTGGAGGCGTGCACAAATTTTAACTGTGAGTTAAAGTTGATATTTACCTCAACTTTGGAAGCGGATGGGGGGAAAAGTATTTACAAATCAAAATTTTTTGTACAACAACTCGCATTTATATAAAAAGACCTTCCAGAAAAGTATACATACTTTATATGTTCAGAAGAAAAATATTTGTCTGGAGCGATAAGAAGTTTGGTGCTTTTTGGGGAAAATATCGCCAAATTTACTTTTTTTTTAATTTCTACTTTAAATTAATGTAATTTTTGACTGAAACAAGATATTGAACTAATTTTTTTTTTATTCAATCGAGAATTTTATTGGTTAAATAACCGTTATTTTAAAACGAAAATTGGTCCCAATTTTCTCCCGATATTCGAAAAACTTTGGACCTGAGTCGGACAAAATTTGGAATTTCACATTTTCAAATCGGAATATCTCGGAAACTATTGGAGGTAACCCACACATGTAAGCATTATAACACTGTTTTCCAAGGTAGTTTCAGCGGTTGCCAGGATAAATAAAATTTAACACTTTGATTTAAATATTCAAAAGGATTTTATTTACAATAAAAAACAGCAACCAACAAATAATGACTTGTACCAGACTGACGCAGATTACCCGTAACAACGACGTGACGACTTTAGTGGTTAAATCCAGAATGACCAAACCCGAAGCAAAGTCTTGTATTGTGGTATAATTCTTGAGTTGGTTAATGTGTTAGTTACCACTGCCTGAGAACTATGGCTATAAGAACCAGTAATAGTGTCTCTGTGCACTACCACTACTGTGTCTGGGAACTAAAGCTGTAGTAACTAATAGTTTCCCTCTACACTACTACTATTGAGCCAAGCAAGAGTATCCAAGTGGCCGGCTGCTACCGAAGCGATGAGCACTTGCAGCAGCTGTCCGACCACTAAGACAGCCTAAGCCTGACTAAGCTGTAGTAGTGATCACAACACTTGCCAAGCTATCACTACTAACATAGTAGTGGGAGCCACAATACCAGTTAAGTATACTCACTCATACATTTAAATGTACAATGTATTAGTGAGTCTTGGCAGATGTGCTGTTCTCTTATACTTTAATACTCTTTTGTGTTAAATTTTCTCTTAAACTATATAATTATACATTTCATAAAACTAACGGTACAATTCAATTTAAAATAACTAAATAATCAATAATTCAAATAATAATAATAATAATAATAATAATAATAATAATAATAATAATAATAATAATAATAATAATAATAATAATAATGATGCTAAATAATGAAGATAATATGCAATATTATCATGTAACGCATAACTTCGTTACAGCATGTTTTTGTTCATCTTTACAAGAAGATTACTAATATGTTAATTTTTTGAAAATCGGATGAGAAACAAAAAGTTCGCCAACTCTACATCAGGTGGCGAGCAACAACTGTTCTAAGACTTATCATCTCGCGCAATTACAGTGTTGCCATGTCTGAAGCCCTTCATCTTTCCTCACCTTTCATCTCTATACTATCCCTTTCCAAAGAAAGCAACACACTAAATATAGGAAGTATTTCCTGAGTGTTGCCTCTCTTTAAAAAAAAAAAAAAAAAAAAAAAAATGGCCGAATTATTTCCACAAATTTTGTGATTAATCCCACTGTGCGTCACCGCGTTGTCTCAACACTGAAATAATACGTTATCACTTCAATTGTCAAACCATTGCGTTATTATGGTTTCCTACATACAGGACAGCACTGAACTAAAAAAACAAAAAGTTGAGAAAACCAGGTTTTTATGATCTGGTAACTCCATCAGTTGTGATTGTGAATACAAATGTAAATACAGCTGATAAAAATTTAAAACCAAATTCAAATTTGTGTTTATAGCTTTTTTTTCATTTGTTTTATTTAAAATTAACATATTTTTTTAATTGTGATAATTAAAAAGCTATTTTTTTGTTTTATTAAAAAATATTACAAGTGGTAAATTGTTAAGATTATAGAAAATAAACACAGACAACTAAAATCTTTTTTTTCTATATGTAAGCTAACGATTCAAAAAATTGGGTGTTTAATTTGACAGTTCAAGTGATAAAAAAGTAAGCGTTGCGTTTTACACAATTGCCCTTTTCAAAAATTTGAGTTTAAAATAACGTAATAATCAGCTGAAATTCTCTCCGGTAAATTAGCATACACCTCAGACAAAAGGGTGTGGGCAGGAAATTAAGAGGAAACCTTTTCACTTTTTGCTAAATTGCGTAAGCATTTACTATAATCCCATCTTTGTGGTTGTCTATGCCGGACGAGGAACCTATACGCCGAATTTCAAAATCAAGCGGTTTGGTCTGATTAAGGGATTAATGTACCACATTTTTATCAAGTTTTATGGGAAATTCCTAAAGGTGTATTTTAAGTGCTGTAGCCCATAGATTATGGGCTAATGAGATTGAAATTTCAGATTTTTAGGCGAAGGGGTTTAAGTAGGACGATAAGTGGAAGACTTTTTATCCTTTTAGTTGTATACGATCAAGAAAGAACCTCCATTACAAATTTGAAGTTCCAAGCTCCAGTGGCTTAGACTGGGTGGTTAAACTATACTAAATCCCATTTGAATACTATTTTTATTATGTTTTTATTGCATATTTTAGAAATTATCGTTTCAGTAAATTAGTCCATACACCAAGGATCGCATAATTTATACACACAGAGAAATAAAGTGCCAACCAAATTGCAGAGTCATTTTTAATGGTACCAACTTATAAATTGAGTTAGTACAACGATATTTATATTAGATTTCTGAATATTTCGAGTGTTGCAACTAAAATTCAGTTGAATTAACTGAGCTTTGTTGTGAAAACTAATGTTTAGTTGCACCAACCCACTGTAATTCGTAATAACCGGATTTGAATCGTAGTAACCGAATTTCAGTTGGCAAATTTAAGCTATTTCTATTTTTTCTGTGTATAGTAACGGGTAAGCCCACTAAGTTGTTATCATAGGACACGTTTCTTTTTTTAACCCCTTTACATGTTTTTAATTAGAAGTTCAAAGAAACACATATTTTAAAAGTAAGATTTCTAGCCAAATGTTATTTTGGATTATATTAAAAGGAATATAGTATTTACCACACTGCCCACCCACTGAACACTGCACGAGGAGGAAGTGGAGTTATCATTAAAAGCAATATAGAACATTATAAAGAAAATAAGCATTGCTCTATCGAATTTCAACTACAACAGTTTCTGTAAAAACCGCACATGGTATGATATCAATATCAGCTGTCTATAGTCCTCCAAGAAATAGTATCCAAATAGAGATCTACAAATCCTTAATACAATACCCCAAACATAAATTTATTATGGGAGGGGATTTCAATGCAAAGCATACCTACTGGGGATCCATTAACACAAAATGTAGAAGGCTTCTTCAAGCAGCAAAATAACATGGATGCGAGTTTTTATCAACTGGAAAACCAACTTACTGGCCAACAGACTCATCAAAAACCCCTGATTTAATTGATTTTTTTATACTAAACAAAATTTCGAAAAACTTTTTAAAAATATACACGCCAGTTTTTGTCACATTTACAGAATCCGTATCCTATAAAAAACAAGAACCATCACTGTCCAACAAACATACAGATTGGGAATATATCAAAGCCTTAATAAACAACGATCTTGTGATTCCAACCAATATATGTAGTACTGATGAATTAGACGAAATTGCCTTAAACTTTGTAAACATAATACAAAACGCTAGCTGGAACAGTACCCCTACTCTAAATAAAAAACAAATTGGATACAATTACCCCAACGAAATTAAAGATATGCTAAGAGAAAAGCGTAACCTAAGACGTAAGTGGCAGCAAACTAGAAATCCTGCTGATAAAACACTATTTAACCGGGCTTCCCAACAGCTGAAACGTAAAATAAAGGAGTTCAAAACCAAAAGATTCAACAACATGTAATAAGTTTATCTGCGGACAAAAATAATGATTACTCATTATGGAGAGCTACAAAATCTGGAAAAGTGCCACCAAAGGTATACCATCCCATAAAAAATAGCAATGGCCAATGGTCCCGTTCGCATATGGAGAAAGCGAAAGTATTTGCTTAGTATTTGGAAAATATATTTTCTCTAAACAACATTCAAACGCCATTAAGATTTGATATACAGTACGACATAACTGATTACATAGTTCCCGAAATAACTGAAACCGAAATACAAAATGAAATAATAAATTTATCAGTCAAAAAAGCAGCAGGATATGATCTAATTACTGCCGAAATTCTTAAACAATTGCCCCGTAAAGGAATAATCGTTCTTACTAAAATAATACACTCGATTTTTGAACTTGAACACATACCAATATATTGGAAGGTAGCAGAAGTGCTGATGATTCCAAAACCAGGTAAACCGCCAACTGATGTAACATCTTACAGGCCAATTTTTCTTTTACCAACTCTTTCAAAACTCTTTGAAAAAGTTTTTATAAAGCGTTTGAAGTCAATAATAGAAGAAAAAACTAATAATTCCAACACATCAATTTGGATTAGAGAAAAGCATTCTACGATTGATCAGATACACAGAATTGCTGAAGTTATAGAAAACACTTTCGAGGAAAGAAAAGTATGTTCTGCCGTTTTCCTTGATGTTGCTAAAGCTTTTGATAAAGCATGGCACGATGGACTGTTATATAAAATATCAACATTTATGCCACACAACTATTGCAAACTACTTGAATCTTATTTAAAAAATAGATACTTTCGGATAAAATATGAAGGAGAGTACTCTGATCTTAAAGAAATCAAAGCGGGAGTGCCTCAGGGTAGTATATTAGGACCCATGTTATACCTAATATTTACCTACGAAATCCCTAATCCGCCAAATACAACAATAGCAACCTTTGCAGATGATACTGCTGTTTTAGCAGTAGGTTCCACACAAGAAGAGGCCGCTGAATACTTGCAATCAGCAATAAATTCCATCTATGAATGGGCCAATTTATGGCAAATCGAATTAAACCATACGAAATCCGTTCATCTAACCTTTAAAAATAGCAAAGCTAAGGCTATTCCAATCACAATTAATGGAAATAAAATACCCTACGAAAACCATGCCAAGTACCTAAGTACCTGGGTATGACGCTGGACGTAAAACTTAAATGGCATGAGCATGTCAAAAAGAAAAAACAAGAACTTGAAATCAAATACAGAAGCCTTGACTGGTTAATTGGTAGACGTTCGTCTCTATCAATTTAAAATAAAATTGCAGTTTATAATCAAATTATAAAACCTATATGGACATATGGCATCCAGTTGTGGGGATGCGCTAAGCCAAGTGTTGTAAACATAATTAAACGCTATCAAAATAAAGTTATAAGAAAAATAGTTAATGCACCGTGGTATTTAAGAAACAGCGATATCCACCGAGATCTTAGAGTGGACACTGTTAAGACCGTAATACAAAATTATGCAGCCAAACATCAAACAAGACTGTCTTCATATGTTAACCAGGAAGTTTGCAACCTTTATAACACTGAAGATCAACCTCGTAGATTACAACGTACTAAACCACACGATTTAGTCAGACTCTAACTATTAATGTCTTATGCATCATTATCACTTGACTCGATGAAATTTGCTCGTTAGTCTTTTTTTTTTGACTAGTTGTAAAGAATACTAAAAAAACTGTATTGTATATATTCTAGTTTTTAAAATAAAGAAAAATATATAAAAAAAATTAAAAGGAAGATTTTGCCCCCAGCGGCAAGAATTTTCTTTAAATTTCTTCTTAGACCAGGAACTTTTAACAGAAATTTCAAGTTCCTTACTCTAGGGGTTTAAGCTTTGTGATTAATCTCAATTTTTCTTATTTAAACTCCGTTTTTAGGGTGAGTTCCACAAAAATGTTCTTCAATGTATTGACCGAAGTGTTTTTGACAAAAGGAGACTTTTTCCTTTTTATCCCTCCCCGCAAAAGTTTATAAAACTCCCACCATAGTGGATGTCTTATTTAATCCCAATTTGAAGTTGAATATTTTTTTTACCATTTTTATCAAGTTTTTATTGGAAATTTCAAAAAGTATATACACCTAATTCTGATTTTACGCAACCTTTTTTACGCGAATTTGATTTAACGCGATTTCAAAAAAATATTGCATTCTGTTTTAAACGCGATTTGATTTGATTTAACGCGGTCTAAAAATTTTGGAGAATTTTAAATTAAATACATAGTTGGTCAGGTCACACTGCAAATCATGCGGTAACGAAAATTAACTACAATCAAAATAGGGGATTTCCCTTGTATGTTTCTAATAAGTTCTGGTGAATGTACAATGCAAGAAGAGTGCAGTCAAATTAAAGTTTTAAAGGTGAAAACAGGTTTTTCTTAAATACACGCGCTTCACAATATTAAAATTAAGAGCGAAATAGCATCTGCTGCTTTTCCGGAAAACTTGCTAAAATAATTGAAGATGGTGGCTACTCTCCGGATCAGGTATGGAATGCGGATGAAACAGGTATTTTCTGGAAACGAATGCCGAGTCGAACATATGTTGCTAAAACCCAGAAAACCACTAGTGGGTTTAAAGTAGCCAAAGATCGTGTGACCTTTTTATTCTGCTCCAACGCTTCAGGAAATCGGACGTTAAAACCCTTACTTGTAAATCGAGCTCTCAAACCCCGGTCGATGAAAGGCGTAAATATGGATGCAGTTCCCGTTCACTGGGCAACAGGCTTGGGTTACAAACTGGGTTTTTTACCGAATGGTTTCTTAAATTTTTTGTACCGGAAGTTCGGCGCTATATGAGCGATAAGGGCCTTGATTTTAACGTTCTGTTAATTATAGACAATGCACCAGGTCATCCACATATAGAGAATC
Organism: Delia radicum; assembly: GCA_021234595.1. Classification (NCBI taxonomy): domain Eukaryota; kingdom Metazoa; phylum Arthropoda; class Insecta; order Diptera; family Anthomyiidae; genus Delia; species Delia radicum. The sequence goes on from CM037851.1 coordinate 120,014,842, forward strand.
CAAATGTCCAATTTTGTTTTCTGCCTCCAAATACAACATCGTTAATACAGCCTCTTTAATATCTGGAACCAATCCCCTCGTTATATATGGATACACTATCTTTTTTTACGCGTTTTTTTTTATGCGAGTTTTCGAGGAACGTATCTATCGCGTAAAAACAGAATTAGGTGTATACATATTCTAAAATTTAGATTTCTATACATAAGGGTTTGGGCAGAAAATCAAGAGGAAACCTTTTCACTTTTTGCTGTATTACGTAAACATTTCCAATAATCCCATATTTGTGGATGTCTACTCCAGAGGAGCAACATACATGCCAAATTTCAAAATCAAGCACTCTGGGCTGAGTGATTAAGCGAACCTTTTTTTTTTGTGCCACACTTTTATCAAGTTTTATTTGAAATTCCTAAAGGTATATTTTAAGTGCTTTAACCCATAGATTATTGGCTAATACACTTGAACTTTCAGATTTTAGCCGAAAGGGTTAAAGCAGGACGATAAGGGGAAGACTTTTTATCTTTTGTAGCACATACTAACAATTTCCTAAAATCGTAATTAGATGTATACGATGGAGAAGGAACCTCAATGACAAATTTCAAATTCCAAGCTCCAGCGGTATAAGCGGCGCCAATAGGCGGTACTAATTCCCTTTTGAATACAAGTTTTACTATGTTTTTATTGCATATTTTAGAAATTATCTTTTCAGCAAATTAGAGCATATACCAATGAACACATAAGTTATGGTAACGGCAAGCCCACTAGGTTGTTATCATAGATAACACGTTGTTTTGACTTAAAGTTTAAATTGTAATTTGTATTGGACAACGGAATAGAGTAAAAATGTTTTTATTTTACAGACTTCCATAAATGTTTTACTCAGGGAAGCCGGCTTTGGACATACCACAGAATAGAAAAATCCTAAACCTGGCCGCAGTCCGTCTACGCAGAAATACTGTAATATTCACACAATGTTCTTTTGAAAAACAATCTAATAACTATGTAAGATTTGATTTGAGGGTTAAGACAAACATATTTTCATTCGTAATCCCCAAATTGTAATGGTGATAATGCCAGGCCATACCATGTTGCGATGTGTTTTTCTACCTATTTAAAAAAGTGGAACACTGACGGGCGTCAACGTATTTTGGCGGCGGCCACAGATATTGGCGTCGCCACGAAAAAAATGTTCGTGTCGACGACCTGGGAATTGATGGTTTGGGAGGGGGTAGACGCACTCCCCGAGTCCCACCTTTTTCATTTGTGTTTAACATTATGGTCCACCTTGGTTATGCGGATGGCCGGACCGCAGTGGATCCATATTAGGCCTGATTAGGAAACGTATGCGCATGAGGCTGGTCAAACTCCGGTTTCCCAAAGACACATTTGACAATTGCTGAAGAGAGAAAAAAGTAGAAAAATTAAAACACATTTTATAATTATTGGAACGATACAAAATTTACCCATACAAAATTTCACCAGAATCCTCAAGTCCATGAATAAATCGCTGAATCTGGAAGTAAAAGAAATAAATTAAATAATTTTATTAAAATTGCTCAAAATAATATTATAAAAAAGAAAGAAGAAAATACTTACCATGTAGTAGAAGTTTTTTTTATATGAAAGTTATATGAGAATGACTTTTGCCTTTTTTTGATTTTTTTGTTTCTTATAAAAATTACATTGGTATTAGTAACTTGTTTGACAGGTAGGGTTTATTGTTAGTGTTTTGCGTAAAAAGGGTAATGTAAAGAAGATGTGTAATAAGATAGTACTACGACTAGTTGTAAATTTCATTCAACATTAACTATTTTACGTTACGTTTTAAAAAAGTAATTTTAAAAAAAGTTTAATGTTGAATGTTATTTTTCATGCGAGCCTGGTATTGTTAAGGATACATTTGGCGGTTTTCTCAAGAAAGGACGTAGGAAAAGGATTAAACGAAGGATTGGAGATGAAAATAAGGTTAGGGAATATTTTCTATAAAAAAAACAAACAATTTTTGTTCTAGAAAAAATAAACAAGTTTTCTAGAAAAGTAAATAGATAATTTTATGAAAAAAGATGGAGGTTTTGGAGGGAATTTTTTTAAATAAAAACATAATTGCTGGATACATAAATACTGCAAAATATATTTATTTATTGGAAAGACTCCGTAACAAAATAAAGTTTTAGGTATTCAAGCAGAAAAATTATCATTAGTTAGCGCATACTGAAATGTTCGTATCGAGGCTAATAAAGACGCAGTGGCAAAATTAAATGTTAATGTGTATTGTATTTTAAATTGTGTGCAGTGAGAAATATTTAAATTATATTGAGAATAAAAAGTTAAAAAAAATAAGATCTATAATAGACAACCTATTAAAATAGTCAATCTATTTTAAAACAATTGTTTTGGAGGAGGAAAATCCGTAGAGGAATAACGGTTATTTTAAACGAAAAGTGCTGTGATTCGAATGTGAGTTTGAATTTCATTGTTAGATAGTGCAAATGGTAATATTTTAATTTGTTGTCATAGCTGGCCACATCACCAAGGATCAAAATAAGTCCTGTGGAGGAGGAGATAGTGTCGTCGAGAAGAGCAAAGCTGCCGATATTCCTCCAGGCAAAGCGGGTGAGGCCAAGTAACATTTTTTTTATTATATACACGCTGTAAGGCAACAGGATCAGTTAAGAAAAAAAAAGTTTTGCAAAAACCGGAATGTAAAGTTTACATATTTTGCTAACTAAAGTTAATTTCAAAAAAAAAAAAAGGAAGCCAGCTAGAAAAGTTTTTTTATTTATTAAATTTTTTTAGGAAAATTTGTGAAAATTGTGAGGGGACCTTATATTTATTGTTTATTTATTTTTAGTGTATTTCAATGTATAATTAAATTAGTAAAATTATTATTGTAACTGTAGTTCTTTTTCAACATGCCTTAATTTTTTAAATTTTATTTTATTATTTTTTTTGTTGCGCTTTAAAGCCCTTTATTTACTTAATTAAAGGCCGTCCGGGAAAAATGGAGTCTCAAAATGCAGGAAATCTAAAAAAGAAAGATACAAAGAAAATATTGAAACTAGTGAGAAATTTTAGTAAATTTTAAATGGGAAAAAATTAAATTTGAGAATAAAATATATATTTCTTTAAAATCGTCGTAGGGTTCATATGGTCAGCGTTTATGTTTTAATTAATTTAATTCGGTAGATAGTACTTATAACAACAGCCTTAGGGAGCTCCTTCAGGAACGTTTATAAAAATCGGTAGCCTTGTTGGAAAAATTAATGAGTGACCCCTAGAAGATAAAATAAAAAGAGATAAATATTTTAGAGAAAAATGTTAAAAATTTATGAGAAAAGAGGGAAAAAGAAAATTGGTGATAGATATTAAAAATTGGATAAATTAAATTAAAATTATGAAAAGTCATGGAAAATAGCGTTTGAGGTTAAAATAGATAGAGTTGTAAGCAAGTTTTAAAGAGAAATAGAAAGGTTTAAGGAGACAAGGATAATTTTTTGTATATGGTTTTAAAATTTAGGTATTTACTAAGAAATTTTGTTGCATGCGAGATTTAAGTTTTGGTTAGTTTTTTTTATGTACTACAACGTTTTTTTTTTGTTTAAATATTTTAAAATTTTATTAATTTATTATAATTATTATTATGGTATTTATATAGAATTTATTATTTTATTTAATGGTTAGTTTTAGTGTAATAAAGAATATTTTATATATGATTTGAAAAATAATTTAAAAACGATATGTTGGCTTAAATTGAAGCAGGGTAAACGGCAATGATGGTAAGTTGAGGAGGAATGGTCGAGTTTTGTTCGGTATCGTAAAAATGAATTGTTTTGTGGAATATTATTTACGGTCAAGGAAGGGAGGGCCCAACAGAGACTTCCATCTGTCTCTTACTTTAAATGTGGTATGTTTTATGGTGTTTGGTTGAAAAGTGAAAATTAAGTGTTTTTGACTACCTTTTTTGGTTTATGTTCGGACTCAAAATTGATGAGAGGGTTGGGACCTCCTGAGAGAGTTGCTGTAGAGCTTGCCGGAAACCTCATCAGCCAGACGGTTCGTAACATAATGGCGCCCAATAGAATAGTATAACTTAGAATACTTTTCCCATTTGCGGAAAAGTTGTCCAAGCTATGGTGACGTAACATGTAGTGTCAGAGATATATGTGATAATAGCCCGATAGTTTTGGAAATAGTTTAGACGAGTAGTTGCTATTCTGAATCGTTGATTTTAGTTTTTACAGCCGCTTGGAGCATAGATCGTTCTAGTGTAGTGTATGGAGTAGAATCTTAAAATGTCAGTTAAGCGATGAATCGGCCAGAATACTAGGGATAGTATAGGCAATAGCTTAGAAAACTCGTTGGATATGTTTTTTTTAATTGTATTGCGAATAGTATCCAAGTTTGTAGTTAAAAGTTTCATTTTTAGATTCAGTTTTAAAGGAACTGAGAATTTATGATAGCCTCTCGTGAAATTATGTGAATCACGAGGTTATATGTATCTGTAAATTTTCTTCTGCCGATCGTAAGCTCGCGTAGGAGTGACGTGATGTACGACGCGGACACACCACGAATGTTCCAAGATTGTAGAGTAAAGTTGTCTGAATACCACATTTATAGTTATTTTTTAAATTTATCCGCTTTGATCTCCACCACGGGCATCATTGCCAACACCCAGCATATAAAATCATATATATCGGAAAAGAAAAAGATAAACATTATTAGATATAAAAAAATAAAAATAGAGTATCGTTAAATATTAGTAAACAAAATTTAGAAGGGGTAAGAATTTATAATAAGGAGAATTTGGTTTGGCCTAATAAAATTAGAAAAATTATTTTTTTTATATTTAAAATCATTTTATAATTTTACATACAAAATAATGAAATTTTTCTTACCGCTAAAATTTTATAATTAAGTATTGGTTTTAGATATTTTTATAGGTATATGTTTATGCAAATTTACTAAAAATTTAGTTTATTGAAAATTCATTTAAATTTATTTGTTTTTTTATTTAAATATCTTTAATAGTAGTTTTTTTTTTTTTCAATATTCTTTATTAAATACAACTGAGCTTAAAATACTCATCTAGTAATTTGAATTTCATATAATAATCTCATTTTTTTTCTCTCTTTTGGTTAGGATATAACCCATTGGTTATTTCTAAGGATGGTCATCGTTCTGATTGTTAATCAGTAGTAAATCGTGGGGTAACGTCCTTCTCAGCCTTCTGTGTACAATGGGATTTTGTACGATATGCCTAAGTTCTTCTTTGCAATGTTGGTGTAGTTTTGCATCATGCTTAGAAGCTTGTTTTGAAATCTCTTCAACAATAGTTGATATACGCAGGTCTCTGTGGAGGTCATCGTTTCGTATGTACCAGGGACAGTTTGTAATACATCTTAATACCTTGTTTTGAAAAGTTTGTATTATTTTTATTGTCGTTTCGTTGCACAGCCCCAGAGTTGGATCCCGTACGTCCAGATTAGTTTAAGTATTTGCTGATACAGTAACAGTTTGTTTTCTATTGTCATTCCTGACTTTGGACCAAGTAGCCAATGCATTTTTCTAATTTTATATCTAGTTCAGTAGCTTTTTTCTTCACGTGCTCTTTCCATTTAAGTTTAGCATCGAGAGTAAAAACTAGATATTTTGCAGTGTTTGCGTAAGGTACAATATTATTGTTTCATATATATGGGAAGTATGGGTATTCTCTTGTTTGTAAAAAAGGTGTATGTTGATTTTGATTCATTTAATTTTATTCTCCATTTCGTTGTCCATTCCAGAACTTCATTTGTAGCTTTTTGTAGTTTTCGTGTAACGCCAGTAATATTAGAGTCAGTTACTAATATTGCAGTATCATCTGCAAAAGTAGCCATTTTTGATTCGGCAGGCATTGGGAGATCTCTAGTGTATAGAGAACTGGTCCTAACACGCTACCCTGAGGTACGCCAGCATTTATCTTCCTCAGTTTTGAATATTCACCTTCATGTTTTACTCTAAAATATCTATCTGTGATATATGATTTAAGTATTGCACTTTATTTCATTTGGTAAGTCTCTTTGAAGTTTGTAGATTAACCCCTCATGCCACACTTTATCAAAAGCCTGAGCTACATCTATAAACAAACCAGCACAGATTTGTTTGGAATTAAATGCTGTTTCTATCGTATGCGTTACTCTATGCACCTGTTGAATTGTCGAATGATTATTCGGAAACCAAACTGATGAGTAGGGACAAGCGACGTTTCATTAAGTATTGGTTGTAACCTACTTAGAAGTAGTTTTTCAAAGACTTTTCCTATTGTTGGCAGCAGGGAAATTGGCCTATATGATGATTTATTATGCAAGATCTTTGCCTGGTTTCGGTATTATTAGTACCTCTGCCACTTTCCATTGAGTCGGTACATACTTTAATCGAATTGATGAATTTATTATGTATAATAATAAGCGCAAGCCTTTTTCCCGGAAGTTCTTTTAAAACCTTTCCCGTTGTTAGATCATATCCCGGTGCTTTATTGGGATTTAAATCTTTTGAAATAAGTCGCTCTAGTTCCTTAAGGGTGACTGCTGGAATGGTTTTAGAATCATTTATATGGGTAAGTGTTATATTTTCAGTTTCTGTTAGCCTTGGAAGTGGTTTTAAAAGTATTTTCCAATTGTTCGGCAAATAAGTTAGCTTTATCTTCGGGTCTTTTTGACCATGAGCCATCATCTCTTTTAACTGGAGGAATATTTTTAATTGCAGTTTGTAGATCTTTCGTTACTTTCCACAGCGAATAGTCAGTATCTTTTGTCAAACAAGTTTTCAATTTATTTTTTGATCAATGGTTATAATCTTTAATTTCAAACTCATATGTATATTAGTTCTCATGTAGTGAGTAAACTAGTTCATATGAATGCTTGAGGTTTGGCATGGGATTGTTACCCGCTTTCAAAACGTGTTCTGATGATGGGAACCTAGAAAATTCCCGAAATAGATCTATCAACACATTCCTGAAAGGAGCAAATAATAAATTTGAAAACAAAAACTCTATAGATTATTTGTTAGGACAATATCCTAATGAAGAAATATAGAGTATATGGCCTCGAACTTGAATAATTTTTCATTTTCATTGTTTAAGATGTTTTTGTTTTCTGCGCTTCTATGCTTTTGCCATGTTTTTCTAGCTTTGCGTTTTGTTGCTATTAAAAGTTTAATTTCTTGAGAATACTTTGGGTCATCTCTTTTTTGGATAGGTGGGGAACTGTTCCATGCCGATGACTGTATAGTCTCTATAAGAATATCTAGCTGACATTCAATTACGTAGGGTGTTTTTAGAGAGACATTCAGAGAAAGATTTTCGTTAACGTTATCGCGAAAGCTTTGCCAATTAGTTTTATAATTTGTTAACAGTGGAGGTTGCTGAAACTCATTCACAGATTCACTCAGCCTTAAAATTACTGGAGAGTGATCAGATGATAGCCCTTCAGTGTTTTCTACTAATACATAGTTTTAGCAATACCGCGTGTTATATAAAAATCGATTAGATCTGGTATTTCTTTGACGTCAGTGGGATAATAGGTTGGTCTGCCGCCCGAGAGAAACTCACAATTCATTGATTTGCCTGCATTGAATAGTTCTCTTCCTTTAGTTAAAGTTATTCTTGATCCCCAATATCTGTTTTTGGCATTAAAATCACCACCCAATATAAAACAAGGACCCAATTTCTCAAATAAATTTACATAATCATCTGATTTCAAGTTAAATTTTGGTGGGCAGCATATAGCTGCCACATTGTATTTTTTGCTTTTAATTTCTATTGTTATTATAACTACTTGCATTTGTTCCGTTTCTATTTTGCCAAATTCATAGTGCTTAACATTTTCCTTTACAAAAATTGATGAACCACGTTTTGCTTTGTTTCCAGGATGGATTGCGTTGTAGCATTTGTAACCTTTAATTTGGTTATAAGATTGTTTTGTATTGTGACTTTCTGAGATGAGACAGATTTGAATCTTGTTTTCTCGCAAGAAGACATCCAGTTCAAGGATGTGATTTTGAAGGCCATTAGCATTCCAAATTAAGAAATTAAAAGGGTTAGCCATATTTAATTACGTAAAAACCTCTCTTCAATGCTTTTAAGGCTATTGAAGATAATTTCGTTGATGCGATTTTGTTCTTCTAGTCGTTCTTCTCTATTTTAAGAAGAATTTTGACACATCTTGGTTTTGCTGTTCATCATAGTTATTATTTACTTTACTCTTTTGTTGAGTTACTTGGGCATAAGATAATATTTCTCGTTGCGAAGTGTTCACATATCTAGGCTCAGCATCTTGACGCCGATAGTGCTGCACGTTTGCTTGTCATTGTTTACTTTTAATGCTTGCTTTCTTATGATAGTTAACTCTTTTGCTACCCTCACATCCTCTGTAATTCGCAGGATGATTACCTTTGCAATTTACACACGTTGGGGGATTGGATTTGTTGACTGAACAAGACGATGACAAATGTTTTCCTGCACAACTTACGCATCGTGGATCTCTGGAGTAATATCTTTGCGTATGGTTAAAACCTTGACATCTCTTACATTGTGGTATTATTTTGGCATTTTTTTAATAGCTTCTATTTTTACTTTAACATTTAGAATATAACGTATGTTGTACACTCTATCAGCCGATTCTGTATTATTGAAATAAACCATAAACAGGGGAAGTGGTATTTTTTCTTTTGTTTCTTCATTATTAACCTTTTTAATCATGTTCACTACATCCTCTACTTGAAAGTTTTGTTGATTTAAATCGTCAATGATATCTTCAAGTTTGCATGTTGGATGAAGTCCTCGAATCATCACTCTAAGAGGCCTTTCTTGTTTGTTTTCAAACGTATACCATTGTATTCCATCTTCTTTGAGTTTCTTTACGAGAGCTCTATATGAATCGGAATCTGGAGTGTTTATTTTCCAAACATCGTTGTTAAGCGCTATTATTTTGTAATTTTTGTTTGGAATTATTTTAATATATTTTGAATTTTTGAAAAATCGTGGACACCTATAACGTTAATTGGTGAAGGTGGTGGTTCCTTAGTTGGATTTTGCATTGCTTCTGTAAAATGAACGCTTGTTTCCGGTACTTCTTCATTAATTCTTTTCGTTGCATTAGGAATATTTGTATTTCGACTAGAGTTTTTATTCTTTCGCCGATTTAGTATCCAGTTAGTTTCTCTTTCAAGTTCTTCCTCATCTGTAACAAAATCGTGATAGTCTGCTTCATGTGCATTACTTAAGGAATAATCAATCATGCTTTCTTCTTCACTTTGATGATCTTCTCTTTGTTGTTTTTCTCTCTCTTGTTCTTTTCTTTGTTGTTTTTCTCTTTGTTGCTTTTCTCTTTGTTGATCTTCTCTTTGTTGTTCTTGTTCGAAATCCATTTCTTGGTAATCGGTTTCAGAAATACTTTCTAATTTATTTGTATTAAAAGTAGTTATTTCTCTTTTTAAAATCATATTTTCATTTTTTAATTCATATATTTGCATGCTCATTTTATCTACCAATTTTCTTAGTTCGATGAGTTCAAACTTTAGTTTTTCATTTTCACTTGCTATAATTAAGCTTCTGTTACCCCTTAGTGGAGTACCCCCTCCAGGAGGGGGATTAGTTCCATCCATTTAAGGTTTGTTTTTTTTTTTTTTTTTTTTTAATAGCGTTACTATTTTTCTTTCCTCAACTGTTGATTGTTTACACGCAACTACTAGGCACTAGATGGCGCTGTAATTAACTACTTTTTAATGGCAACTGTTATTGATGACAATCAGATGTTTGTTTATCTTTGTTTTTCTTTCTTCTCTTTATTTATTATTTGAGTGATATCAATTTTTTTTTAGTTTGGTTATGTTCTTATTCGTCTCCGAATTTATTTAGGGATTTTATTAAATTTTTCAAACCGTTTTTATATTAAAAAATCAAATACTTTCGTCGATAATACAACAATACATTTCTCGCGGTTTCATTCGACTATAAGTTTTTATCTTTTAACAGGGCAAATAGCGCGGCGTTAAGTTTTATTTTTAATTTTTTGCTTAGAGTATACGAAAAACCCGACTCACTTTATATATCCTTAAAATGTGTTAATAGTAGTAAAGAGTATCTGTATTGTAGAAAATTGTATGACCTTTATGTTTTTATGGTTATTATAAAAAAATTTATGCAACTAAGTATTTAAATATTTTAAATTTACTTTAGAAAGGTTTTTGTATCACATGCAAATTTGATCCTATTCGTTTGCTTTGATATTACATTTACATTTTTTTAAAATTATTTTTTAAATTTGATTTTAATTGAAAATCTATTGCGAATCACTATCGTCATTGTTAGAAAAGTTTGTGATTTTGAGTTTGGATTTGGAAATTCTGATTTTGTTACTTTTGAGAGTTTTTTTTTTGTTGAGCTTGTTAGTGAGCATTTTAACATTGAGAGGCAAAACTCTGTAGGATATGATAAGGAAAAGTACTAGACAAATAAAAGAAATCGTCAGGTATATTTTAACCTAAATCTTTCAACTCCTCAGATCGCAGAAAAGATTTTAAAAACCCAATACAACCGCAGGTACAAGACTTAAAAAAGGACCCGGAAGGCCAAAATCTAGCAAAAATTTGAAAATGACACAACAGGGAGCAGAAGCCCCGCAATTTCAAGATAAATCTGCCTCAATTATAAACAGAGGAACACAGAATCCGCCAGGGAACGAAAACGTACCAAATGATATAATGGAACAGTCAGGTAGTGGGCAGCCACCTGTACTTCCGGTAAACACAGTGCAGGGCTAGGGTTGCCATTCGTACTGTTTTAAACAGTACATGTACTGTTTTTTGAAAAATGTACTGTTTTATTCACAACACTTAAAACAGTACTCAAAAGTACTGTTTTTTTTGGATTTGTACTGTTTTTGTAATGTTTTTTTGTATATTTTACATATTTTTATATAAACAAGTTTTTTTGCGTGTACAAAGAATATATATTTCTTTAACCATGTTTTTTTTTCGCGTGTAAAATAGTTTTTTATATAAATTTTTTGAATCTCCCTGTAATAATTCCACTTCGTTTCTTTGTACATATATAAGTTTGGTTTGTTTACTTTTCAAGCAATGGATGTTTGTAAACACAATTTTTTTTTCATGACACTACCCAATGCAAAAAGTAATGGCGTCCAAACTAATAATTTTAGCCAATTTGACGAAATTTAGTCAATTTGAATGAAATTTAGTCAATTTTACTTCTTTAGAGGATGTAAACTTGACGAAATTTTGTTGATTTGAATAAAATTTTATTAAATCTTAAAAAAAAAATTGACAAAATTTCGTTAAAGATCTACAAAATTTTTTTTGTTGATATTACCTACGCTATTTGGTTCGGTGTATTAACTTATTTTAAGTAAATATTGAAGTAAAAGTTATGTTAACAATAAATACAAAAATGTACTGTTTTTTTTGAAAAGTACTGTTTTTTTTTTATCAATGTACTTTTTTTTCACTTTTCAAATATGGCAACCCTATGCAGGGCATACATAAACAACCACCTGGAATTTCAGTTAATAGGATGCCCGAATCTAATATACCACCACCCGTAAATTTAGCAGGTTTAGAAAGCTCGGTTGTGAGAATGATTGAGCAGGGAGTAGGACCTCAGTTTCTAGATATGAGAAGTTCGATATCAGAAATAACAGCTGCAGTAGGTAGATTGAATATGGCAGTAGAAGAAACTCAGAGGGAAAATAGATGATTGGCTAATGCAAACTTACCACACTCATCGAATTTTTCCACTTCAGTTTTACCGATGAATATATCCGGAATTTTACCGCAATCAAATGCATCATCTAGAGCATCATCACTTAATGGTTACATGGCTAATAACGTCATGGACAATAACAAAATTCGCATTCACAAATGGGGCTTACAATTTGATGGTAACAAAATCATTTAGCCGTGGAAGATTTAATTTTTCGTCTGGAAACACTACAGTACAACATTCCATGGATCGAAGTACTCCGTGATTTTCACTTATTAGTGACAGGCGAAGGGAAAAAGTGGTACTGTCTTTTAGCTCAATCAACTGACGTAACCAGCGAGGATAAATGGCCAATATTAAGGATGGCTTTGATGAAACGGTATCAATCTACCAGATCCAGTTACGAGTTAATGAGGGATATGGTAGAAAGAAAACAGCTTCCAGGAGAATCCATAGATGTATTTTCCATACAATGAATACCCTCAAATCTCGTCTTGGTATGCCCATGCCTGAGTACGAAATGATTAAGTTAATAAAAATAAATTTAAAAGAAAGTATAGCCAAAATTATTTACCCAATGCAAATTTCATCCGTTGAACAGCTCAGAATTGAGTGTGTCGAAGCTAAAAGACTTTCCTGCGCAAAGACGTAAGACCACAACCACAAATGCCGATGAACAGATTTTCAAAGCATGTTAACGAAATAGTAGATGATTATGATGAGCAGTATCAGTACCCGGAAATAAATTATGAAGAAGTAGCGGCCATGAGAATCAACAATAATCAGCCACAAAGAAACCCACTAATTTGTTGGAATTGTAAAATAAACGGTCATACTTTTATGGACTGTCTAAGCACTCAAAAATCTATATTTTGCTATCGCTGTGGAAAGCCTGATGTAGTTTGCCCAACATGTCCAAATTGCCAAGCGAAAAACTTGCAGCGGAGCGATGGAAACGCGGGCAACCATCGTTCCAACCAGAACCCGCAAACAAACCTGCAATAGAGAAAGCAAAAATCATTAACATTTCAGAAAAAACCAAACAATATAATAAAATTAACCCAGCATTGAAACATCAATATACATATGAACAGAGAAAATCGAATTATGAACACGTACGGAACCGGATATTTAACGAAGCAGTCAGTACAAAGAAACCAATTTCAAACAGAATTAAAAAAGTTAGACAGAAATTTGCTGATAAAAAACGTGTCAGAGTACTGGTTATAGAAGCCATAAGATCAACTGAAAGAAAAACTAAAGATCTAAGACCTTTTGCAGATATAGAAATCAGTGAATTTAAAATTGATACAGGCGCTCCGGTTAGCTTGTTAGGTAAAGGATGAAGGGAGTTTGTAGATAAATTGTAGATAAATCAACTGATGGTGGACAAGAGCACAGATTATTAGGAAAAATTGTTTTGGAAGTAAAATTTAAAGATACAGTTAGAAATATTTTATTTTGCCTGTGTCCGGATTTAGAACAATCAGGATATCTTGGTTTAGATTTCTGGAAAATTTTTGAACTGGCTCCTGATATATTCGGCGTTTCAGAATTAAATATTCATAAAACACAGGAAGAATACAAAGTCGTACACCACAAATCGAATACACATGTTTTAACAGCAAAACAACGACAACAGCTAGATGCGGTGATAGATTTGTTCCCATCTTTTGAAAAATCAGGTTTAGGATGTACATCGTTGGAAAAACATAGTATAAAATTGATAGAAGGTGCGTAACCAATTAAAGATCGATATTATCCTATCTAACCCGCAGTTCAGGAAATTGTCTATAAAGAGATCGATAATATGTTAGAGCTTAATGTTATAGAGGAAAGCGAAAGCCCGTGAAGTAATCGGACGACTGTAGTTAGCAAACCTGGGAAAAATAGATTTTGTCTAGATGCTAGAAAATTAAATAAAATCACTATTAAGGATGCATATCCGTTACAGAATATATACGGCATTTTGAGCCGGATCGACGAGACTTATTATATAAGTAGCGTTGATTTAAAATTCGCATTCTGGCAAATAGAACTAGATGAGGAAAGTAAACAATGTACGGCGTTTACTATTGCAGGTCTACCACTCTACCAATTTCGCGTAAATCCTTTTGGTCTCTGTAACGCAGCTCAAAGACTCTGTAGACTTATGGACTCTGTAGACTTTTTATCTCACAGAAACTAAAAGGAAACGTTTTTATATATCTGGATGATCTTTTAGTTATTTCAGATAATTATGAAAAATTTTTACAGCTTTTAAAAGAGGTAGCACAATGTTTGAAGAACGCAAACTTAACTATTGGTTTGAAAAAAATACCAGTTTTGTTTCAAGCAGTTAAAATATCTAGGCTTCATTATAGGCGGAGGAATGCTGAAAACCGACCCTGATAAAATTGAAGCGATACGATCGATAAAATACCAAAGACCCAACGAGAAGTACGAAGCTTTTTAGGCACAGCGGGCTGGTATCGCCGATTTGTCAAGGACTTTGCCACAATATCAGTTCATTTAACGGATACACTTAAAAAAGCGAAAAAGTTTATAATGACACCTGAGGCAATATCTGCTTTCGAACAATTAAAAATTGCTCTTACAACGGCACCAGTTCTCAGACATGCAGATTTTTCAAGACGCTTTTGGATACAATGGGATGCCTGTGATTATGGGATTGGTGCGGTGCTTTATCAGCTTAATGATCAAAACGAGGAACAACCAATAGCATTTTACTTCCAGAAATTAAACGCATGTCAGAAAAATTATAGTGTTGCGGAAAAGGAATGTTTGGCAGCTGTAATGGCAGTGAAAAAATTCAGACCTTTTGTCGAAATGATGCCATTTACGATAGTGACAGATCACACCAGTTTAAAATGTCTAATGACGTTAAAATATCTGATTGGACGACTTGCTCGATGGTCACTGCAATTACAGGCTTTTGACTTTGAGATCCAACATAGAAAAGGTTCCGAAAATATAGTTCCCGACATGTTGTCAAGATTGTCAATCGAAGCCGATATAGAAGAAATTTCTATAGATGACCTATTTGATTTTAAAACTACGCAGTTTAATAGCGAAGAGTACAATGATTTAAAAAACAATATTATGAAAAATCAGAAAATACTGCCTGATTTAAAAGTTGAAGACGATATGGTATTTAAGAGAATTGATTATGATCGCGGTGATTAAAACTATAATAATAAGACTGTAATCGAAAAGGCCCACGAGTCTTAAGAAACAACCCACGGAGGAGTAGGTAAAACCCTTGAAGAGCTAAGGCGTTTCTTTTACTGGCCTAAAATTTCAGCCCAAGTAAAAACTTATATAGAAAATTATCAAATATGTAAAGAAACAAGACCGGCCAACCAAACTCTTAGACCAGAAATTGGAAAACAGGTCATTACGGATCGGCCGTTTCAAAAACTGTATTTGGATTTTATGGGAAAATATCCAAGATCAAAAAAACGGAAATTGTTACGTATTCATAGTTCTTGATCACTTCACTAAATTTACTTTTCTGAAAGCCATGAAAGAAGCCACAACTGGAAACGTAATAGAATTTCTGGTACATGAAATATTTCATAAATTAGGCGTACCAGAGATAATTCATAGTGATAATGGATCACAGATTATTTCTAAAAGTTTTGAAAATCTTTTAAAAACGTACAAAATACAACACATAAAAACAGCTGTATATTCTCCTCGCAGCAATGCTTCTGAAAGAGTAAACCAATCGGTGCTAACAGCAATAAGAGCCTACCTGAAGGAGGACCAAAGAGACTGGGATTTATAACTTTCGGAAATTGAATGTTCGCTGAGAAATTCTATACACACAGCAATTGGTTATACGCCTTTCTTTGCACTTTTCGGTTACCATATGTATTCAAGCGGTGCTGATTATAAATTGGTGAGAAAATTGCAATCCTTAACCGATCATCAAATACTAATGGAACCGAACGAAAGAATGGAAAATATCGGAGAAGAAATCAAACAGAATATGCAGAAAGCCTATGAAAAAAGCGCGGAAAGATACAACAAAAGAGCCCGAATCGTAAAATTCATACCCGGACAGGAAGTCTACCGAAGTTTTGAAAAGAACAGAAACGCAAAATTTTCTAAAAAATTCCTAAAGTGTAGAGTGGTCCGACCTGTTGGAAACAATAGCTACGAACTAGAAACTTTGCAGGGAAAATCAATCGGAATATATCACGTTAAAGATATTAAAGCTTAGAATTTTTTTTTGCCAACGTTTGATTTCTAAATGGTACAATATATTGTATTTGCGATCCGACCTAATATCTGTGATATCCTTTTTTTTTGCACCCGATAGTTTTAGCTGTTTATACGATGATAATATTATTTAATACATACCGTAGAATTAGGAAATGATAATTTGAAATCCGTTAGAATGAGATAGATTTGATTACCGGAAAACTGTGTGATATTTTTATTTTTACTGCTACTGTGATGTCCCGTTTTTTTTTAGGTGTAATTTTAAAACTCTATGATAGCGAAAAAGATCCGCTTTCATATTAATGTTGAGTAGGATCCTGATGATAAGAGCATAATAGGATTTTGTGAAAATTTTCTGAAAATAAAAAGGAATGTTTCACAAAGTAAAAGTTTTGCTTAACAGGGTTGAGTAATAGGATTCTTCCCGTAATAAATCGATAATTAGAAGATTATACTTTTTAGTGATCTACTTCTGCGAATCTCAGAGTCTTTTACGATTAAAAGTACCCTAGAGATTCAAACGAAATTTTTAAGAACAACCCGAATTCCCAAGTAGGATGAGTATAGCGGCGTGACCCGAATTGATTATGATCTGAAAATAAACAGGAAAATTAAAATATTAATCAAATAGAAAAAATACTTTTTTGTAAGTATAAATGACAAGAAAAATTAATTATTTTAGAAATAAAAAAAAATCATTATTTCAATTCTCTGCAAATCAAAATCTAATGATAAAATGATTTCGATTTTTGGGAAATTCGGAAAACCCGGGATATATAAATTTTGAAATAACTTTTAAATGAACGACCAATGAAAAATTTAAATTTTATAAAATATTGAGATAATGAAAATGACTATGAAATTATAAATTTGCCTCAACAAGTTTGTGGGCGTTCGAATGAAATTTAGCACTATGCACTAATTGGTAACGCAAAGTGGGTTGCCACTATGCTTCTTCTTACCGAGAAGAATGCAGAAGTCGGCGGTTGTTCCAAAATGGTCCAGAAGATAGATCTACCCTAGAGTTATTGATTTGTATTACCTGTATTTGCACGAGCAGCTGATTTCGGTTTCCTAAGAAGAAAAAAAGTATGAAGGAGTAACAGTAGGATAATTTATTTTTATATATCACAGAGAAAGGATTTTAATTTTTACTTACCCAATTTTCCATACCAGTTGGAAAATTGGGTAAGTAGAAAAGGAAAATAACTCCTGAACCAATTGGACTTTGTATGGCGTCATACCAAGGTCTTTACGCAAAATTCGTCTCAATGATGTCTCCGAAATGTTCAATTGTTGAGAACGACGGTGAGTTGATGTTGATGGCGCTTCACGCACACTTTCTGCCACAGCAGCAATATTCTCGGGTGTACGCACTGTTTTTGGCTTTTCACGCTTTGGTTTATCGATGAGGATGCCAGTTTCTTTCACTTTTTTCACAAGATAACGAACATACGGACCATATTCGTTCAGCGGAAGGATAAAACTAATTATCTGTCAAATCAGACATGAGCTAAGTGTTACCATTCACGAAATAAGCACTAGTTGAAAAAAAAACGTTAGCTGGCGGACCCTTTGGCTTCTATAATAGCCCGGTGTAGTGCCATCCCTGTAAGTTATTCATACTAAACACATCTAATCTACTACTCTAGTTAATCTACTCTAATTATCTACTTATTACTACTATTGTTAATATACTTAATCTCATTATTACTCACCAAATGGTGATCAATAAAAGATGACATTCAGTCTGCATTGAATATTAAACCCGAGCGTTTCATTTGACCGGATAAATATAAAACCCTTATATGGCGACCGTGATTTTTCTTTTCTTTTTGTACACCCGCACAATGTATATACACCGGCATATACATATATGTACAAAACGAATTGTTTAAAAGGACAATAAATATGTAAATTTCAAACAAAAAAAAAAGTGTATGTGATTTATCGACACATTTAAAAAGACAAAATTTATGAAGATTTAAACAAAAAAAAAAAGTGTATGTGGTGAATCAAATTAAAAAAAGAAGGAAAATCAAAAATTATGGTAAAATTATAAATTGGAAATGAAAGTGCAAAAAAAAGGGAAAATTACACAGTGATACAAAAGAGGGAAAATATGCAGAACTAGTAATATAATATAAAAAAAAATCAATTTTTTGGAAAAACAGTATAAAAAGTAAATAAACAACACAAATAAATTTTTTAAAAGATTATTAGTGGAAAGTGTCAAGTGTCTGAAAAGAGGAGAACAAAAAAAAAAATGGGCAACCTTGAAAACCCGCAAAAAATAAAACTAGGAAGCGACTGGAAAAAAAAACACAAGTTTAAGAAAAAAAATCAAACGGGACAAATCAAAATTTAAAATTTAACAAAAGTAAGAACAACAACCGTTATTATTAAAAAAAAAAAACTTCTAGAACACACATAAAAGTACCGGTCAAAATCGTCATCAGGTCATTTTTTTTTACAACATCATCAACGGGATCAACACAAAGGATCCCGTTATCGTGGAAAAAACTTAAAATGGAAATTATATATGAACTTTTCTTTACTTATTAGAAAAAAAAACAAAAATAATAAATGCGTAAAATTACAAATTAATAAAATTAAATTAAAAGATTTGAATACGAAAATTCACAAAATGAATTAAGTTAAAATTGGTGGAAAACTATAAAAGTGAAAATAAAACAGAGAAATTTTTAACAATTTTTTTTTAATTATTGAAATCGTCCGTGGTAAAAACTAAAAAAAAAAAAAATTTGAAAAATAAGCGAAACAAAACTTTTAACGAATATTAACTGTAACAAACAATGACGGAACTGTACCAATTTCAATTTTTTTTTTAACCCAAAAGAGTGGTGACGAAAAGTGCAAAATTATAGAAAAACAATAACGGAAAAATTAACGGAAAGTAAGAAAAAAAAAACTGAGTGGTGTACGTGATTTGCTGTAAGTACAGTGGAATGTGGAAATAACGAAAAGTACAAAAAAAAAAATTTTAACAAAAAAATCTCTAAATTCAAACTTTAAAAAAAGAAATATAATAAAAATGTAACTTAAAGAAAATAAGACTTTAAGAAAAGGTAGAAGAGAACTTATATAAAAAAAAAAAAAAAACTAAGGAATTTGAAAAAAAAGAAACAAGAAACCAAAACTGCAAGAAAAAGAAAACCAAAAGTGGTAACTTAAAACAAGTTTGGAAATAATAACAGTTTCAAAAACAAAAAAAAAAAAACAAATTTTTTAAAAACTATAAAACTACAATGAGACTGTACCTTTTAACAAATTGCAAAATGTATAGTCGGAAAAAAAGATGGTGAAATTTTCAAACAAACAACGGTGAAAAACATTTGAGTGAAGGCCAAGCCGAAAAAAACAGAAGTGCTTATGCAAAGAAGTGTGTAAAAAAAATGTTAACAACTATAATAAAAAAAAAACAACAAATTAACAACTATACAAACACTGAAACAACAACAAAAACAACAATTGTAAACAAAAAACTTCAACTACTGAAATAACAACAAAAACAAACAATTATAATAAATAACTACAAAACACCGAAACAACAAAAACACCAACTAGTGAAAACCAACGAATCAACAAACGATAGCGACAGGCGACACCAGCATAAGTCAACTCAACTTTAGTCAACAAATTTAATCAAAGGCATTGTCAACCACAACTATGGCAGCAGCGAAGCGGTTCAGCGTAAATATTAAAAACATATATATTTTTTTTTTTTTTAATTCCTGTAATATTAATAAATATTAGTAATAATATAAAAATTACACTGTAATTATTATTAACTAACATTAAACATTATTATAACATTTGAACTTACAAATATACTTACATTTATACTCACATTAATACTTACATTTGTAATTATCTTTTATATCATACACTAGTATTTTTATAATAAAATTAAAGTTTTAATTAAATTTTTTCTTTGGTCTTAAAGGAAGACAAATTAGGAAAAAGTTGAAATTTTGAACTTGTGTTGTATTACAATACTAGATCGGTAAAATTTAAATTAATTTCTTTTTTTTTACATTTTGAATTTTCGTGCTAAAAACTAAAAATTAAACTTGATTTAACTAAATTTTAAACCAAGACAGTGTGTCACAATAAAGTTTTAAATTTCAACTATGCTAAAGCAAAAAGAAACTTCAAAAAAGAGAAAAAAACATAGCTAATTTTAATGTCAAGTTGATTTGCAAAGTTTTAATGATTAAATCAAAAAATTTTATAGAAGAAAAAAGCGCATTTTGCAAAATCGACCTCTGTCAAAAAAAAGAAACTAAAAGAAATTAAATCAATAACACAAGGCAACAATTTTGAAAAAAATTTAGGGGCTTTGAAAACCACTATACAATTTTGATGTATTGTGGTCCCAGTAGTACAAATATGGTTCAATTTTGAAATTCTATGGAGAGGTTTTTTTTTTAAAAATTTTTTAGTAAAATTATAAATTTTTTTAGACGTTTCTCCACATAATTAATGATAACTAAAAAAAAATTAGTCCGATATTATTCAAATAAATTTAGAAAAACTGAAATTTACATAGCCTTTAATCCGTTAATATATTGCGTTTCAATCGGCTCAGTAGTTTCGGAGTTATAATAAAAAATTGAGGGAAAAAATATTTTTTTTACGTGAAAATAGCAAATTTTTTTGTTTTAAAAAAATCATAAAAAATCGAAACGGCAAAATTCGTTATTGCTTTATCGCAAAGCCACATGTAATAGGAATAAAATGAGATATCGATCATAAAAATCGATTGATTTTTTTCGAATTTATTCACAATTAAGTGAATTCGCTCATTTTCACCAAATTTTAGTTTTTTGTCTGATATACATAAAATTGAGTAGTTAATGTTCTTCTTTCGATTGATTGAATTTTGAAAACATTTTCCCCATGCTATGTACAAATTTTTTCATGTACAAAATTCAGTATCGTTCACCAATTTGCGAATTTGTGGGCCATCAAATATGCCTGCTTTCAGCTTTTCCATACTTAGATTGGGAAACTTCCTTGAAATATACTGGAAACATTCACTATCTTTGTTAAGTGCTTTAACATATTGTTTCATCAGACCAAGTTTAATGTGAAGAGGGGGTAATATGATGCGATATCGGGGCACTAGAGCCACATTTATAACATTTGGCGTACCTGGAACTAGTGTTTCCCTAGAAGGCCATTGTTTTCTCTTCCAATGTTCTGTTTTAGCTCTGCTGTCCCATAAACATATAAAACAAGGATATTTTGTAAAGCCGCTTTGTTGGCCTAAGCCGAAATTTACCATCTTAAGATCAACACAAATTACCCACTTATGTTCATCATACTTTATCTTCTTCATGACCAATGCAATTACAGAGTATTCTTCTTTTACTTTGGTTGAATGTGCGATCGGCAAGGAGTGAAATTTATTTCCATTATGCAAAAGGACACACTTCAAGCTGCTTTTTGATGAGTCGATAAATAAACGCCATTCGTTTGAATCATATCTCTGTAAGCCCATGGCAGTCATCAAACCAGAAATATCTGTGCAGTACACAAAGTCATCCTCTTCAGCAAAATAATGAAGTAAGTCTTTTTCTCGAGTACGGTAATACGAAACTTTAGTTTCTTTAGTTATGAGACCTGTTTCTTTCATCCGGGACGCAAGTAATTCAGAAGATCTTTTCGACAATCCAAGGTCTCTAATTACATCATTAAGCTGATCTTGATTCCATGGTCTCGGCGAGAAATGTTTGTGTGGGATGAACTCGTCATTTTCAGCTGTAGATGGTAGTGCTGGATCTGACATATCTGATTGGTAAGACATACTTGAGGTTGAGTGTCCTGGTGAAGATGAAAGCACATGACTACAGCTTGCACCCCGATCTTGAGCATATTCTATTTCTTGTGAATGTAGAACTGCAAGTGTAAACCCATCAGCAGACCTCGTGGGGTAAGACCATCGCATATGTTTTCCAAAACCGCTTTTTGTACTTAAACAAAAATAACACTCGGATGCGTGGTTCGCTGTTTCTCTCCATAGCATAGGCTTCAAAATTTCCAAGTGTCGTCTGTAAAATGAAAAAAAAAAATGAAATCAGGAATATGAAGAATTCAAATTTTAATTAAGAAATATTGTAATTATAAAATATTCCAAATCTATTAATTTATACTTACTTTACGTTAGAAGACTTCATAGATAAATTCAATCGACATGGAATTCATATAGTACTCGGTGTCCAATGCTGGTTCAAATTGTGCGGATAGATATTATAGCAATCTTGATATGACTTTTGCAATGAAGTTAAGAAGCACTTCCGTTTTTTCCCGGTGATATATTGGCCGCACACATAACAAAATAAATCTGGATCGTTTTTACATAAAAATGTTCTGGCTTTCTGGCTCATTTTTATTAATATTTGAAAATTGTTTTTAACTTCTAAGCTGTATGACTCTAATTTTTGTGTAGGTATTAAATGATGTTTGCGTTATCGCAAACACTTCTTGAATGAAATAAAAAGGGTCAAGGAGATCTTATAAATACTGATACTATAATTTGGGATAACCCTTTGTGTGGATACAGTTTGTGTGTGCTGCAAATTTTTTATTATTCCCAAGAATCCTAAAAAACATTAAGGACTTTTATGAAAAAAAAAATCATCCGTTACAGGTAGCTAACGGAAAATAAGAGCACTTCAGCGTACACGCACATTTATGAGCGTTTTATTACTATCCTACCGCAATCGTAAAAATTAAACAATCTTTTGTTTATTACTTATTTTTTTTTAATTATTAGAATCATAAAAATGTCATAGAGGTTTTTCCCAAAGGGGTTTTGCCAAAATGCGTGTCGTAAAATGCACCTGAGTTTTTATGTTCTGCATTTTCATTATATAGTAGGTACAATTTTCTACAGTGCTTGTAAATATGCGATACCTTCAATTAATTGTAAATAAAAATGTAAAGCATGCATCGATTTTTATGATCCATATCTAGTTTAATTCGCATGATATGTAGCTTTACTACAAAAAAATAAAAAGTAATATTTTTTGCAGTTTTCGATTTTTTCCTGATTTTTGTTTTTCAAATTTTTTTTTTTTTTTAGCATTTTTTTTTTTTTTTGCTAACAATTTGTTTCATAACTTTGAAACTATTGATCGCATTAAACAAATTGTACACGTTCTTTAAAGATATTGTAAACCTTAATTTTTGTAAATTTAATTTGACAAAATCGGACTAGTTGTTTTTGAGTTATGACAACATAAGTGGAGAAATGTCTCAAAATATTGTCAATTTTACTTAAAAAATTTTTAAAAAAAAAATTATCCATAGAATTGAAAAATTTTACCATTTTTGTACTTAGGCAGCCATGATGCATCAAATCTATATAGTGGTTAGTCAAGCCTTTTTTTGCTGTTGACCTGTGTAATTCCTATCGTGGCAATAGTTATAATCGTGGTAGCAGTAATTCACGAGGATTTAATCACAATCGTAATACTTATACTCGAAATAACTATAATAATGGCAACAATCGGTTTAATAACACTAATTATAGAAGCAATTCGACCAACAATTATAGAAACAATTCAATTAATCAAAATGCAAGGGCTTTGCGTTTAAACGCGGAAGCCCCGCAGCAGGTAATGTTGGGGGAGATAAATCACAACTAGAAGTTGAAAACCAATTTAAACCCAGAAAATCAATTTATACCTTAAATCTAAATTACGCTGATATAATTTTTCTAAATTGTACGGAAACGTATAAATCGTGTAATTTTTTAGTAGATTCTCAAGCCGATATTGCGGTTCTCAAAATTTCTTGTATTAAATCAAATATAAGACTCAACGAAAATGAAAGAATAGATATTTCTGGCATAACTACTGATTTAATTTCTACTTTGGGTACGATTCATACAAATCTTATCATACAAAATTATTTAATACCACAAACTTTTCATATTGTTGAAGACGATGTTAATATTCCGTCTGATGGAATTCTTGGGCAGGATTTTTGTAAGTGTAAAATTAATTATGAGAATATGTCAATATCATTCTGGCATAACGGTAATAAAATAAGAATTCCAGTCGTACATGGTACAAGTAGTGACAATTTTATTATCCCGCCGAGATGTGAAGTTTTTAGAATTTTTAAATTAGATAAAGTTACACAACCACTTTTCGTGGATTCGCAAGAAGTTTGTGATGGCATATTTATTGGCAAATGCATTGGCGAATCAGATACACCTATTTTGCGGATAATGAACACAAAAAATGAATATAAATTTATTAAAAATATTAACATTAAATCAGAAAAACTAAGCAATTTTAACATTTTCTCAATTGATAAAGTTAGCTCGGAGGATAAACGCATCGAAAATCTTAAAAATATATTGGAAAATCAAATGCCAAGCGGCGTCAAGGATGATTTACTACCATTATGTGAACAATTTGCGGAAATTTTTGCTTTAAAAAGTGACAAAATGTCCGTGAATAATTTTTATGAACAACAACTACGATTAGTTGATAATTCACCCCGTTTACGTCAAAAACTATCGTCTGACTCATTCACAAAAACACGAAATTGATAAACAAGTTAGGAATTTATTACAAAATGATGTAATAGAACCTAGTCATTCTAACTACAATAGTCCGTTAATTTTAGTATCAAAGAAGAGTATAGATGGTCAAAAATCTTATAGAATGTGTGTGGATTTTAGAGCGGTAAATAAAAAACTGATAGCAGATAAATTTCCTCTGCCTCGCATTGATGATATTTCGGACAACCTTGGTAGGGCTAAATATTTTCAATACTAGATTTATTTTCTGGTTTTTATCAAATACCTCTTCATCAAGATTCAAGAGATATAACATCTTTTAGTACAGATCGTGGTACATTTAGATGGAAAGTTTTACCATTTGGTTTAAATATAGCTCCGAATTCATTTTCACGATGTCGATCGCATTTTCTGGTCTTTCACCAGACCAAGCCTTTTTATATGTCGATGACATTATTGTTATAGGTTGTAGTAAACAACACCATTTGAAAAATTTAACAAACGTTTTCGATATCTTCAGAAAATTTAATTTGAAAATAAATCCATACAAATGTTACTTCTTCAAACCAGAAGTTACTTTTCTTGGTCACAGATGTACATCAAAAGGTCTTTTACCTGATGATTCAAAAATAGAAACAATAAAAAATTACCCCATTCCAAAAGATGAAGATGCAGTTTAAAAATTTGTAGCCTTTGCTAATTATTACAGAAGATTTATAAAGAATTTTGCTGTATTGGCAGCACCTTTAAATTTTATAACTCGTAAAAAAGTGCATATTAACTGGGATATCAAATGTCAAAGTGCTTTTGAGGATTTAAGATCTAGTTTACTATCGCCGAAATTACTACAATATCCAGACCTTAACAAAAAAATTTTAATAACCGTAAACGCATCTAAGGTTGGCTGCGGCGCAGTTTTAAGCCAAGATTTCGATGGAAATGATTTACCAATTTATTTCGCATCTAAATCATTCAATAATAATGAACAAAAGAAACCCACTATAGAACAAGAACTGCTAGCGATACATTTTGCGATTAAACAATTTCGACCATACGTTTATGGTACTGAGTTTACAGTTAGGTCCGATCATAGGCCTTTGGTTTACTTATTTAATATTAAAGATCCTTCTTCTAAATTAACAAGCATCAGATTGGAGCTCTCGGAATACAACTTTACAATAGAATACATTAAAGGTAAAAACAACGTAGCAGCTGATGCACTCTCACGCATTTCAATTGACGAGTTGAAAAGCGCGACAGGAGCAATTTTTGCAGTGACAACCCGCGGTATGTCCAAGCAAATTCATGAGGAACAGGAAAATGTAGTTGTACCGAAGAAAGACGACAGTATAGTCAAAATTCCAATATATGACAAATTCTCCCATGAATTTAACAAAAATATACCAAAGATCAGATCTGAGATTTTATATACAAATGAAAAATTAACAAAATTACGCATAAAACTTTACAGAAAATTTAAAATTATTCTATATTTAAATATTACGATTGATAACGAAACATCAAATTTAGATGATATGCTTTTGAGGCTACAAGAGGAAGCCGTCAATCAGAAAATTTTTACAGTAGAATGGACGAAAGATGATATATTTTTTACTATTTGCACAATACAGAAATTAAAAGACCATGGCATTAGGACATTGGGAAATTTAGAAATTTTACTAACTGATCCAATAGAGACAGTTCTTGATAGGAGTAGAAAAGAGGAGCTCATGAACGTTTATCACAATGATCCACTCTTAGGAGGGCATTGTGGACGTAAGAAATTGTATGCGAAATTGAAAACGAACTATTTTTGGAGAAATATGACAAAAGATATTGCGAAATTTGTCAAAAGTTGTGATAAATGTGAGAGAAACAAAGTGAAACCTGGTAATAAAGAGGAATTAGTTTTAACTCCAACCCCGATTAAACCTTTCGATGTAGTAGTTTTAGACACTATTGGTCCCTTAGCAGAGTCTAATTTTAGTAATCAATATGCATTAACTTTAATATGCGATTTAACAAGATATTTGGTAATGATTGCTATTCCGGATAAAAGCGCGAATACAGTTGCCCGTGCAATTTTCGAAAATTTTATTTTAAAATACGGTTTGATGAATTCCATTTAGTCAGATTTAGGAACTGAGTTTAAGAACGAGGTATTAAACGAATTATGTAAATTATTAAAAGTTAGATTAAATTTTTCAACGGCTTATCACCATGAAACCGCGTAACCATAGGGTTTTTAATGAATATTTGAGAGCGTATATTAATGAAAATATTTCAGAATGGGACACTTATCTAAAATATTTTACATTTTTTCGCAATGCAACTTCTAATACAGTTTTTGATAACAAATTTTCACCATATGAATTGGTTTTTGGTAAACATGCTACGCTTCCTAAAGAGGTTCTAAAAGGGAAAATTGATCCGATTTATAATGTTGAAAATTATAGTAAGGAAGTAAAATACCGTTTTCAGAAAACCCATAATTTGGCAAGAGATTTAATTATTAAACACAAATTACGAAATAAAGATTTTTACGATAAATATGCAAAACACATGACATTAAAAATTAATGATATGATATTGATTCAAAAACAACCATATGATAAATACAAGAGTATTTATGATGGTCCATATACTGTTAAAAGCATTGATGGTTGTAACGTAAAGGTATATGATAAATTAACAAATAAGGAGAAGACTGTTCATAAGAACAGAATTAGGAAAACATAAGTAAAAATAGCCAATTCTATTATTTTCATTTCATTTCAAAAAAAAGGGAGGAAATCTAAATGATAATCCGACCGAAAAGCTAAATGCTACCCCATTAAAAAAAAAAAAAAACAAAATTCTACATAGTTAAAAAGCTAAATGCTATGTGATTAAATAATTAAGGGCCATTATTACAACTTGCCTTTAAAGTAATTGTTAGTAAAAGGTAACTTTAGCTAAAGTGAGGAAAAAAGTGAGCTATAATGTTTTTCGTTATTACAACTTCCCAATAAAAAAAAATTAATATTTTTGATAATGTGGCAGCAACAAACTAAAAACCGATTATTGGTTTATGAATTGGTTTTTAAAAATACGTAGTGGCAACGTACTTTTATTTATTTGTTTACAAACAAACAATAATTTGTGAAATTCGGTTGTGAAATTCAGTATTTTGTTCTTTTTCTTTATAGAGCAGAAAATGTGGTAACTTTAAACACATAAACCTTACGTTTAAAGTTAAAGGCAGCAATATCTTCCCTTTAGCTAATCGGTCACTTTTAGCTTAAAGTATACTTATAAT
Organism: Delia radicum; assembly: GCA_021234595.1. Taxonomy (NCBI): domain Eukaryota; kingdom Metazoa; phylum Arthropoda; class Insecta; order Diptera; family Anthomyiidae; genus Delia; species Delia radicum. The sequence goes on from CM037851.1 coordinate 120,042,685, forward strand.
AACGAAAACTAATAATCTGTCAGGTAACATCCGAACTTTAGCTATTGGCAAGTTGTAATAATGGCCCTAAATATTTACACTGTAGATTAAAGAGAACAAAAATAGTTAATATTAAACTATATAAAAATTTTTGTGATAATTAATATTTATTAAATTATTGTTACCTACATTAATACATTTATAATAATACATACTTTTATATAATTAACGAGGAAAAAAGCAAGAACTAAACAAGGACGGTACCCCTTGTTTACTTCTTCCTTTTTATTATAAAAAGGGATGTGTAGTGCCATCCCTGTAAGTTATTTATACTAAACACATCTAATCTACTACTCTAGTTAATCTACTCTAATTATCTACTTATTACTACTATTGTAAATATACTTAATCTCATTATTACTCACCAAATGGTGATCAATAAAATATGACATTCAGTCTGCATTGAACACTAAACCCGAGCGTTTCATTTGACCGGATAAATATAAAACCCTTATACCGGCTTGTGTCAGTAGAGCGTTGAGACTCTTTTTCAGGGTGTGGTGTTCCCCACGTTGGGCTAGTTGTGCATATTTAACGCCACCTCCCCGCATACCGTTCCCTTCCACTGCGTGTGGATACCGGAGTTTTGTTGCGGGGTGTTTTTCTACCTATTTAAAAAAATATAACACGTATTTTGGCGGCGGCCACAGATAGTGGCGGCGGCACGAAAAAAATTTTCGTGGCGACGACCTGGGAATTGATGGTTTGGAAGGGGGTAGACGCATTCCCCGAGTCCCACCTTTTTCATTTTGTGTTTAACATTATGGTCCACCTTGGTTATGCGGATGGCCGGACTGCAGTGGATCCATATTAGGCCTGATTGGGAAACGTATGCGCATGAGGCTGGTCAAAGTCCGGTTTCCCAAAGACACATTTGACAATTGCTGAAGAGAGAAAAAAGTAGAAAAATTAAAACACATTTTATAATTATTGGAACGATACAAAATTTACCCATTGCTAAACTCCATAGACACCAGAATCCTCAAGTCCATGAATAAATCGCTGAATTCTGGAAGTAAAAAGAAATAAATTAAATAATTTTATTAAAATTGCTGAAAAATAATATTATAAAAGAAAGAAGAAAATACTTACCATGTGTTGCGTAGAAGTTTTTTTATATGAAAGTTACATGAGAATGTCTTTTGGCTTTTTTTGATTTTTTTTGTTTCTTATAAGAATTACATTGGTATTAGTAACTTGTTTGACAAGGTAGGGTTTATTGTTAGTGTTTTGCGTAAAAGGGTAATGTAAAGAAGATGTGTAATAAGATAGTACTACGACTAGTTGTAAATTTCATTCAACATTAACTATTTTACGTTACGTTTAAAAAAGTAATTTTAAAAAAAGTTTAATGTTGAATGTTATTTTTCATGCGAGCCTGGTATTGTTAAGGATACATTTGGCGGTTTTCTCAAGAAAGGATGTAGGAAAAGGATTAAACGAAGGATTGGAGATGAAAATAAGGTTAGGGAATATTTTCTATAAAAAAAAACAAACAATTTTTGTTCTAGAAAAAATAAACAAGTTTTCTAGAAAAGTAAATAGATAATTTTTATGAAAAAAGATGGAGGTTTTGGAGGGAATTTTTTTAAATAAAAACATAATTGCTGGATACATAAATACTGCAAAATATATTTATTTATTGGAAAGACTCCGTAACAAAATAAAGTTTAGGTATTCAAGCAGAAAAATTATCATTAGTTAGCGCATACTGAAATGTTCGTATCGAGGCTAATAAAGACGCAGTGCAAAATTAAATGTTAATGTGTATTGTATTTTAAATTGTGTGCAGTGAGAAATATTTAAATTATATTGAGAATAAAAAGTAAAAAAAAATAAAGATCTATAATAGACAACCTATTAAAATAGTCAATCTATTTTAAAACAATTGTTTTGGAGGAGGAAAATCCGTAGAGGAATAACGGTTATTTTAAACGAAAAGTGCTGTGATTCGAATGTGAGTTTGAATTTCATTGTTAGATAGTGCAAATGGTAATATTTTAATTTGTTGTCATAGCTGGCCACATCACCAAGGATCAAAATAAGTCCTGTGGAGGAGGAGATAGTGTCGTCGAGAAGAGCAAAGCTGCCGATATTCCTCCAGGCAAAGCGGGTGAGGCCAAGTAACATTTTTTTTTATTATATACACGCTGTAAGGCAACAGGATCAGTTAAGAAAAAAATCGTTTTGCAAAAACCGGAATGTAAAGTTTACATATTTTGCTAACTAAAGTTAATTTCAAAAAAAAAGGAAGCCAGCTAGAAAAGTTTTTTTATTTATTAAATTTTATTAGGAAAATTTGTGAAAATTGTGAGGGGAACTTATATTTATTGTTTATTTATTTTTAGTGTATTTCAATGTATAATTAATTAGTAAAATTATTATTGTAAATTTAGTTCTTTTTCAACATGCATTATTTTTTAAATTTTATTTTTATTATTTTTTTGTTGCGCTTAAAGCCCTTTATTTACTTAATTAAAGGCGGGTCCGGAAAAATGGAGTCTCAAATGCAGGAAATCTAAAAAATAAAGATACCAAAGAAAATATTGAAACTAGTGAGAAATTTTAGTAAATTTTAAACGGGAAAAAATTAAATTTGAGAATAAAATATATACAGTACTTTTCGCTTATAGTCACATCTCTTAGTTGCACACAAGTTGTGGACTATATCGCTAATGTGACTATATCGCTAGTTTTTTTATATGCCATTTGGTTGCCTATAAATAAATTGTGATATAGTCATCATAAAATGTTACTATATGCAATTTATTTATTATTATAACAGGTGGAAAATTTGGAATATAAAAACGATGTTTGAAAACGATTCAGCTGAGTTTCCTTGTTCCAATTTTCGTTTTAGTCTCTTAAATTTTTAAATAATTTTAAACCGAAAAAAATTCAAGATTTCACAATTATATTAGAAATTTTCTGTATTGTGACTATAACTTAAATTATTTGCATATAAATTTACTTTTAGTAGCCAGAGTTTAGTGGCATATACGCCAAATGTGATTATATCCTGAATGGACTATATCCTAAATATTTTGTATGCAATTTGATTTAGATGACAGTAAAAGTGTAAAAATGGCTAAATCGCTAAAATGACTATAAGCGATGTGACTGTAAACGAAAAGTACTGTATCTCTTTAAAATCGTCGTATGGTTCATATGGTCAGCGTTTATGTTTTAATTAATTTAATTCGGTAGATAGTACTTATAACAACAGCCTTAAAAATTTATGAGAAAAGAGGGAAAAAGAAAATTGGTGATAGATATTAAAAATTGGATAAATTAAATTAAAATTATGAAAAGTATGGAAAATAGCGTTTGAGGTTAAAATAGATAGAGTTGTAAAGCAAGTTTAAAGAGAAATAGAAAGGTTTAAGGAGACAAGGATAATTTTTTGTATATGGTTTTAAAATTTAGGTATTTTACTAAGAAATTTTGTTGCATGCGAGATTTAAGTTTTGGTTAGTTTTTTTATGTACTACAACGTTTTTTTTTTTTGTTTCAATATTTTAAAATTTTATTAATTTATTATGATTATTATTATGGTATTATATAGAATTTATTATTTTATTTAATGGTTAGTTTTAGTGTAATAAAGAATATTTTATATATGATTTGAAAAAAAATTTAAAAATATATGTTGGCTTAAATTGAAGCAGGGTAAACGGCAATGATGGTAAGTTGAGGGAGGAATGGTCGAGTTTTGTTCGGTATCGTAAAAATTAATTGTTTTGTGGAATATTATTTACGGTCAAGGAAGGGAGGGCCAACAGAGACTTCCATCTGTCTCTTACTTTAAATGTGGTATGTTTTATGGTGTTTGGTTGAAAAGTGAAAATTAAGTGTTTTTGACTTACCCTTTTTTGTTTATGTTCGGACTCAAACTGATGAGAGGGTTGGGACCTCCTGAGAGAGTTGCTGTAGAGCTTGCCGGAAACCTCATCAGCCAGACGGTTCGTAACATAATGGCGCCCAATAGAATGGTATAACTTAGAATACTTTCCCATTTGCGGAAAAGTTGTCCAAGCTATGGTGACGTAACATGTAGTGTCAGAGATATATGTGATAATAGCCCGATAGTTTTGGAAATAGTTTAGACGAGTAGTTGCTATTCTGAATCGTTGGATTTTAGTTTTTACAGCCGCTTGGAGCATAGATCGTTCTAGTGTAGTGTATGGAGTAGAATCTTAAATGTCAGTTAAGCGACATTTAAATTTATGATAGCCTCTCGTGAAATTAGGTGAATGACGAGGTTATATGTATCTGAAATTTTCTTCTGCCGATCGTAAGCTCGCGTAGGAGTGACGTGATGTACGACTCGGACACACCACGAATGTTCCAAGATTGTAGAGTAAAGTTGTCTGAATACCACATTTATAGTTATTTTTAAATTTATCCGCTTTGATCTCCACCACGGCCATCATTGCCAACACCCAGCATATAAAATCATATATATCGGAAAAGAAAAAGATAAACATTATTAGATATAAAAAAATAAAAATAGAGTATCGTTAAATATTAGTAAACAAATTTAGAAGGGGTAAGAATTTATAATAAGGAGAATTTGGTTTGGCCTAATAAAATTAGAAAAATTATTTTTTTTTATATTTAAAATCATTTTATAATTTTACATACAAAATAAATTAAATTTTTCTTACCGCTAAAATTTTATAATTAAGTATTGGTTTTATATATTTTTATAGGTATATGTTTATGCAAATTTACTAAGAATTTAGTTTATTGAAAATTCATTTAAATTTTATTTGTTTTTTTATTTAAATATCTTTGGTTTAATAGTAGTAAAGAGTATCTGTATTGTAGAAAATTGTATGGCCTTTATGTTTTTATGGTTATTATAAAAAAATTTATGCAACTAAGTATTTAAATATTTTTAAATTTAATTTAGGAAGGTGTTAGTATCACATGCAAAATTTGATCTTATTCGTTTGCTTTGATATTACATTTACATTTTTTTTTAATTATCTTTTAAATTTGATTTTAATTGAAAATCTATTGCGAATCACTATCGTCATTGTTAGAAAAGTTTGTGATTTTGAGTTTGGATTTGGAAATTCTGATTTTGTTACTTTTGAGAGTTTTTTTTTGTTGAGCTTGTTAGTGAGCATTTTAACATTGAAAGGCAAAACTCTGTAGGATATGATAAGGAAAAGTACTAGACAAAGGAAAAGAAATCGTCAGGTATATTTTAAACCTAAATCGTTCAACTCCTCAGATCCCAGAAAAGATTTTAAAACCCAATACACCGCAGGTACAAGACTTAAAAAAAGGACCCGGAAGGCCAAAATCTAGCAAAAATTTGAAAATGACACAACAGGGAGCAGAAGCCCCGCAATTTAAAGATAAATCTGCCTCAATTATAAACAGAGGACCACAGAATCCGCCAGGGAACGAAAACGTACCAAATGATATAATGGAACAGTCAGGTAGTGGACAGCCACCTGTACTTCCGGTGCAGGGCATACATATACAACCACCTGGAATTTCAGTTAATAGGATGCCCGAATCTAATATACCACCACCCGTAAATTTAGCAGGTTTAGGAAGCTCGGTTGTGAGAATGATTGAGCAGGGAGTAGGACCTCAGTTTCTAGATATGAGAAGTTCGGTATCAGAAATAACAGCTGCAGTAGGTAGATTGAATATGGCAGTAGAAGAAACTCAGAGGGAAAATAGAGGATTGGCTAATGCAAACTTACCACACTCATCGAATTTTTCCACTCCAGTTTTACCGATGAATATATCCGGAATTTTACCGCAATCAAATGCATCATCTAGAGCATCATCACTTAATGGTTACATGGCTAATAACGTCATGGACAATAACAAAATTCGCATTGACAAATGGGGCTTACAATTTGATGGTAACACCAATCATTTAGCCGTGGAAGATTTAATGTTTCGTCGGGAAACACTACAAAGACAGTACAACATTCCATGGATCGAAGTACTCCGTGATTTTCACTTATTAGTGACAGGCGATGCAAATTTCATCCGTTGAACAGCTCAGAATTGAGTGTGTCGAAGCTGAGAAGACTTTCCTGCGCAAAGACTTAAGACCACAACCACAAATGCCGATGAACAGATTTTCAAAGCATGTTAACGAAATAGTAGATGATTATGATGAGCAGTATCAGTACCCGGAAATAAATTATGAAGAAGTAGCGGCCATGAGAATCAACAATAATCAGCCACAAAGAAACCCACTAATTTGTTGGAATTGTAAAATAAACGGTCATACTTTTATGGACTGTCTAAGCACTCAAAAATCTATATTTTGCTATCGCTGTGGAAAGCCTGATGTAGTTTGCCCAACATGTCCAAATTGCCAAGCGAAAAACTTGCAGCGGAGCGATGGAAACGCGGGCAACCATCGTTCCAACCAGAACCCGCAAACAAACCTGCAATAGAGAAAGCAAAAATCATTAACATTTTAGAAAAAAACCAAACAATATAATAAAATTAACCCAGCATTGAAACATCAATATTCATATGAACAGAGAAAATCGAATTGTGAACACGTACGGAACCGGATATTTAACGAAGCAGTCAGTACAAAGAAACCAATTTCAAACAGAATTAAAAAAGTTAGACAGAAGTTTGCTGATAAAACACGTGTCAGGGTACTGGTTATAGAAGCCATAAGATCAACTGATAGAAAAACTAAAGATCCCAGACCGTTTGCAGATATAGAAATCAGTGAATTTAAAATTAGGGGTCTTCTTGATACAGGCGCTCCGGTTAGCTTGTTAGGTAAAGGATGAAGGGAGTTTGTAGATAAATCAACTGCTGGTGGACAAGAGCACAGATTATTAGGAAAAATTGTTTTGGAAGTAAAATTAAAAGATACAGTTAGAAATATTTTATTTTGCCTGTGTCCGGATTTAGAATAATCAGGATATCTTGGTGTAGATTTCTGGAAAATTTTTGAACTGGCTCCTGATATATTTGGCGTTTCAGAATTAAATATTCATAAAACACAGGAAGAATACAAAGTCGAAGACCACAAAGCGAATCCACATGTTTTAACAGCAAAACAACGACAACAGCTAGATGAGGTGATAGATTTGTTCCCATCTTTTGAAAAATCAGGGTTAGGATGTACATCGTTGGAAAAATATAGTATAAAATTGATAGAATTAAAGATCGATATTATCCCATCTCACCCGCAGTTCAGGAAATTGTCTATAAAGAAATCGATAATATGTTAGAGCTTAATGTTATAGAGGAAAGCGAAAGCCCGTGGAGTAATCGGACGACTATAGTTAGGAAACCTGGAAAAAATAGATTTTGTCTAGATGCTAGAAAATTAAATAAAATCACTATTAAGGATGCATATCCGTTACAGAATATTGACGGCATTTTGAGCCGGATCGACGAGACTTATTATATAAGTAGCGTTGATTTAAAATTCGCATTCTGGCAAATAAAACTAGATGAGGAAAGTAACATGTACGGCGTTTACTATTGCAGGTCTACCACTCTACCAATTTCGCGTAAATCCTTTTGGTCTCTGTAACGCAGCTCAAAGACTCTGTAGACTTATGGACTCTGTAGACTTTTTATCTCACAGAAACTAAAAGGAAACGTTTTTATATATCTGGATGATCTTTTAGTTATTTCAGATAATTATAAAAAAAATTTACAGCTTTTAAAAGAGGTAGCACAATGTTTGAAGAACGCAAACTTAACTATTGGTTTGAAAAAATACCAGTTTTGTTTCAAGCAGTTAAAATACCTAGGCTTCATTATAGGCGGAGGAATGCTGAAAACCGACCCTGATAAAATTGAAGCGATACGATCGATAAAATACCAAAGACCCAGCGAGAAGTACGAAGTTTTTTAGGAACAGCTGGCTGGTATCGCCGATTTGTCAAGGACTTTGCCACAATATCAGTTCCTTTAACGGATACACTTAAAAAAGCGAAAAAGTTGATAATGACACCTGAGGCAATATCTGCTTTCGAACAATAAAAAATTGCTCTTACAACGGCACCAGTTCTCAGACATGCAGATTTTTCAAGACGCTTTTGGATACAATGGGATGCCTGTGATTATGGGATTGGTGCGGTGCTTTATCAGCTTAATGATCAAAACGAGGAACAACCAATAGCATTTTACTCCCAGAAATTAAACGCATGTCAGAAAAATTATAGTGTTGCGGAAAAGGAATGTTTGGCAGCTGTAATGGCAGTGAAAAAATTCAAACCTTTTGTCGAAATGATGCCCTTTACGATAGTGACAGATCACACCAGTTTAAAATGGCTAATGACGTTAAAAGATCTGATTGGACGACTTGCTCGATGGTCACTGCAATTACAGGCTTTTGACTTTGAGATCCAACATAGAAAAGGTTCCGAAAATATAGTTCCCGACATGTTGTCAAGATTGCCAATCGAATCCGATATAGAAGAAATTTCTATAGATGACCTATTTGATTTTGAAACTACGCAGTTTAATAGCGAAGAGTACAATGATTTAAAAAACAATATTATGAAAAATCAGAAAATACTGCCTGATTTAAAAGTTGAAGACGATATGGTATTTAAGAGAATTGATTATGATCGCGGTGATCAAAATTATAATAAATGGAAATTGTGGATACCGCCTAACATAACCCAGACTGTAATCGAAAAGGCCCACGAGTCTTAAGAAACAACCCACGGAGGAGTAGGTAAAACCCTTGAAAGGCTAAGGCGTTTCTTTTACTGGCCTAAAATTTCAGCCCAAGTAAAAACTTATATAAAAAATTATCAAATATGTAATGAAACGAAACCGGCCAACCAAAATCTTAGACCAGAAATTGTAAAACAGGTCCTTACGGATCGGCCGTTTCAAAAACTGTATTTGGATTTTATGGGAAAATATCCAAGATCAAAAAACGGAAATTGTTACGTATTCATAGTTCTTGATCACTTCACTAAATTTACTTTTCTGAAAGCCATGACAGAAGCCACAACTGGAAACGTAATAGAATTTCTGGTACATGAAATATTTCATAAATTAGGCGTACCAGAGATAATTCATAGTGATAATGGATCACAGATTATTTCTAAAAGTTTTGAAAATCTTTTAAAAACGTACAAAATACAACACATAAAAACAGCTGTATATTCTCCTCGCAGCAATGCTTCTGAAAGAGTAAACCAATCGGTGCTAACAGCAATAAGAGCCTACCTGAAGGAGGACCAAAGAGACTGGGATTTATAACTTTCGGAAATTGAATGTTCGCTGAGAATTCTATACACACAGCAATTGGTTATACGCCTTTCTTTGCACTTTTCGGTTACCATATGTATTCAAGCGGTGCTGATTATAAATTGGTGAGAAAATTGCAATCCTTAACCGATCATCAAATACTAATGGAACCGAACGAAAGAATGGAAAATATCGGAGAAGAAATCAAACAGAATATGCAGAAAGCCTATGAAAAAAGCGCGGAAAGATACAACAAAAGAGCCCGAATCGTAAAATTCATACCCGGACAGGAAGTCTATACCGAAGTTTTGAAAAGAACAGAAACGCAAAATTTTCTAAAAAATTCCTAAAGTGTAGAGTGGTCCGACCTGTTGGAAACAATAGCTACGAACTAGAAACTTTGCAGGGAAAATCAATCGGAATATATCACGTTAAAGATATTAAAGCTTAGAATTTTTTTTTGTCAACGTTTGATAATGGAGCTTAGATATATTTTTTTTTTAATAACTGTGATTTATTTTTTTTTAAGGAAAATAATGAAGACGGTTATTTTACGAAAGTGATTTCTAAATGGTACAATATATTGTATTTGCGATCGGACCTAATATCTGTGATATCCTTTTTTTTGCACCCGATAGTTTTTAGCTGTTTATACGATGATAATATTATTTAATACATACCGTAGAATTTGGAAATGATAATCTGAAATCCGTTAGATTTGATTACCGGAAAACTGTGTGATATTTATATTTTTACTGCTACTGTGATGTCCCGTTTTTTTTAAGTGTAACTTTAAAAACTCTATGATAGCGACAAAGATCCGCTTTCATTTTAATGTTGAGTAGGATCCTGATGATAAGAGCATAATAGGATTTGTGAAAATTTTCTGAAAATAAAAAGGAATGTTTCACAAAGTAAAAAGTTTTGCTTAACAGGGTTGAGTAATAGGATTCTTCCCTTCTTCTGCGAATCTCAGAGTCTTTTACGATTAAAAGTACCCTAGAGATTCAAACGAAATTTTAAGAACAACCCGAATTCCCAAGTAGGATGAGTATAGCGGCGTGACCCGAATTGATTATGATCTGAAAATAAACAGGAAATTAAAATATTAATCAAATAGAAAAAAATACTTTTTTGTAAGTATAAATGACAAGAAAAATTAATTATTTTAGAAATAAAAAAAAAATCATTATTTCAATTCTCTGCAAATCAAAATTTAATGATAAAATGATTTCGATTTTTGGGAAATTCGGAAAAAACCCGGGATATATAAATTTTGAAATAACTTTTAAATGAACGACCAATGAAAAATTTAAATTTTATAAAATATTGAGATAATGAAAATGACTTTGAAATTATAAATTGCCTCAACAAGTTTGTGGGCGTTCGAATGAAATTTAGCACTATGCACTAATTGGTTTGAAAACCGATTCCGAGAACTTTCAAATCTAGATCTTAACGCAAAGTGGGTTGCCACTATGCTTCTTCTTACCGAGAAGAATGCAGAAGTCGGCGGGTGTTCCAAAATGGTCCAGAAGATAGATCTACCCTAGAGTTATTGATTTGTATTACCTGTATTTGCACGAGCAGCTGATTTCGGTTTCCTAAGAAGAAAAAAAGTATGAAGGAGTAACAGTAGGATAATTTATTTTTATATATCACAGAGAAAGGATTTTAATTTTTACTTACCCAATTTTCCATACCAGTTGGAAAATTGGGTAAGTAGAAAAGGAAATAAAGGGTCCGCCAAATAACTTTTTTTTTTTTTGAACTCCTGAACCAATTGGACTTTGTATGGCGTCATACCAAGGTCTTTACGCAAAATTCGTCTCAATGATGTCTCCGAAATGTTCAATTGTTGAGAACGACGGTGAGTTGATGTTGATGGCGCTTCACGCACACTTTCTGCCACAGCAGCAATATTCTCGGTGTACGCATTGTTTTTGGCTTTTCACGCTCTGGTTTATCGATGAGGATGCCAGTTTCTTTCACTTTTTTCACAAGATAACGAACATACGGACCATATTCGTTCAGGGGATGGATAAAACTAATTATCTGTCAAATCAGACATGAGCTAAGTGTTACCATTCACGAAATAAGCACTAGTTGAAAAAAAAAGCGTTAGCTGGCGGACCCTTTAGCTTCTATAATAGCCCGGTGTAGTGCCATCCCTGTAAGTTATTCATACTAAACACATCTAATCTACTACTCTAGTTAATCTACTCTAATTATCTACTTATTACTACTATTGTTAATATACTTAATCTCATTATTACTCACCAAAATGGTGATCAATAAAAGATGACATTCAGTCTGAATTGAATATTAAACTCGAGCGTTTCATTTGACCGGATAAATATAAAACCCTTATATGGCGACCGTGATTTTTCTTTTCTTTTTGTACACCCGCACAATGTATATACACCGGCATATACATATATGTACAAAACGAATTGTTTAAAAGGACAATAAATATGTAAATTTCAAACAAAAAAAAAAAGTGTATGTGATTTATCGACACATTTAAAAAGACAAAATTTATGAAGATTTAAACAAAAAAAAAAGTGTATGTGGTGAATCAAATTAAAAAAAAGAAGGAAAATCAAAAACTATGGAAAAATTATAAATTGGAAAATGAAAGTGCAAAAAAAGGGAAAAATTACACAGTGATACAAAAGAGGGAAAATATGCAGAAACTAGTAATATAATATAAAAAAAAAATCAAATTTTTTGGAAAAACAGTATAAAAAAGTAAATAAACAACACAAATAAATTTTTAAAATAAGAAAAATTAAAAGATTATTAGTGGAAAGTGTCAAGTGTCTGAAAAGGAGGAGAACAAAAAAAAAATGGGTAACCTTGAAAACCCGCAAAAAATAAACTAGGAAGTGACTGTACTAAAATACTAGAATAAATTTGGAAAAAAACCACAAGTTTAAGAAAAAAAATCAAACGGGACAAATCAAAATTTAAAATTTAACAAAAGTAAGAACAACAATCCGTTATTATTAAAAAAAAAAAACTTCTAGAACACACATTAAAGTACCGGTCAAAATCGTCATCAGGTCATTTTTTTTTTACAACATCATCAACGGAATCAACACAAGGAAACAAAATAATTAAAATGAGAAAAAATTTAAGTGAGATGGTTATCGAGGAAAAAACTTAAAATGGAAATTATATATGAACTTTTCTTTACTTATTAGAAAAAAAAACAAAAATAATTAAAAGCGTAAAATTACAAATTATATAAAATTAAATTAAAAGATTTGAATACGAAAATTCAAAAAAGGAATTAAGTTAAAATTGGTGGAAAACTATAAAAGTGAAAATAAAACAGAGAAATTTTTAACAATTTTTTTTTAATTATTGAAATCGTCCGTGGTAAAAAACTAAAAAAAAAATAAATTTGAAAAATAAGTGAAAAAAAAACTTTTAAAGAATATTAACTGTAACAAGCAATGACGGAACTGTACCAATTTCAATTTTTTTTTTTAACCCAAAAGAGTGGTGACGAAAAGTGCAAAATTATAGAAAAACAATAACGGAAAAATTAACGGAAAGTAAGAAAAAAAAAAACTGAGTGGTGTACGTGATTTGCTGTAAGTACAGTGGAATGTGGAAATAACGAAAAGTACAAAAAAAAAATTTTAACAAAAAAATCTCTAAATTCAAACTTTAAAAAAAGAAATATAATAAAAATGTAACTTAAAGAAAATAAGACTTTAAGAAAAGGTAGAAGAGAACTTATATAAAAAAAAAAACTCAAAACTATGGAATTTGAAAAAAAAGAAACAAGAAACCAAAACTGCAAGAAAAAGAAAACCAAAAGTGGTAACTTAAAACAAGTTTGGAAATAATAACAGTTTCAAAAACAAAAAAAAAAAAACTAATTTTTTAAAAACTATAAAACTACAATGAGACTGTACCTTTTAACAAATTGCAAAATGTATAGTCGGAAAAAAAGATGGTGAAATTTTCAAACAAACAACGGTGAAAAACATTTGAGTGAAGGCCAAGCCGAAAAAAAGAGAAGTGCTTATGCAAAGAAGTGTGTAAAAAAAATGTTAACAACTATAATAAAAAAAAAACAACAAATTAACAACTATACAAACACTGAAACAACAACAAAAACAACAATTGTAAACAAAAAACTTCAACTACTGAAATAACAACAAAAACAAACAATTATAATAAATAACTACAAAACACCGAAACAACAAAAACACCAACTAGTGAAAACCAACGAATCAACAAACGATAGCGACAGGCGACACCAGCATAAGTCAACTCAACTTTAGTCAACAAATTTAATCAAAGGCATTGTCAACCACAACTATGGCAGCAGCGAAGCGGTTCAGCGTAAATATTAAAAACATATATTTTTTTTTTTTTTTTTAAATTCCTGTAATATTAATAAATATTAGTAATAATATAAAAATTACACTGTAATTATTATTAACTAACATTAAACATTATTATAACATTTATACTTACATTTTAACTTACAAATATACTTACATTATACTCACATTAATACTTACATTTGTAATTATCTTTTATATCATACACTAGTATTTTTATAATAAACTTAAAGTTTTAATTAAATTTTTTCTTTGGTCTTAAAGGAAGCCAAATTAGAAAAAGTTGAAATTTTGAACTTGTGTTGTATTACAATACTAGATCGGTAAAATTTAAATTAATTTCTTTTTTTACATTTTGAATTTTCGTGCTAAAAACTAAAAATTAAACTTGATTTAACTAAAGTTTAAACCAAGACAGTGTGTCACAATCAAGTTTTAAATTTCAAATAAGCTAAAGCAAAAATAAACTTCAAAAAAGAGAAAAAAAAAACATAACTAATTTTAATGTCAAAGTTGATTTGCAAAATTTTAATGATTAAATCAAAAAATTTTATAGAATAAAAAAGCGCATTTTGCAAAATCGACCTCTGTCAAAAAAAGAAACTAAAAGAAATTAATGTATAGAATTGCTTATCGATAATTATAACGGTATTTTGTCATAAACAGGTGAACATTTTAAACAGCTATCGATTGCTACAAAAACAGTAATATTAGATCGGGCAAAATTTCAGTTTATGGGGGACACCCCTGGAAAAAAAAAAAAATGCCACGCCCCCTTAAATGACCCCAGGAGTGCGAAAATCATAATGAATAAGGGGGCTCACGCCCCTTATGGGCGTGGCAGTCGAAAAACGACCCGGCCCACCTACGTAGACAATATGGGTATCAAATGAAAGCTAATGTCTTCACGATTCCAAAAATAGCCGTAGTTGCCAGATCGGGCGATTTTTGTAGCCGATATGGCCATTTTGGCAAAATTTGGGGTGGGGGAAATTTTTTTTTTCCTTTTTTTTTGCTTATATTTTGTTAAAATCAAACAAAAATGAGCATTTTGTGCGAAAAGATTACTATTGTTAGCGTTACCCAGGGATTACCGCGTGGAGGTCATAGTAAATCAATCCCCTTGGAGAAGCATGAGAACTCACGTAAAGTTGTGAGTTTCCACGCTTCTCACGGCCAAGATGCCATCTGCATCTAGTCGTCTTCATCCTCATCTTCACTGTCTTCAGACTCATCTACAATTTTCTGCGTGACCGGCCTACGGCCGGGCTTAGGGGTTTTAACTCCAGTATGTCTTAATTCTAGACGGCGGGGATCTCGAGTGCTCGGCCTCTGGCCGAGCTAAAAAGAAATAAACAAAAAAAAGTTCCTTCCCCCATTTTATAAAAATTAACATATCTTCCTCAAATTCTGGACGATCTGGCAACTACGGGTATTTTTGGAATCGTGAAGACATTTCCTTTCATTTGATACCAATATTGCCTAAGTAGGTGGCATGGGTCGTTTTTCACCCCCCGCCCCTATTTAACAAAAATGGCCGTATCGGCTGCAAAAACCGCCCCGATCTGGCAACTATGGCTATTTTTGGAATCGTGAAGACATTAGCTTTCATTTGATACCCATATTGTCTACGTAGGTGGGCCGGGTCGTTTTTCGACTGCCACGCCCATAGGGGGCGTGAGCCCCCTTATTCATTATGATTTTCGTACTCCTGGGAACATTCTGAAGGGAATGGCATATTCAGATTTTTTCTCTAGGGGTGTCCCCCATAAACTGAAATTCAGCCTTAGATCGAATTGCACATAGCAAGGAGCTTTTGGTTAGATGTTTTGGCAAATTAGATTGTAAAATTAAGGTGCCTCATGATATTGATTTGTTTGAGTTAGTTAATAAGAAGTTTTAACAGATTTAGATTCTGATTCGGAGGATAACGGGTTTTTTAGAAGAGGGAAATACGGTTGAAGAAGAATCAGATAATACAATAGATATTGATTCAGAAATTCATTTAAAATCGGAAATGGCTACTTTGGAACAAAAGAGATCTTTTATTAGCATGTGTGCTGGCATAATAAGGGAAAATTATAGCGGTGATCCACTGTCATTACAATCCTTTCTGGACAAAATCAATTTGATCCAAGATTTAACTGATCCTAATTTAACGGGTACTTTCGTATCTTTTATTAAGTCAAAGTTAGAGGGCAAAGGACGAGAAGCTTTACCCGATACTGTTAGTACAATAGAGGAAATAAAAATAGCATTGAAAAGTAAAATAAGGCCAGATAATTCGAAAGTAGTTGCTGGGAAAATTGCAGCACTACAAGTAAGAAATAATAATTTTTCTGATTTTGCGAAACAAACAGAAGAGCTTGCTGATGCTCTTGAACGATCTCTCGTTATAGAGGGCATGACAAAGGTTAAGGCACATGAGATGGCAGTCGAGCAGACTGTTAGCATTTGTCGATTGAATGCCAGATCAGATTTAGTAAAATCGATTCTTGCATCTACAACGTTTACTGATCCGAAGGATGTCGTAGCTAAGTTAGTTGTGGAACAAACAAACGAATCAAAAGAAAGACAAGTTTTAGCATTTCAATCTCGTGGCAACAATTCAAACAATTTTTCAAATAGAAACAGTTACAATCGTTTTAACAGCAATCGTGGCAATAATTTTTATCGTGGCAATAATTCCTATCATAGCAATAGTTATAATAGTGGTAGCAGTAATTCACGAGGATTTAATCACAATCGTAATACTTATACTCGAAATAACTATAATAATGGCAACAATCGGTTTAATAACACTAATTATAGAGGCAATTCGACCAACAATTATAGAAACATTTCAATTAATCAAAATGCAAGGGCTTTGCTTTTAAACGCGGAAGCCCCTCAGCAGGTAATGTTGGGGAGATAAATCACAACTAGAAGTTGAAAACCAATTTAAACCCAGAAAATCAATTTATACCTTAAATCTAAATTACGCTGATATAATTTTTCTAAATTGTACGGAAACGTATAAATCGTGTAATTTTTTAGTAGATTCTCAAGCCGATATTGCGGTTCTCAAAATTTCTTGTATTAAATCAAATATAAGACTCAACGAAAATGAAAAGAATAGATATTTCTGGCATAACTACTGATTTTATTTCTACTTTGGGTACGATTCATACAAATCTTATCATACAAAATTATTTAATACCACAAACTTTTCATATTGTTGAAGATGATTTTAATATTCCGTCTGATGGAATTCTTGGGCAGGTTTTTTGTAAGTGTAAAATTAATTATGAGAATATGTCAATATCATTCTGGCATAACGGTAATAAAATAAGAATTCCAGTCGTACATGGTACAAGTAGTGACAATTTTATTATCCCGCCGAGATGTGAAGTTTTTAGAATTTTTAAATTAGGTAAAGTTACACAACCACTTTTCGTGGATTCGCAAGAAGTTTGTGATGGCATATTTATTGGCAAATGCATTGTCGAATCAGATACACCTATTTTGCGGATAATGAACACAAAAAATGAATATAAATTTATTAAAAATATTAACATTAAATCAGAAAAACTAAGCAATTTTAACATTTTCTCAATTGATAAAGTTAGCTCGGAGGATAAACGCATCGAAAATCTTAAAAATATATTGGAAAATCAAATGCCAAGCGGCGTCAAGGATGATTTACTACCATTATGTGAACAATTTGCGGAAATTTTTGCTTTAAAAAAGTGACAAAATGTCCGTGAATATTTTTTATGAACAACAACTACGATTAGTTGATAATTCACCCCGTTTAAGTCAAAAACTATCGTCTGTCTCATTCACAAAAAAACGAAATTGATAAACAAGTTAGGAATTTATTACAAAATGATTTAATAGAACCTAGTCATTCTTACTACAATAGTCCGTTAATTTTAGTATCAAAGAAGAGTATAGATGGTCAAAATCTTATAGAATGTGTGTGGATTTTAGAGCGGTAAATAAAAACTGATAGCAGATAAATTTCCTCTGCCTCGCATTGATGATATTTCGGACAACCTTGGTAGGGCTAAATATTTTCAATACTAGATTTATTTTCTGGTTTTATCAAATACCTCTTCATCAAGATTCAAGAGATATAACATCTTTTAGTACAGATCGTGGTACATTTAGATGGAAAGTTTTACCATTTGGTTTAAATATAGCTCCGAATTCATTTTCACGATGTCGATCGCATTTTCTGGTCTTTCACCAGACCAAGCCTTTTTATATGTCGATGACATTATTGTTATAGGTTGTAGTAAACAACACCATTTGAAAAATTTAACAAACGTTTTCGATATCTTCAGAAAATTTAATTTGAAAATAAATCCATACAAATGTTACTTCTTCAAACCAGAAGTTACTTTTCTTGGTCACAGATGTACATCAAAAGGTCTTTTACCTGATGATTCAAAAAATAGAAACAATAAAAAATTACCCCATTCCAAAAGATGAAGATGCAGTTTAAAAATTTGTAGCCTTTGCTAATTATTACAGAAGATTTATAAAGAATTTGCTGTATTGGCAGCACCTTTAAATTTTATAACTCGTAAAAAAGTGCATATTAACTGGGATATCAAATGTCAAAGTGCTTTTGAGGATTTAAGATCTAGTTTACTATCGCCGAAATTACTACAATATCCAGACCTTAACAAAAAAATTTTAATAACCGTAAACGCATCTAAGGTTGGCTGCGGCGCAGTTTTAAGCCAAGATTTCGATGGAAATGATTTACCAATTTATTTCGCATCTAAATCATTCAATAATAATGAACAAAAGAAACCCACTATAGAACAAGAACTGCTAGCGATACATTTTGCGATTAAAACAATTTCGACCATACGTTTATGGTACTGAGTTTACAGTTAGGTCCGATCATAGGCCTTTGGTTTACTTATTTAATATTAAAGATCCTTCTTCTAAATTAACAAGCATCAGATTGGAGCTCTCGGAATACAACTTTACAATAGAATACATTAAAGGTAAAAACAACGTAGCAGCTGATGCACTCTCACGCATTTCAATTGACGAGTTGAAAAGCGCGACAGGAGCAATTTTTGCAGTGACAACCCGCGGTATGTCCAAGCAAATTCATGAGGAACAGGAAAATGTAGTTGTACCGAAGAAAGACGACAGTATAGTCAAAATTCCAATATATGACAAATTCTCCCATGAATTTTAACAAAATATACCAAAGATCAGATCTGAGATTTTATATACAAATGAAAAATTAACAAAATTACGCATAAAACTATACAGAAAATTTAAAATTATTCTATATTTAAATATTACGATTGATAACGAAACATCAAATTTAGATGATATGCTTTTGAGGCTACAAGAGGAAGCCGTCAATCAGAAATTTTTTACAGTAGAATGGCCGAAAGATGATATATTTTTTACTATTTGCACAATACAGAAATTAAAAGACCATGGCATTAGGACATTGGGAAATTTAGAAATTTTACTAACTGATCCAATAGAGACAGTTCTTGATAGGAGTAGAAAAGAGGAGCTCATGAACGTATATCACAATGATCCACTCTTAGGAGGGCATTGTGGACGAAAGAAATTGTATGCGAAATTGAAAACGAACTATTTTTGGAGAAATATTTTTGGAGAAATATGACAAAAGATATTGCGAAATTTGTTAAAAGTTGTGATAAATGTGAGAGAAACAAAGTGAAACCTGGTAATGAAGAGGAATTAGTTTTAACTCCAACCCCGATTAAACCTTTCGATATAGTAGTTTTAGACACTATTGGTCCCTTAGCAGAGTCTAATTTTGGTAATCAATATGCATTAACTTTAATATGCGATTTAACAAGATATTTGGTAACGATTGCTATTCCGGATAAAAGCGCGAATACAGTTGCCCGTACAATTTTCGAAAATTTTATTTTAATATACGGTTCGATGAATTCCATTTAGTCAGATTTAGGAACTGAGTTTAAGAACGAGGTATTAAACGAATTATGTAAATTATTAAAAGTTAGATTAAATTTTTCAACGGCTTATCACCATGAAACCGTAGGCACAGTGGAGCGTAACCATAGGGTTTTTAATGAATATTTGAGAGCGTATATTAATGAAAA
Organism: Delia radicum; assembly: GCA_021234595.1. NCBI lineage: Eukaryota > Metazoa > Arthropoda > Insecta > Diptera > Anthomyiidae > Delia > Delia radicum. The sequence goes on from CM037851.1 coordinate 120,062,429, forward strand.
TATTTCAGAATGGGACACTTATCTAAAATATTTTACATTTTTTCGCAATGCAACTTCTAATACAGTTTTTGATAACAAATTTTCACCATATGAATTGGTTTTTGGTAAACATGCAACGCTCCCTAAAGAGGTTCTAAAAGGGAAAATTGATCCGATTTATAATGTTGAAAATTATAGTAAGGAAGTAAAATACCGTTTTCAGAAAACCCATAATTTGGCAAGAGATTTAATTATTAAACACAAATTACGAAATAAAGATTTTTACGATAAATATGCAAAACCCATGACATTAAAAATTAATGATATGATATTGATTCAAAAACAACCATATGATAAATACAAGAGTATTTATGATGGTCCATATACTGTTAAAAGCATTGATGGTTGTAACGTAAAGGTATATGATAAATTAACAAATAAGGAGAAGACTGTTCATAAGAACAGAATTAGGAAAACATAAGTAAAAATAGCCAATTCTATTATTTTTATTTCATTTCAAAAAAAAAAGGGAGGAAATCTAAATGATAATCCGACCGAAAAGCTAAATGCTACCCCATTAAAAAAAAAACAGAAAACAAAATTCTACATAGTTAAAAAGCTAAATGCTATGTGATTAAATCATTAAATATTTACACTGTTAATTAAAGAGAATAAAAATAGTTAATATTAAACTATATAAAAAATTTTGTGATAACTAATATTTATTAAATTATTGTTACCTACAATAATACATTTATAATAATACATACTTTTATATAATTAACGAGAAAAAAAAAGCAAGAACTAAACAAGGACGGTACCCCTTGTTTATTTTTTCCTTTTTTATTATAAAAAGGGATGTGTAGTGCCATCCCTGTAAGTTATTCATACTAAACACATCTAATCTACTACTCTAGTTAATCTACTCTAATTATCTACTTATTACTACTATTGTTAATATACTTAATCTCATGATTACTCACCAAATGGTGATCAATAAAAAATGACATTCAGTCTGCATTGAACATTAAACCCGAGCGTTTCATTTGACCGGATAAATATAAAACCTTTATACCGGCTTGTGTCAGTAGAGCGTTGAGACTCTTTTCCAGGGTGTGGTGTTCCCCACGTTGGGCTAGTTGTGCATATTTAACGCCACCTTCCCGCACACCGTTCCCTACCACTGCGTGTTGATACCGGAGTTTTGTTGCGGGGTGTTTTTTCTACCTATTTAAAAAAAATGGAACGCGTATTTTGGCGGCGGCATGAAAAAAATTTTAGTGGCGACGACCTGGGAATTGATGGTTTGCGAGGGGTAGACGCACTCCACGAGTCCCACCTTTTTCATTTTGTATTTAACATTATGGTCCAGAGAGAGAGAGAAAAAAGTAGAAAAATTAAAACACATTTTATAATTATTGGAACGATACAAAATTTACCCATTGCTCCACTCCATAGACACCAGAATCCTCAAGTCCATGAATAAATCGCTGAATCTGGAAGTAAAAGAAATAAATTAAATAATTTTATTAAAATTGCTCAAAAATAATATTATAAAAGAAAGAAGAAAATACTTACCATGTGTTGCGTAGAAGTTTTTTTTATATGAAAGTTACATGAGAATGTCTTTTGGCTTTTTTTGATTTTTTTTGTTTCTTATAAAAATTACATTGGTATTAGTAACTTGTTTGACAAGGTAGGGTTTATTGTTAGTGTTTTGCGTAAAAAGGGTAATGTAAAGAAGATGTGTAATAAGATAGTACTACGACTAGTTGTAAATTTCATTCAACATTAACTATTTTACGTTACGTTTAAAAAAGCAATTTAAAAAAGTTTAATGTTGAATGTTATTTTTCATGCGAGCCTGGTATTGTTAAGGATACATTTGGATTAAACGAAGGATTGGAGATGAAACTAAGGTTAAGGAATATTTTCTATAAAAAAACAAACAATTTTTGTTCTAGGAAAAATAAACAAGTTTTCTAGAAAAGTAAATAGATAATTTTCATGAAAAAGATGGAGGTTTTGCAGGGAATTTTTTTAAATAAAAACATAATTGCTAGATACATAAATACTGCAAAATATATTTATTTATTGGAAATACTCTGTAACAAAATAAAGTTTTAGGTATTCAAGCAGAAAAATTATCATTAGTTAGCGCATACTGAAAGCGTTCGTATCGAGGCTAATAAAGACGCAGTGCAAAATTAAATGTTAATGTGTATTGTATTTTAAATTGTGTGCAGTGAGAAATATTTAAATTAAATTAAGAATAAAAAGTTAGAAAAAAATAAAGATCTATAACACAGGTCACAGCAAAAAAAGGCTTGACTAACCACTATATAGATTTGATGCATCATGGCTGCCTAAGTACAAAAATGGTAAAATTTTTCAATTCTATGGATAATTTTTTTTTAAAAAAATTTTTTTTTAAAATTGACAATATTTTGAGCCATTTCTCCACTTATGTTGTCATAACTCAAAAACAACTAGTCCGATTTTGTCAAATTAAATTTACAAAAATTAAGGTTTACAATATCTTTAAAGAACGTGTACAAATTTTTTTAATGCGATCAATAGTTTCAAAGTTATGAAACAAATTGTTAGCAAAAAAAAAAAAATGCTAAAAAAAAAAAAAATTTGAAAAACAAAAATCTGGAAAAAATCGAAAACTGCAAAAAATATTACTTTTTATTTTTTTGTAATAAAGCTACATATCATGCGAATTAAACTAGATATGGATCATAAAAATCGATGCATGCTTTACATTTTTATTTACAATTAATTGAAGGTATCGCATATTTACAAGCACTGTAGAAAATTGTACCTACTATATAATGAAAATGCAGAACATAAAAACTCAGGTGCATTTTACGACACGCATTTTGGCAAAACCCCTTTGGGAAAAACCTCTATGACATTTTTATGATTCTAATAATTAAAAAAAAATAAGTAATAAACAAAAGATTGTTTAATTTTTACGATTGCGGTAGGATAGTAATAAAACGCTCATAAATGTGCGTGTACGCTGAAGTGCTCTTATTTTCCGTTAGCTACCTGTAACGGATAATTTTTTTTTTTTTCATAAAAGTCCTTAATGTTTTTTAGGATTCTTGGGAATAATAAAAAATTTGCAGCACACACAAACTGTATCCACACAAAGGGTTATCCCAAATTATAGTATCAGTATTTATAAGACCTTCTTGACCCTTTTTATTTCATTCAAGAAGTGTTTGCGATAACGCAAACATCATTTAATACCTACACAAAAATTAGAGTCATACAGCTTAGAAGTTAAAAACAATTTTCAAATATTAATAAAAATGAGCCAGAACATTTTTATGTAAAAACGATCCAGATTTATTTTGTTATGTGTGCGGCCAATATATCACCGGGAAAAAACGGAAGTGCTTCTTAACTTCATTGCAAAAGTCATATCAAGATTGCTATAATATCTATCCGCACAATTTGAACCAGCATTGGACACCGAGTACTATATGCATTCCATGTCGATTGAATTTATCTATGAAGTCTTCTAACGTAAAGTAAGTATAAATTAATAGATTTGGAATATTTTATAATTACAATATTTCTTAATTAAAATTTGAATTCTTCATATTCCTGATTTCAATTTTTTTTTTCATTTTACAGACGACACTTGGAAATTTTGAAGCCTATGCTATGGAGAGAAACAGCGAACCACGCATCCGAGTGTTATTTTTGTTTAAGTACAAAAAGCGGTTTTGGAAAACATATGCGATGGTCTTACCCCACGAGGTCTGCTGATGGGTTTACACTTGCAGTTGTACATTCACAAGAAATAGAATATGATCGGGGTGCAAGCTGTAGTCATGTGCTTTCATCTTCACCAGGACACTCAACCTCAAGTATGTCTTACCAATCAGATATGTCAGATCCAGCACTACCATCTACAGCTGAAAATGACGAGTTCATCCCACACAAACATTTCTCGCCGAGACCATGGAATCAAGATCAGCTTAATGATGTAATTAGAGACCTTGGATTGTCGAAAAGATCTTCTGAATTACTTGCGTCCCGGATGAAAGAAACAGGTCTCATAACTAAAGAAACTAAAGTTTCGTATTACCGTACTCGAGAAAAAGACTTACTTCATTATTTTGCTGAAGAGGATGACTTTGTGTACTGCACAGATATTTCTGGTGTGATGACTGCCATGGGCTTACAGAAATATGTTTCAAACGAATGGCGTTTATTTATCGACTCATCAAAACGCAGCTTGAAGTGTGTCCTTTTGCATAATGGAAATAAATTTCACTCCTTGCCGATCGCACATTCAACCAAAGTAAAAGAAGAATACTCTGTAATTGCATTGGTCATGAAGAAGATAAAGTATGATGAACATAAGTGGGTAATTTGTGTTGATCTTAAGATGGTAAATTTCCTCTTAGCCCAACAAAGCGGCTTTACAAAATATCCTTGTTTTATATGTTTATGGGACAGCAGAGCTAAAACAGAACATTGGAAGAGAAAACAATGGCCTTCTAGGGAAACACTAGTTCCAGGTACGCCAAATGTTATAAATGTGGCTCTAGTGCCCCGAGATCGCATCATATTACCCCCTCTTCACATTAAACTTGGTCTGATGAAACAATATGTTAAAGCACTTAACAAAGATAGTGAATGTTTCCAGTATATTTCAAGGAAGTTTCCCAATCTAAGTATGGAAAAGCTGAAAGCAGGCATATTTGATGGCCCACAAATTCGCAAATTGGTGAACGATACTGAATTTGGCAGTTCAATGTCAGAAATTGAGAAGAATGCATGGGATTCGTTTGTATGGGTTATTCAAAATTTCTTAGGCAATAACAAGGGTGATGATTACGTTGCGCACGTTGAAGAGATGTTAACTCACTTCCAGAATCTTGGATGCAACATGAGCATCAAAGTACACTACCTGCACAGTCACTTAGATCGTTTTCCTGAAAATCTAGGAGACTTGAGTGAAGAACAGGGCGAACAATTCCACCAAGATATCCGGACAATGGAGGAACGATACCAGGGTCGCTGGGATGCACACATGATGGCTGATTTTTGCTGGAGTATTCAGAGTAACACTTCGTTATTCAACAATAGTAGAAAATCGACTAAAAGAAAATTTCAGAGTTTGTAGTTTATAATACATATTTATTTATTTATTTTCTTGTTTTATTTATTATAATAAATGTGAATAATAAAATATAAATTTTCTACTATTTAATTTATTTATTTATTTACATTTAAGCTCATCCAACACAAATGTCTTTCCGAAGAATAGAATCAGTATATTCTAGGTAGGGTTTTGCCAAAAAATACACGAATGTTACTATGTAATGCATTTTTGATGTGAAAATTTGTACATAGCATGGGGAAAATGTTTTCAAAATTCAATCAATCGAAAGAAGAACATTAACTACTCAATTTTATGTATATCAGTCAAAAAATTAAAATTTGGTGAAAATGAGCGAATTCACTTAATTGTGAATAAATTCGAAAAAAATCAATCGATTTTTATGATCGATATCTCATTTTGTTCCTATTACATGTGGCTTTGCGATAAAGCAATAAATCTGAACGATTTTTGACGTTTTCGATTTTTTATGATTTTTTTAAAACAAAAAAATTTGCTATTTTCACGTAAAAAAAATATTTTTCCCTCAATTTTTTATTATAACTCCAAAACTACTGAGCCGATTGAAACGCAATATATTAACGGATTAAAGGCTATGTAAATTTCAGTTTTTCTAAATTTATTTGAATAATATCGGACTAATTTTTTTTTAGTTATCATTAATTATGTGGAGAAACGTCTAAAAAAATTTATAATTTTAATTAAAAATTTTTTAAAAAAAAACCTCTCCATAGAATTTCAAAATTGAACCATATTTGTACTACTGGGACCACAATACATCAAAATTGTATAGTGGTTTTCAAAGCCCCTAACATTTTTTCAAAATTGTTGCCTTGTGTAATCAATCATCATCAGTCGTGAAATAATTTGTGCTCTTGATAATTTTTATTTTAATATTATTTGAATTGGATTTTATCCCGTATTTATTGTTTTAATTTGTTTTCATAACTTCCGTGAAGTGAGATTTATAAAGTGTATTAATTTTCATAGTGTTTTAAGATTTCTTTGGTTTGAAATTTATTTAAAATTATTGATCTTTATTTGTTTTATTGATTGTGCTTTTTACTTTCTGTTTTCTTATAAGGCTTTGCTCAACTGTTGTTGTTGGTACATTTTTTATTTATTGGTGTTTATTTTAAAACTGGTTTGAGTTTATTTTTAATTATTAGATTTTTTATAGCATACCTTTGGGCTTATTCAGTTATATATTTACTTACACTCAGAAAATGTCGTGCTTATTTGCTGACTGTAAGGTTAAATAAGAACATCCTTTTTCAACATGCTGGCTATGTGATAACCTTGCCCACTACCAGTGCGCTGGGTTTAATGGTAGGGATTTTGATAAAATAACTGATTCGTCTAAAGGTCTTCGGTGGTCTTGTGTAAACTGTACACTCATAATAATCTATGCTTAAAAATACAAATATATTTTTGGTAACATTTTTTTCGTAGAATTTACAAATATTTTGTTTATATTACAAAACTTTCGTATACAACAAATTATATAAATTTACAAATTTCGTAAAAAATACAAACATGATTTCGTAATATTTTTTTAGTACATTGTACAAAAATTTGTAATGTTACAAATATTACATATGGATGTTAATGTGGTTAGAGGTCGGATTTGCAATCAGAAGGTTGCGAGTTCAACTCCTGGCCAGGACAAATTTTTTTTTTTAGTTTTTATATTTTTTTTTGTTTATTAATGTTTTTTTAAATTTCTATGTTTTATTTTTTTATTTCATTATTACTATTTTTGTGTTTTGATATAAATGGATATTTTGTATTTTGTTTAATAAAGAGGATCCTAAAACAAGTTAAAGAGGACCCGAAAACACTACTTCCACTTTATTTGCCGGGTTTAGTATGAAATTCAATAAAACAAATATTTAAAAAGATAAAATATTTAATAATAAAATGCAATTAGTTTGAAATTGTTATTTAAGTTTTTATTATTATTATTTTATTATTTTTTTATTTTGTTTTTAATATATTGTTTGATATATTTATAAAAAAAATTATATTATTATATTTAGTTCAATAAACATAATAAAAATATTTAATTGCCATTTTACCTTTTTTATTAAATATTTGTAGCATATTTTTCTAGTTTTCATAAAAATTTCATAATATTTTCGACTTAAGTTCCTTTTTAGTTTGTTGTATTGCATCAGCTACTTTGGTGCAAATGGTAGAGGGGTCTACTTCAACACAGCAGGACGTCACTGAAATCGTGAGTTCGATTCTGGTGTGTCACCATTACAAGTTTTTACAAAACTTTACGAAATGTGATTTGTATATTCTACAAATTTTTTCGTAATGTCAAAATAACCAAAACTTTCGTAAAATGAACAACGGTTTTCGTGTATTTTACCTATAGATTATTATGAGTGTAGGTCATTGGACATAAATTTTTATAAACTTTTTAAGGATGGTAAAGTAGGGTTTACTGAGATTGGCAACGAGTTGCATAATCTAACTGTGAAATTTAGAAATTTTGAGAATCTGTTTATTGGTTTTGAGCTCTCAAGCGGATTGGGTGCTTCACCGAAACGAAAAAAGTCCTCGGGAAGGTTAGAGGTTGGGGATATTGCCTCAAATATTTCACCAACTTCGCCCGGTGTTTCCCAACTTTTTTTGTCTAATTCGCTTGCTACCAGGACTTTGGGACCGTCCAGTGGAACCATCGTGGATCCACCGCTTATTTCTGTAACGGCGGCTGGGGATCAAGCTGCTAAGGGAGTAGGGGTAGTAGGTGGGGGTATTGAGGTAGATGGTTTTGGGAATAATGCTGCTCCTGTGGATGGGGACAATGTCGGGCCATCATCGAGTTCATCTGTTTCACCGGTGGTGAGTAAGGAGACGTCCGGTGATAATGGTCCTATTGAAATGTGTGGATTAGTTGTTGTTCCACCTCGTAGGACTGTTTTTGTGTCAAGATTCGCTCCGGATACAACTGTTGATGACTTAACGAATTTTATAGGGAAAAATTGTTCAGGTATAAATGGGTCTGATTTTAATGTTATTAAGTTTAAATTTTCGCAGCCTAGAGATATTTCTTCCTTTATTATAATTGTGCCGTTGAATCTGTTTGATGTTCTCAATGATAAATCGTTTTGGCCGCAGGGTGTGCTTGTCCGTGAATTTATCCATAGAGATAAACCGAGAATGGACAGACCCGCTGTTCTGCCAAAAAACTAAGTGGTGTTAACAGGTCGTTGTCGATTTTGTATCAGAATGTGAGGGATCTAAATACAAAATTGCATGAGGTTTGTAGGAATAGTGTTGGATGTTGCTATTGTATTATTGCTTTTACTGAGACTTGGCTGAATCCTGATATTTTTGATAGTGAGATTTTTTGTAGTGATTATCATATTTATAGGTGTGATCGTTATGGTAATGATCGAAATGATCTGAATTGCGGTCGGAGGAGAATGGGAGGTGGTATTTTGATTTATGTGCACTGCTCAATATCTTCGGATCGCGTTGATTTTCCCAGTGTTAGAGATGTTGAATTTTTATGTGTTCGTTTGTCTTTTGACAATAAATATGTTTATATTACCTGTTCATATATTCCACCTAGATCTAGTTTGCAAGTTTATCTGGATCATGCTAATTTGATACGCGAAGTTGTTAGCAGACTTGGTGAAAATGATATTATCATCGTTTTGGGTGATTTTAATTTGCCTCTAATATAGGTGACAAGTTTCTGGATCTTGTTTTCTCGAATTGTCCTGACATTTCTCTTTCTAGATCGTTACCGTTTGTTTGTCCTGAGGATAATTATCATCCAACACTCTTCATTGTGGTTGATATTATTGATTTTCTAGGGCTCCCTGTTCTAAAGTTGTTTCCCTTAAACAGTTTAATTTTAGTAGGACGAATTATGATTTACTAAAATGCTTTTTAAGAGAAAAATCATGGCCTTGTCTGAATAATGGACTGGATAATTGCATGATATTTTGTTTTCTGGGTTTTCGAGTTCAGTCCCTATCCGTAATAATAAATTTGTTACAACTGGTCCTGTTTGGTTTACGAGTGAGTTGAGAAGATTAAGGAATGTTAAGAGTAGACTGTTTAAAAAGCATAAGGAGAAGGGTTCTTCCATTAGTTACATGAATTATTCAATTGCTAGGAATATATATAATGCATTAAATCAGAGATGTTATTCGGATTATTTGGTTAAAATGAAGGGTAGGTTTCGGACCGATCCAAAGAGTTTTTATAGTTTTGTAAATTTCAAAAGGAAGATTAGTGGTTTTCCCGCATCTATGAATTTTGATGGCAAAGAGTCTTCAAATGTTGTTGAAATATCTGATTTCTTTGCAAACATTTTTCAGAATACTTATTCTGCTGTTCCTGTATCAACAACTATTTACCCGTTCAATCTTAATGTTTTTAATATTGTTTTTTTTTATCATTACTAAGGATGAAGTTTTAAAAGGTTTAAAGAGTCTTAAACTTTCTAACTCACCTGGTCCGGATGGTGTGCCTTCATCTATCTTGGTGAATTGTGCTAGTGAATTGTTTATTCCGCTTACTAAGATTTTTAATTATTCACTGAAAATTGGCTACTTTCCTTCTTTTTGGAGGGAGAGTTTTATTATTACCCTTCACAAAATTGGTAATCGACGTTTTATTGACAATTATAGAGGAATTGCGAAATTGAGTGCTTTGCCTAAGTTATTTGAAAAGATTGTCACTGATAGATTGATTCATATGGTTGGAAATTTGATATCTCCATACCAGCATGGTTTTGTTAAGGGTAGATCTACAACAACAAATTTAATGGAATTAACCTGTCATGTATTTAATGCTTTTTCGTGTGGTTCTCAGACTGATGTTATAACATCAGAGATTTGACTTTAACTTTAAATTTTTATTTTCGCTGTTGCCAACTACTGTATCTGTAGCGATGTGTCGGATTATTCTTTTGTGTGTGAGAATCTTCCGACTGCCTCCAGTTTAATTCCTGCCTGCTCTGTCTGTTCCTGTTTATGCTCATGTGATGGGCGTCTGCCTATTTATCCATTGTTCGAGTTTAATTCCTGCCTGCTCTGTCTGTTCCTGTTTATGCTCATGTGATGGTTGTCTGCCTATTTATCCATTGTTCCAGTTTAATTCCTGCCTGCTCTGTCTGTTCCTGTTTATGCTCATGTGATGGCTGTCTGCATATTTATCCATTGTTCCAGTTTAAATCCTGCCTGCTCTGTCTGTTCCTGTTTATGCTCATGTGATGGTTGTCTGCCTTTTTATCCATTGTTCCAGTTTAATTTATTAAATTCCTGCTTGCCTGTTCCTGTTTTTCTCCTGTGCTGTTTCTGCTGTGGGTTCCTGTGCTTTTTGTGTGTCTATTTTGATGTGTTCCAGCTTTTGCACCTGTCTGTTTGTCGGCTCCTTATCGTCAATTAAATGGCGATTTGCTAGCTGGTTCAGTGACATACTATTTTTGGTTAGTTAAGTGACTGGTTCCAGAGGGAACAATTAGAAACTCATCAGTAACATGACGCACGGTGAATAAAAAGGGACAGTTTACTCGGTAAATATTTTTAACATGTCAGGTGACATGCCCCCTATTGAAAAAAGAGTGATACGTCACACAATCACTCCATTCGAACTGCCCCTGGGCCAGACCACATTGCGATCAATATGTGACTAGTTACTTATAAAAAATTGTTCACCAGTTCCATGACAATTTTCTTAGTCCCGTCATGTGATAACAACTTTATAACTAGTCATGTTGCACATCACACAAATACTAATGTGGTCCCACATTAACACTACCACCCTTTAACTGGCCTTGCGACATATTCTTTACAGTTAGTACGGTGATGGGTTACATCATTTAAGTTATTCACCCTGTCACAAGTTTCCCCAAAGGTAACAATTGGCCACCTCCTATGACATGCCCATGTTAAAAGTACCGGTCCCTCCCATATAGAAGTCGCAACCCGGGAACCGGTTCATGCACAGCAAGAACTAGTCACGTGACCATACCAGTGACTGGACCATTTCCCGCAGGGTTAAGCAAGAAGGACACATTCAGCATTTGTCTACGGCATTGCAGCGTAGGTAATTTAATAAGTGCTAGGCGATGTTGATATGAGGGCAGATTAATATTTGGATTCCAATCCAAGCCGCGAAGGCAGAATAATACAAATTTTTTTGATCGGATTCAATAGAATTTGAATGGATAAGGTACTGAGGGTCCCACACGACAGAACCATATTCTAGAATCGGTCTGACAAGCGTTGTAAATAATTGTTTTATAGTATATGGATCAAGAAATTCTTTGCTCCAGCGTTTGATAAATTAAAGTACTACAGTAGCTTTATTTATTGTTAAAGATATGTGAGATCTAAAGTCTAACTTTCTATCTAAATGAATGCCAAGATCTTTAAATGACTCCACTAATTCAATAGTAGCATCATTCATCACGTAGCGACCATTAATAGGAGATGATCTAGAAAATATCATGTACTTGCATATTTAACATTAAGGCTCGTTAAGTTTATTTTGCACCAAGTAGTAAACCGATTTATATCATTCTGTAGTAGCATTTGATAGTTGCAATTGTAGAATGAAAGATTAATTTTTACATCATCTGCATACATTAAAGTATTAGAATGCGTAATAACTGAAGGAAGATCATTTATTAGGGCGGGGTCGATTTAATAATCGCCCAAAGCTCAGTGAAAATCGTATTCTAGGGATCAAAATAAGAAACTTTGCGGAATTAACCATACCTCTAAAACGAATTCTACTACCCCGAAACTGTTGACTTTTGTCCCGTAGGGTCAAGTTTTGAAAAATCCCACTTTGACCCATGTAGAGTGCCCCAATCGAGTCCAAATGTATGACCGACCCCCACTAACTTTGAAGGGCCGATCCACCCATGCTCGTGGCACACCCCCCTGGAACTCCCCTGGGGGGTTCCCCATACAAACATTTCAAAAAATCTCCATTTTTGGCACTTTATTTTATTATTTTTTATTTATTTTATTTATTTTTAATATTTTATTTATTTTTTCTCTTTAGAAATTTATTTAGTCAGAACATATGTAAATGAAAAAAATAATTTAACTTAGTAATAGAAAAGAAATAAAAAAATTACTGTTTGAAGTCTTTTTTGCTTTCAAGTCTGGGCAATTTCGCACGGCTCTCTTATGTCGTCGCCATAACAGCCTCTACATTTTCCGGTATAACTCGTTTGGAAACGCTAGCTAGCAATTGAACGTGTCGTTCTGTTGCAGGTCGTAAAATAGGTTGTGTGGGTTTTTTAAGCCACCACAAGACACAGCTGCATGTCGTAAACTTACTTAAGCAAAATCGGTTACAGGTAGAATTGAGCATAAAATTATCATAAAGGATTTTCCAGAAGTAATAAAAGGCGCACTTGCTTAACAGAAAGCATAAAATTATCATAAAGGATTTTCCAGAAGTAATAAAAGGCGCACTTGCTTAACAGTATTTGTGGTCAGATTAACGTTTAATTTACATGTAAGTATTTTATGGGCAGTTTTGACAACAAAATCGGTTACAGGTATAATTGAGCATAAAATTATCATAAAGGATTTTCCAGAAGTAATAAAAGGCGCACTTGCTTAACAGATTTTGTGGTCAGATTAACTTTTAATTTACATGTAAGTATTTAATGGGCAGTTTTAACAACAAAATCGGTTACAGGTAGAATTAAAATTACCATTTCATTTTTATTACCTCGTAGACCATATATAACGCAACAGTTTTTGTGAATGCATTAAGTCGTTGTGAAGAACTCAAAGTGTGAAGTTCTAATTTCAGATAAAAAAATATTTAAAAAAAAAAATCATTCCAAATCAAAAAGTTTACAATGAATCCACCATCCTTTACACCGCAAGATGAAGCAATAACAACATCAACAACTATCGAAAACCCAATGAGTCATATACCCAGGCATGATGTTACTGTTTTTGGTGTGTCTACTGATTTGACTGATCTTAATTTACCAACCCATCTGGATATTTTGAGATATTATTTTTACTTGAGCGAACAAAAAAAATTGCTCTATAAATCATTCACTATTCAAGTACAAGATAAGTTGATTGGAATTTGGAAAAAACTTGGTATGGAAATAATGCTGAAAAAAAGTGTATATAATAAATTGAATAGATTGCTTGTCAAATATCAAGAGCAAATCAAGAATAGAAACAAACACCAAGAATTTACAGAGTATGTAAAATCTCTGGAAACAATTTTTTTTCATTGGAACATGTAAATGCGATTTGAAGGCAGCTCCATGTGCATGCGGTTTGGTTCCCGAACGCCTCAAAGAGTTTATGCACGATCAACATAATCAGAGAAGACTAACAATGGATGGATTTGCGATGGAAATTGAAGAGCAAGGAGCAACGTCTATGTCATCAATGCCAACATACCAAGATCCCGATGATTCAACATACGCACCGCCACCGGTTCAAGAAGATTTGGATATAAGCACAAGTTCACAATACACACAGAGATACGATTGTTTTAACTTTGCCTTGGTATGTGACAGATTTGGTGTGCCTGATAGAGTAGCATCAGCAATGGGAACCGCTCTTTTCCAAGATTTTAAAATGAAAGATACCCATGGCAAACCTCTCATCATGGATAAATCGAAAGTTCGCCGAGAAAAAGAGAAATGCAGACAAGAAGTGCTTCGCAAACGGTTAGATGATACCAATTTGTTAGCATTTTCATTCGATGGCAGAAAAGATGATACTTTAACGAGAGATGCAATTGATGAGAAGTATCATACTAGGATGGTAAAAGAACCTCATCTTGTTATTTTGAGAGAACCGAATTCTGAATTGATTGGTTACGTAAGACTGGAACATGAAACCGCTGAATACAAAACAACCAAATTAAATGATTTTTTTAACGATAAAAATATATCACTGAATGAATTAATTGGCATATGCGTTGACGGTGAGCCAACAAACACTGGCCCACACGGTGGAATTATACGACGATTCGAATTGCTGTTAAAAAGACCATTGCATTGGTTCGTTTGCCTTCTACACTTCAACGAACTTCCGTTTCGGCATTTGTTTGAAGCTTTGGATAATCAACCAGCACTGGACCAAGATCGGCAACCGGAAAATTGAGCCGTCAAATCGAAACTTGTGAAACTCTTCCGGTAAGTTATTGCTATCACTCATTTATTATAATTGTCAACCGTTTTTAATTGCTTTATTTTTATATATTTTCAGGTGGTGGACGGCTTTCAGAAAATTGAGTTGAAAAATATGCCCCCTGCTCCAGAAAAAATTGAATTTTTCCACCGATTCCAAGTACTTATACGACATGGCCCATGCAATTTCTAGCGGCGTGGTTTCAGTGGATCTGGCTAACATCAAACCAGGGAAAATTGTACATTCTCGGTGGCTCACCAAGGCCGCTAGACTATTACGATTATATGTGACAACGGAAAATCCAGATGCAAATTTAAGAATACTGGTTGAATTTATAATTACATGTTATGTGCCAATGTACTTCAATATTAAGTATTACAGCTCTGTCGTGTACGGTAGTAGATTATTTTTCAAATTCATTAGTTGGTCAAGATTTCTAGAACCTCGTTTACGCAAAATTGTCAATAAAGTAATTACAGATAATTCATATTATGCGCATTCGGAAAATATCTTGTTATCAATGTTGTTTGATGATAGCAAAGAAAAGCGCGACTGTGCTATCAAGATAATTCTACGCTATCGAACCGATGTTGACGACCCAACGGGACTTAGAGCTTATAAAAAACCAGATATAAACTTTTATTGCACAAGTTACACGGAAATGATCAATATGAATGACATAAATGACGTATTTGAACCACCATTCACTCGAAGCATTCCATACGATACTTTGAAAGAATATTTAAATCAAGATGATCCACCGTTTAATGATCCAAAAATTCCATCACACATACAAGGAACAGAACGACACGTTCAATTGCTAGCTAGCGTTTCCAAACGAGTTATACCGGAAAATGTAGAGGCTGTTATGGCGACGACGTTAGAGAGCCGTGCGAAATTGCCCAGACTTGAAAGCAAAAAAGACTTCAAACAGTAATTTTTATCTTTTCTTTTCTATTACTAAGTTAAATTAATTTTTTCATTTACATATGTTCTGACTAAATAAATTTCTAAAGAGAAAAAATAAATAAAATATTAAAATAAATAAAATAAATAAAAAATAATAAAATAAAGTGCCAAAAATGGAGATTTTTTGAAATGTTTGTATGGGGAACCCCCCAGGGGAGTTCCAGGGGGGTGTGCCACGAGCATGGGTGGATCGGCCCTTCAAAGTTAGTGGGGGTCGGTCATACATTTGGACTCGATTGGGGCACTCTACATGGGTCAAAGTGGGATTTTTCAAAACTTGACCCTACGGGACAAAAGTCAACAGTTTCGGGGGTAGTAGAATTCGTTTTAGAGGTATGGTTAATTCCGCAAAGTTTCTTATTTTGATCCCTAGAATACGATTTTCACTGAGCTTTGGGCGATTTTTTTGCCTCCCCACAAATCGACCCGGCCTATCATTTATACATAATGTGAATAATAGAGGTCCAAGATGACTACCTTGTGGGACACCAGATAAAACTGCAATATATTTGGAAACGAATTTCGAAATTTAACACGCTGCTTTCTGTTGTATAAATATGAACCAATCCAGTTAAGAAATAATATACTAAAGCTAATCTTATCGAGTTTGTACAACAAAAGTTCGTGATTAACTTGGTCGAACGCTTTGCTGAAATCAGTATAAATTACATCGGTTTGTTTTTTATTGATAAAGCCTTCATTGACGTAAGTTGTAAGTTCCAGCAAATTTGTAACTGTAGAACAAGAATTGCGGAAACCATGTTGACTCGGAGATAAAATAGATGAAACTTGATGTGCCACATAATCATAAACGCTTTTTTTCAAATAATTTTGGTATGGTTGGTTGGTTTAAGTGGCAGCTCACACTACTCGTGAGCATCAAGTAGAGTCAAAAAGCGACTCCGTTTTGAAGAGACCACACTACCCGTAAGGAACTAGTATCCGGAGTACTTGGCCCACCCCGTTCGGTTAAGATAACGTATGAGATCACCGAATCCCACACGTGATATTACCGAGAGTTCGTCCAGTATATGGTCACCCAAGATCCGGAGTCGAATGTTCTGCAGCGCCGGACAATCGCAGAGAAGATGCTCCACAGTCTCCTCCTCGCCCGGTATGCCGCAGCTGCGACAATGCGAACCGCGTACAATCCCAAGTCTAATGCCATGCCTACCAATCAGCCAGTGACCGGTCAGTACAGCCGTCAGCCTCGAGACATCCCTCCTGCTCCTGCTCAGGAGAGAGTTTGTACGCCCTAGGTCGTAGTTGGGCCACGTAAGTCTTGCGGTCCTACAGGTATCCAAATTATGCCACCTGTCCCCCGCCCTGCGAAAATAGTGCCGGAAAATTTCCCCCTTAACAGTCCCCCAGATCCTGCCCTTGCCAATTCGTCTGCCCTTTCATTACCGTAGAGGTCTCTGTGGCCGGGGACCCAAACTAGAGTAACTTGGGATAGACAGCTTAGCCTGGACAGTTCCTCCATGCACTGACCAACGAGAGCAGAGGATGTGACGTGCGAGCTCAGGGACATTAAAGCCGCTTGGCTATCGGCGAAGATGCCCACTGTCCCTCGAGCCCCCCTTTCAGACAGAAGTCTGCAGGCTTCCCTGATAGCCATAATTTCCGCCTGGAAAACAGTAGCATGATCAGGTAGCCTGAAAGAACACCGCAAGTTATACTCACCCGAGAAGACCCCGGAGCCTACACCACAAATCATCTTTGAGCCGTCGGTGTATACCCTGATGTCAAAACCACATGTTGGATCCCCCATATCCCACTCCCGCCTGGAGGGAAAGCTAACCCGAAAAGGTCGGCAGAAATCCAATCTAGGAGTAACATAGTCGGACTCAAACCCCACATGTGGGTGAAGTCCATCAAGAAGCCTAGCATGTCCATAGGTCCTGGACTTCCAGGAACCCGTTGCAGCAAGCCGCGCTGCGCTGCTAGAAAGAAACCGCCATTATATGCAAATCAACAGGAATAATGTGAAGCATTGCATTGAGAGCCTCCGAGGGACAAGTTCTTATCGCACCCGTGACCCCAATGCAAGCAGAGCGCTGCACCCTATACAGACGATCCGTAACCACCCTCTTAGCGGTCGCAGTCCACCACACGATAGAGCCATATGTAAGTATTGGACGCACAATAGCCATGTACATCCACAGCACCATTTTCGGACTCAAACCCCACCTTGAACCAAACATCCTCCTACAGGAGTAGAAGGCTACCGTTGCCTTCCTGACCCTGTGCTCGGTGTTAAGTCGCCATGATAGTTTAGAGTCCAAGATGATACCCAGATATTTCGCATCATCAGAGAGGGTGAGCTCACAGCCTTGCAGCCGCGGAGATCTGAAGCCCAAATTGGACCGAGTGGTGAAAAGTACCAGTTCTGTTTTACTCGGATTCACTCCTAAGCCACAACTGGTGGCCCAGCTACTGAGAGTATCCAGAGCGCTGGTCATAATATCGCTAATCACGTCCAAGAACATCCCTGATACCAATATCACCACATCGTCCGCATAAGCGACAACCTTAACAACCTTATTATCCAGCGTGACGAGAACTGAGTTAATAACAAGGAGCCATAACAGGGGCGAGATCACACCACCCTGAGGTGTACCTCTCCTGACCTGCTTTGACAACTCGCTATTTCCCAGACTAGCACTGACAACACGGGAGTCCAACATGTTCACTATCCAGTCGCTGATGAGCGTCCCTTGATATACGCATGTTGACTACTCGACAGTTGAGGCGATCCCTCGAGTTTCAGCCTTATATGTACGTCAATGAGTCTTTCCAACGTCTTCAGTAGAAAAGATGAGAGACTGATCGGCCTAAAGTCCTTTGCAGCCTCGTGACCACATTTGCTAATTTTAGGAATAAAAACTACTTTAACCTTTCTCCAGCTTACGGGCACGTAGTTAAGAGAGAGGCAAAGTCTGTATATCACAAGCAGCCAGGGAGTAATCAAATCTTGACCCCTCTGCAGCATTATCGGTAAATGCCATCCAGACCCGGCGATTTGTATGGGGAGAAACTGCCAATTGCCCAGGCTATCCTATCAAGTGTAATTATGTCGTTTTCCATCCCATTAGAAGCGCCCCTAGAGCGGCTGCGTTGGTCATTGTCCAAGGTATCTGCATCCAAGCAGCCAGGAAAATGAATATTCAGAAGGATCTGCAACGACTCAGCCGATGACTCTGACCAGGATCCATCACCCCTCTTAACATAAGTAGGGTTAGAGTGACCCTTTGCCAGCACCTTGCTAAGTCTAGCAGTGTCCCTAGTGTTGTCTATGGATTCGCAGAACTCTCTCCATGAGTTCCGCTTTGCCGACGCCAATGCTTTCTTGTACACCTTCAGCTTGTCGCGGTATGGCTTCCACTGTCTGCTGGAATAGCTAGTGTTGAAAGCTCTTCGTGTCTCCCTCCGAAGCTCTGACAGTTCAGAGTTCCACCAGGGAGGAAAACTCTTCCTTGCCCTAGTCTGAGGGCAGGAAGCTTTGAACGTATAGTACTTAGTTTTGATATTCCTCTATAATTAGAAACAACCGCTTTAGATCCAGACTTGAACAGCGGGATAATAAATGATTCCTTCCAAATAGATGGAAAATAACCCAATTGAAGCGATTTATTGAAAATAAATGTCAGCGGAATATATAGTAGATGAAAACACTGCTTTAAGATGCAACTAGGAATACCATCCGGACCCGCAGCATAGGACCATTTCAACTTATTTAAATAACTTAGCACAGCTTGTTCATTAATAGGAGGCATATTAATTCGAGTTGATTCATAAATTGTATAAGGATACTGATGAGAGTTGTATATCGATGATGAGTAAGTAGATGAAAAAAATCACCAAACATATTACTGATATTTAAGTCATCTGATGACTCGCAATCCCCATTCTTCATTATTGATGGATAATCAGCGGCACGCCTTTTAGAGTTAACAAATTTATAAAATGATTTAGGGTCGTGTTTCAAGCTATCCTTAACTCGTATTAAAAAGTTTTTATAGGCTGTTTGGTTCGCAATAGTATATGCTGATCTAACAATTGAGTATTTCATATAGTATAAAGATGAATTGAATTGTTTATATTTTTTATTCAAATTATATTTTTTATTTTTCAAGCGCGGAAGATACTTAGAGTTCCAAGGAGGACCGATTACAGCATTTGGAACCTTCATAGGTATAGCAACCGAAAAACATTCATTGAGACGACAATAAAAAGTTGTTAAGCATTGATCAAGATCGTTTATATCAGATAGTTCTTCTAACCAATTGATACTAGAAATATGTTGTTTTGAAATATCATAATTTGTGCGTTTAAAACAATAAATTTTATTTGTATTGTGTTGTTTGTTTTTATGCTGAAAAGGATAAAAGCACGAGCAAGTTAATTCAATAGTTGGATGATATATATCCTCAGGATTAGATATTGAAGTATAACGTTCTATAAAAAAATCCGTTGGTTTATTGACGAATACTAAATCAAGCATTTTACCGCAGGCATTTGTTATCGAATTAATTTGGAAAAGACAATTAGACAAAAAATTATGTATAAATTCTGTAGAAGAATCTGCGGAACGAGAAGGGGTCAGATAATTTGTATCTACAGCATGTTCCCAAATAACCGACGGCATATTAAAATCTCCAATAAACATTACCAAGTTAGATGATTTTAGATTTTTCAATACTACTTTGACAGCACTAATATGATCCATGTAAACAGAATGAGGTGAATTTGGCGGAATGTATGAGCAAATTATATAGATGTTTTTATTATTTATTTTTGCTAGAACACATATAATTTCAATATGTAAGAAATCATTCAAAATAATTTCATCGCAAGAAAATACATTTAATACAGCAATTAATACTGCACCACCAGTCTTTTTTTAACCGCATTTAATTCAGCATCAACATTGCTACTTAAACTATCTCTGTCACGTCTGAAAATTTGATATTTTGAGCAAAAAATCTCACTATTATGGCTTTTTTTACTGAGCCAAGTTTCAGTAAAAATTATTATATGATTCGTAAAACCGGCTCTGTTGCAATATAATGATGAGAGTTTCGAGTTTATTCTCCTGACATTTTGATAAACAATCGATATTAGTTTTTTGAATTTGTATCATTTATTTTAGGAAGACGGGCATTATCTTTATCACGATAAATGAACTCGCGTCTTAAAGCCTTTTTAGGCCAATTATTAGGATCAACAATTTGATCAAACAATTCTACAGGAACAATTATCTTGAATTATGCTCTATACTAGAAATATGTTGTTTTGAAATATCATAATTTGTGCGTTTAAAACAATAAATTTTATTTGTATTGTGTTGTTTGTTTTTATGCTGAAAAGGATAAAAGCACGAGCAAGTTAATTCAATAGTTGGATGATATATATCCTCAGGATTAGATATTGAAGTATAACGTTCTATAAAAAAATCCGTTGGTTCATTGACGAATACTAAATCAAGCATTTTACCGCAGGCATTTGTTATCGAATTAATTTGGAAAAGACAATTAGACAAAAGATTATGTATAAATTCTGTAGAAGAATCTGCGGAACGAGAAGGGGTCAGATAATTTGTATCTACAGCATGTTCCCAAATAACCGACGGCATATTAAAATCTCCAATAAACATTACCAAGTTAGATGATTTTAGATTCATAATATGATCCATGTAAACAGAATGAGGTGAATTTGGCGGAATGTATGAGCAAATTATATAGATGTTTTTATTATTTATTTTTGCTAGAACACATATAATTTCAATATGTAAGAAATCATTCAAAATAATTTCATCGCAAGAAAATACATTTATTACAGCAATTAATACTGCACCACCAGTCTTTTTTTTAACCGCATTTAATTCAGCATCAACATTGCTACTTAAACTATCTCTGTCACGTCTGAAAATTTGATATTTTGAGCAAAAAATCTCACTATTATGGCTTTTTTTACTGAGCCAAGTTTCAGTAAAAATTATTATATGATTCGTAAAACCGGCTCTGTTGCAATATAATGATGAGAGTTTCGAGTTTATTCTCCTGACATTTTGATAAACAATCGATATTAGTTTTTTGAATTTGTATCATGTATTTTAGGAAGACGGGCATTATCTTTATCACGATAAATGAACTCGCGTCTTAAAGCCTTTTTAGGCCAATTATTAGGATCAACAATTTGATCAAACAATTCTACAGGAACAATTATCTTGAATTATGCTCTATATCTGGAATTCATTTTCGATATTACATTTTCGATATTACAATTTTGAAATTTGATTGTATATAAAATTTCACTTCATCATTAGTAGTATCAGCTGTAAAACGGGACGCAAAATAGTTTTCCTTGGAGAAACAAATCTTAACTCTCTACGAGCAGATAACGCATTTGTCGTTGATGCTGTCACTGATGAATAATTAGATGTAGAATATGCTACAGAATTGACTAATGGTTGACGAGTTGAATCGGAAATTGAGGATAGCTGAGTAGAAAGTGGAACAGATGGACATACTACAGAAGCACCTGACGAATTAACGGTTGTAGAATTTGAAGTACCAGGACGTGGAGATGCAGAATCAAAGTTTATTAGACGATCGGTATTAACGTAGTCTTTATAGATGTATGCGTTATTAGAATTTCAACATTACTCGGAGTTGTCGGTTTATTTGAAGAAATATTTTGGTTTCTTCAAATAATGACAGAGCGGTATATAACAGAGCGGTATATAACACAGCCGAACACGATTACACAATAAAGCAATTATTTAAGGCATTCTGTAGTGCTTCCCAAAATCCTTCTTTGAAGCAATAAAGTATGCATGCAATGAAACAATAAAGTATGCATACAATAAAGCAATAAAGTATGCATACAATGAAGCAATAAAGAATGCGTAAAATGAAGCAATGAACAATGCATATAATGAAGAATGTATACAATGAAGCAATAAAGTATAAATAAATCAATTTAATTTATTTAGTAAAAACGTCATTAACTGTATGAAAATTAAATTTTTTGTCAATTTTTTTCATAAAAATTAATGATTTTTTTTTTATTGCTTTCAAAGAACATTCAAAGTTTTAATATACAAAGAAATTCGTTTAACTCATTAAAGGCACGTCATAGACACGCTAAACTTTTTTTTAACCAAATTTTGCAAATTGCAATTTTTAAATTTTTTTTTAAAAAAATATTGTTGTTTTTGTCCATCTTTTATAATTGCCATATTGCAAACCTGACATTAAAATTTTAATAAAAACCAGCTTTAGTTATGTTTAAACAATATTCCTTGCAGAAAATGTAAGAATATTCCAACGTTTTATTTGAAATTAAACTGAATGGCTCTTAACCAATTTAATAAATCAAGATCGGAATACTGGAAAGTAATTGGAAATCCTTTAAGGCAATTAAGACTCTGACGCTTTATATTCTTATGGGAATTGTCTTAAACATTATTCACCAACACATTATTATACCGTTTACCAATCTATGGTATGTTGTCGTGATTTTTCGCTGATGTTTAAAGATTCATAAAAAAGAAACAATTCCTAGTTCATATTTGTGTAATTTTGTATTATGCTGCGTTTTGACTTAAAATGTTAAAATGAGGACTGATTTTTTCTAATTGTGGTCAAATTCTTTGTGTATTTTAATTTCCTTTTTTAAATAAATTATATATAAAATATTTCATTGATTCCCAAAATTTTCGACACCTATTGAAACTGCCTCTTATTTCTCAAGGTGTTTTAAATTGAGAGAAACAATGGATAGAGTTAGGTACCTAAAAAATAGAACAATAGGTAAAGTCTCACGTTGAAAATGCTTCACTTAAAGAATTGATGGCTTTGGAAATTACAATACTTTTTTCATTCATTTTATTGTTTTGATCATAGTTTTTAACTTTCAGACCGAAACCAATACAAAATGGATTCACTAGACATGGGAGATACATTCACTAAAAAACTGTTTTCATATTGCTGCTTGGTGAAAAGTTGTATGGTGGTTTACCAATGAAACGAAAATTTCCAAATTTTGAAACTTTAGCTGTTTTTTTTTTAATTTTGCGAAAATTATGCCAAAGAACACATGTTAGGCAGAACACAGTTAGTTATCGGCAGTAACCCCAACCAAATCCAATTAATTATCATAAAATCGGCAAAAACAACGTACTTTCCAAAATAATCCACTATATCAGGGATGTGTACCTGCTGCGCAAACCCATTCATAGGTACCAATTTGCGTATCAGCAGGGAAAATCCACTGAGACGGCTGTCCATCAAGTTGTCACTATGATCGAAAAGGCACTGGAGGCGAAGCAAATAGCCTTGTGTGCTTTCGTTGATATTCAGGGCGCTTTTGACAACACGTCCTACGATACGATTAGGACTGCGATGTTGAGGAAAGACATCCCCAGTGTTATCGTTAGTTGGACTCTGGAGATGTTGACCTCTAGAGTCATTACATTCGGCATCGGGAACACTTCTAGGACCATAGGGGCTGTCCTCAGGGTGGTGTGCTATCGCCTCTGCTGTGGACTCTGGTCATTGATGAGCTGCTTGAGCAGCTTAATGACCTGGGTTTCAGAACCTACGGATATGCTGACGATCTTGTTATTTCTGTCACAGGCTGGGATGACAGGACAATTTCTGAGCGCATGCAACAGGCTCTGAACTTCACCTTAAAGTGGTGCCAGGAGAAGGGATTGACTATAAATCCCTCGAAAACCATCCTGGTGCCCTTTACTAGGAGACGTAAGTTATGTCTCACTGAGCCATCGCTTCAGGGGACGAGGATCTGCTTCTCTGATAGCGTTAAGTACTTGGGGGTTATATTGGATAGGTCTCTGAATTGGAATGAGCACCTTGATATGATCTCTAAAAGGGCCACTAGGGCAATGTTTGCCTGCCAGAGGCTCTTTGGCAAGACCTGGGGCCTTAGACCTCAAATGGTCTACTGGTCTTTTAACACCATTGTGAAACCGATGGTCACATACGCCTCTTTGGCGTGGTGGACAAAGGTTGAACAACTCGGGGCTCAGATGACTCTTAAGAGGATTTATCGACTGGCATGTATTGGCATCACTGGTGCCTCAAAATCATGTCCGACTGATGCCATTGGAGTCATGCTGGGTATTCCTCCTTTGCATATTTCTGTAAAGGAGAACGCGTGCATGGGATCCCTAAGGCTGCGGGAGATTGGCAGCATGAGGAGTGGGGATCTGAAGGGCATCTTGAGATTGCGAAAATGTTCGCTGATGACCCGGTTATTAGGGTCAGTGACAAGATACTGCCTGTGCAAGTATTTGTTAGGCACTTCGTTGTTGTGATTTTCGACAGGAGCATGTGGTTGAATGGATCTTGGGTACCGGAGGTTGGTGCACAGGTCTGGTTCACGGATGGCTCGAAACAGTCGAACATGGATACGGGGGCGGGTGTCGTCGGACCCGGATTTCAGCGTGCTCTGCCCATGGGCAAATATCCCTCCGTTTTTCAGGCTGAGGTCTTCGCTATCTGTATCTGTGTGGAAGAGTGTCTGCGGAGGAGGACACGGGGGGCCACGATCTACATTCTATCTGACAGCCAAGCGGCACTTGGTGCCTTGAGGGCTCAAGATGTGTCGTCTGGTCTGGTTAAGGAATGTATCGACTCTCTAAATCGTCTAGGACTTAACAACTCCTTGACACTGGGCTGGGTTCCAGGCCATGAGGGGCATGAGGGCAACGAACGGGCTGACTGTTTAGCCAACTGCGGAGCTCGTCGACAATTCATTGGCCCGGAACCCTTCTGTGGCGTACCCAATGGGTATGTCAGAGAGAGGCTCAGAAGATGGAGGGAGTTGGAGTTTGGGGCCTATTGGGCCAGATCGCCTGGCCAACGACAGGCGAGGCTGTTTATATCTCCCTCTGGGGAGAGATCGCGGAAACTCTTGTCTATGACGAGGGGCGAACTAAGGACCGTAACGGGTTACCTCACAGGACACTGTGGCCTTAGGTATCAATTGTACAAGATGGGACGATCCTCTACGGATACGTGCAGGTTTTGTGAATTGGAACCCGAGACCTCTGAGCATGTTCTCTGCAAATGTCCGAGGCTCTCCGACAGGAGGGTGCGTTATTTTGGTGATCGAATAGTGACGCCATCGGACGTTTGGAACTGTTCACCTGGTAGGATAATTGGCTTCGTAGGGAGCCTGAACCTATAGGGTGTATTCGCTGGCAGCACAAAATACCAATTTCTGGTCGCGGTGCATAGTGCCATTATAATCTAATCTAATCTAAAATAATCTAATTTACTTTTAAGTTCTCATAAATGGAAAAAATATGTTTGAGTGTATTTTTATTTTTTGGTGGTGTAATATATATTTTAAAATGTGATAAATACAATGAGATCCATAAATTAATGTAACTTTATGTAATTCCAAGCAATAACTGAAATTTTAATATTTTTAATTTACTTTCAAATTAAAAACAAATAATTGTTTTGCTGTTGGAGATAAAAGATTAACGCGAATGGAGTTTGTAAACTTAAACACCGGCTAACACATACTAATATTAGCCTCAAATTGTAGAAAATTTTAGAAATTCCACAAATTTAACATAAATAATAAAAAATTAACAAACAAAAAAATTTTATTTAAATGGATACGGTGTAATGTACCTTAAATAAATTTGGTTGAATGCACTACATAAATTCGATTGTGTCCACAAACATATTTTTATAATTCGGTTGGAATAATTATGAGTATCAATATTCATAAAAAAATATTAGTCGATCCAATTGAGTATAAAAACAAATATTTTATTAGTTCATGTAACTATCAAAATTCGGTTGGCAAACAAATTGGTTGCAACAATGAATCTTTTTTTCTGTGTGTACTACTAAAGAATTTACAACTTTTGGCAGAACCTATCTTTGAAATTCATAATTTTTGTTTAATTTGTAGTTTTTAAAATATCGCGGTTTTCATATTCACGTTGCATACTCCAAAAATATTCTTGTGTAAATATTTCAGAATATTTTCAATTTTTAATACAAAAATGTGTTTAGTGGAATGTTTAGTTTACGCATAGTGATAAAATTTAAAATTAGAATACATAACATTTATAAGTATAAAACTAAACATGAGAAATTGTCAACTTCCTTGCAATACAAACACCGGCATGATTATTATTGATTATGTTATGTAGATTTATTTTCTTAAAAAAATCATAATTTTGCTATCAAATTTTGAATAATTAACAAAACCTACAACAAATTGGGTGAATGATTTGTTTGAAATATTCGGATTCAGCATACCTAAGTCTATTAAAAAAATGTTTATATATTTTAAAAATAAAATATTTTTTATGGCAGAATGAATAAAACTCTGCCAAAAGAAAAATCAAAAAAAAAAAATAATTTCTGTGAAAAAATATATATTTAAATTCAAAATTTCAACGCTTTTGGTACGTGAACTGTTTTAACGATCGGGAAAAAGTAACATCGTATTTCTTATCAGTTCTTATTTTAAATTCTTATTTTAAAAAAATAAAAAAAGTTATATCACTAATAAAATCATGGTAAATAGTTGAAACTCAAACCAAAAACCAAAAATGCGCATTATTATGTGTACTTTACAAAGCATTCTATATTGCCTTAAAAGAAGTAATTGTTAAAGCGCTTAAAAGAAGCTCTTCTAGAAGCTCTTCCAGAAGCTTCTTCAGAATCTCTTTCAGAAACCCTTCCACAAGCTCTTTCCGAAGCTGTTCCAGAAGCCCTTTCAGAAGCTCTTTCAGAAGCTCTTCCACAAGCTCTTCCAGAAACTCTTTCAGAAGCTCTTCCACAAGCTCTTCCAGAAGCTCTTTCAGAAGCTCTTCCATAAGCTCTTTCAGAACCTCTTCCTCAAGATATTCCCTAAGCTCTTAAGAAGGCATGAATTTATTTATTAGAGCACATGAAAGAAGCGCTTTTCAACTGCTTAAAAGAGACATACCAAGTGGGACATCGCGAACAAAAATCATGCCGTATGGAATGCCTTCCGGAAGCGCTTCGTAATTGAATAATGCCTTCCGGAAGCGCTTCTTTGAAGAGCTATTTTTTGCTGGGTTATATGTAAAAGCATATGATTATATGTAAAAAAATTTTTAATACGACATCACATATAATATCGGCCAATATATAATTGTATATGACATATACAATGTTTTATGGATAATCTAACTATGTACGAATAAATGTTTAATTGGATATAACATAAACCAAAATTATTTAGAACATATAGTGTAATATTCAAAATATTACCATTTTAAAAAACTAGTTTTTCAAATTGTAATATTTGTTCACTGAAGAAGTCACCCAATATGGAGACGAAATATTGGAAATAAATAATTAATAAATAAATGATCTTAAGCTCGTTTAAACTTAAAAGAATAAAACAGTAGTATAATATAAGTAAAACATTAGTATACTTTTAATTTATTTATTTTTTTATTAATTAATAATTATTAATTTGATTTTGAATTGATTATAATCATATAATTACAAATTATATACTATTACCTTAACCGAGCACTAGCTACTATGACCTTCGTCGTGTTCCAGCGAAAACAGACCAGTGCCTCTGGTGGGAATCGAACCCACGACCCCCGCACTGATAAGCCAGCACGCTACCAACTAGCCTACCGGGGCGCACACAAAAAATTTGCTGAAAAATAGTATACCTGATTTACAAGGCGTTTTATTAACTTTTCTACTTATTTTTTTTTTTTTTTTTAGTGTAGAAAAATTTACGTTCCTCCAATTTTTTTACTAAATACTCGTATTATCTTAAAATTCGTTAACGAGGGCTTTTTACGTAAATTGTTATATTTATTGGAGCCACGTGGATAAACGTTTATTTTGTTATTTTTTTTTACATATGTAATACTTCGGCGTAAGTGTGCTCCCGAGGGAGCTGCAGTTAACTTCGAAATGTTAACTCCGAATATTATATAATTATATCTAAACTCACTTAGAAAATAATGTAGACATGGTACTACATATAATTGAATGTGGCTTTATAATGGACCATATATAATCACATCTGATATTAGTAAAAAATTTCTATATAATTTTGTATGGAAAAATATATGGCTTTATCAAAAATTATAAAAAAAAAACATTTTTATTATTGGTTCACATGCAGTTACACACAGAAAAAAATCAGTAGAAAATCCAGTTGAAACAACATTAAATTAAACAGACTCAGCTTCGAAATGGAGCAAAGTTTGTTTTCTAATATTTCAAATATGTTAATACTTACTTTTAAAATGCGGAACTGACATCTATAATGTCGAAATATTATTTTTAATACGAAAAAGTTTATTTTAACTGCAATCATATTTACTTTAATAAGGTTCATACTTAATTTAAAAATATTCGTAAAAAAGTAAGATATTAGTTTAAATTACTTTAAAAAGATTCATACTTAATTTAAAAATATTCGCAAAAAAAATAAGATATTAATTTAAAATAATTGACTTAGCTATGAGTTTTTTCCCCATGTATATTTAATTATATGAACATTTATGTTGCTATCAATTAAATATTTGTTACAATTTGTAACAAGTATTTTGTCTTTAACAATGGCAGCATACTCCAAAACCTCTAGTGTTTAATGAACTTTTTCCACGACCAGTATGGGAAAAATGATGTATTTGTTTTATTATTTCTAGAAATCTTTTATAATATAATTCAAGCTGTTTTAAAGTATTAAATTAATTGGTTTTTTTTATTTTTTTACAGATATTTTGTTTCATATCTTAAGAAAAGTCTAGAAGCTTTAGACGGAAAACTTAGACAGTATGCGCAATGGTGCTTTGATAATTGTAAATGTACTAAAGTGTCTTCCAGGTTATTACCCCCTTCAAGCGTTGAAGTTGCAGTAAGTTTTAGCACACATTTGAAAAATTTTAACTTTAAATGAATTTAGTATTAAATTTTTAAGATTTAAACACACGCTTTTGCCATAAAAACGAGTAAAGAAGTTAAAGTCGATAGTGATTATAGAATACCCTACCTGGTCCGTAATTTAATTGGGCTAAAACAGACTTGTGTCAATATTTGTCTATAAATTTGTAAACAATTAAAACATCACTACTAATTCAAAAACAATTTAAATAAAATATTAAAAAAACACAAATTTGTTTTTTGCCCCTATAGTTGTTCGTAAAAGTTGCTTGAAGAGAATAAGTTTCATCTTTTGTGTTCAGGACACCTTTTAGCTTGCGGAAAACATTTGTGGGATTTATTATAAAAATTTTTTGCCGGGCATCGATGCACTAAAGGTCGGAGAAAATTTTCAGTTCAAAGTTTGCCCTCTGTACCACAAAATCTCACAGAACATTTATAATACATTGAAATGCTGCCAGTGCTTGTTAAAAAAGTTCTCCGTACAAAAAATATTTCATCCATTTTGTTAAGTCATCTTTTGGAATCTGGACCACGGTATTCGTTAAAAAAAAATTTTCTCTAGAATCAATAGACAAAATGTCAGAGAACATTTAACACTTGGTATAGTTCTGACCTAGTGTTTTTTAAAAACATTGTCCGAACAAAAACTATTTCATCTATAGTGATCAAGTCACCTTTTGGCCTTTGGACCACATTTACGGTATTTGTTAAAAAAACTTTGAGGGGAACCAATAGACGAACTGTCAGAGAACATTTCTTATTTGGTCGAATGCTGTCCTAGTGTTTTTTAAAAAAGTTTTGTTCGGAAAGTTTTTAAAATACGCTAGGTCGGCATTTCACTGTATAAGAAATGTTGTATGCGATTTTCTCTAACGACTCCAGTCAAAATTCTTTTCTAACAAATACCGTAAATGTCCCAGTGCTGAAACGGTAATGAAATATTATTTTTCCTACTATGTACCAGTAATTTACTTATTATTTACTGCCAAGGATGAATACCGCTAGTGTATTATGTATAGAGATTCTAGCCTGTAAACGAACAATGTTTATTAGTTAAAAATGTTTTATTTTTGATTTGAATTAGTTCAATTCTTCCAATTTGGTTTTTACTTCTCATCTAGTGTATAAACCAATACGGGTAAAGCATTGATTTTTTTCCTTCAAAAATTATAATTTGAGGAAATCTTCTACCCCTTCTACACTGGTCCTCTGACGATTTTCGGTGACGCGAAATGAAACATGTAAGGACCTGTCAGTATATAAAGCAGACGTCGGCAGAACATATGCCCATGGGCGCTCTCATACGTACATAAGCTCACGCATAAAAAAAATAAATAAATAAAATCATTTAGTCGCTAACAAGCAGTCAATGAAGCAGGTTCTTGCAGCGCTTGTTTGCGAAATTTTTTTTACACTCGACATAATGTTTTAATTAGCTTCAGTGGCTTTTTTGTTGTTTTTTTTTTTTACTAATTTTTGTTTTGTTGGTTTATTGCTATATTTGCCTTAAAATTAGTAGAATGCAAATAACAGTACATTTTGCTAAAATCAACAGAAATTTTTACTAAAAAATTGTAGATTGCTGATTTCAAAAGGGCAAAAAAAAACAAAAAAGCAAAAAAAATTTTCACATTTTTTTATGATATTTTTGTCCACTAATATTTAGAAAACTTTTTGCTGATTTGTGCAGATTAATTTGTTACTTTCAGTTAACTTAAATTTAGCTCAAGTATAACTGAAATATAGCAACATTTTTTACTAACATTTTTCTATCAGTGCACTGATACGCATTGAGAGAGAGAAGCTACAACTCACTCATACAAGCACAAAATAAGGTTGTATATGTTTGCCGATGCCTGATATAAAGTCTGCATTAAATTAGCAAATGAAGACATTTTTTAATAAATAAGGATTGTACGGTTTTTTGTTTAACAAAAAACAAATGATCTTGAACTTGAATAATCTTGCTCACATCATAATTTATGATAGAAGATCGAAATATAAACTTATGGTTTTAATTTTTTAAAATTTAAAAGTAAAACATAATTGGGGGACTTCATTTCAAATGACCGAATTTTTGAAACCGATGTCTTGGGTTCGGAATGAAATTTACACCAAGTTAAGTAGGGTAGTAGTCTATATGTAAATAATTGAATTTTACAGCACCTAGGTAATCAATGCGTTGCTTGGTAGTTTCTAGTCTACATCGAGGAATTCTTAAATTTGTTCTGTTCCGTGTGTCAATATTAAATTGCTGTTGAGAAAATGTTATGCTTTGGTGACCAATATGGTTAATGCATTTAAAAACAAACATTAACACCTGATACTCATGCAATCCATAAATTGGTAAAATTGTTTTGCTTATATCTTTATACAATGTGACAGTTGAATACAGTATTCGTAGTTTGTTAATAATTTTTAATGCTTTGTTTTGCATGCATTGAAGCGATTTCAGTGAAATGTTATTTTTATTGTTAGCATATATAATTGCCAGGTAATTCAAATGCGATTGAATCAAAGATTGAAATATCATTATCTTTGATTTAACATCCAGTTTATTTTTCAATTTATATAAAATTCCAATAGCTGGAGCTATTTTCCTTTTTAAATCGTTCATATGTAAATCCCATGACAAGTTACTTTGCAATGTGATTCCCAAATACTTAACGGAATTGGTTTCATAAACAGATTTCCCATTAATAAACACGTTGAAATCACTATTTCTACTTAAAGCATGTGGTCTAAAGCGTATTAATTTAGTTTTATCAGGGTTAAGACCTAATAAATTTAATCGCGCAAATTCAAATATCAAAGCAGCATCTCTTTGAATTCTTGTTTTAAGTGATAAATCATACTTGTAGGGGTAAAACAAGCACACATCATCTGCAAACATAAAAAGTTGCCCATCTAAATTTAGATTTTTTAAATCATTTAAATATATAGAGAACAATAGAGGACAGAGTCCACTACCCTGCGGCACACCATAATCAACAGAGAGAAGAAAACTGTCCGTGTTATTTATATTAACATATTGTTTACTATTAACGAAATAATTTTTAAACAATAAAAGTTCTCGTCCCTGAATACCATATTTCATCAATTTCCGTAACATTATTTCATGATCTACTAAATCAGAAGCTTTAGTAAAATCAAAAATATTCCGGCAACTCCACTAGAACCTCCATCAAGCCCACTACAAATAAACTGCACTACATTCAACACAGCATCTTCAGTACTACATCCCCTTCGAAATCCAAATTGGTACTTGTATAAAAAAGTATTTTCTTCCATGTAAAATAAAAGTTTATCATAAAGAATCTTCTCAAAAATTTTATCAATTGTAGAAAGAACAGCAATAGGTCTAAATTTATCTATATTTGTTGCATTAACTTCTTTTGGAATTGGAACTATTTTGTGCACTTTTAAGATATCAGGGTACACTGAATCGTTAACGAGTTTATTAAAAATATCTTTTAATATTGGGATTATAATATCTCTACATTATTTTACAAATTTAGGCGAAATACCATCAAAACCTGGACTTTTATTATCTTTTAAATTTTGAATTACTTCATACATATCATTATCATTAACGTTACAAAGTGTAAAACGATGAGGTGACTGAGAAAGAGTCCGTAAAGAATTGAACACTTCACCAGGATAAATTTTAATTTCCCTTTTAAGATTTGCCACACTCGTAATAAAATAATTATTAAGGCAATTTACTTTGTCTTGCTCACATATTATTGGTTGCCCTTGAAAATCGTTGAGGTTAATGACGTTACTTTTTGTTCGGCCAAGAGTACTATTTATAAATTTCCACGATTTCTTAGGATCATTACCTGCCTTTAATAAATTTCCAGCGTAATAATCATCTCTACACTTTTTTGTAGACATTTTTATAACTTTGCTGATTCGCTTTAAGATATCATTAACGTTTTGTTTGTTTTTGGATTTATGTCTTTTCCTTAAAAGTTTTTCTTTAAATAAAATTAAATCTTGAAGATTCTTGTTAACCCATGGAGTTAGCTCAAAACGTAACGGTTTTTTACATTTAGTTACTACAGTTGAATTATTTATAGCACCTTTAATACAATGCACCAAAACTTTTGTTAATTCTGAAGAATTAAATGTCGCATAGTTGTCAGGTAAATTATTAAGCAAGTATTCTCTAGCCTTTTCATAGTCACAGTGTATCTTTTCAATCTCTACATATCCATTTTTCATTACCTCTTTCTTAAATTTACATCAAATTATATTGTGATCAGATAAATTACATTCAACTGAATCAATATAAATTTCTTCAGAAAAATTGCTAAAAACATGATCAATACACATTCTACTGACAGGTCTTGTTATTAAATTATGAGCACTGTCACAATCATAATTTTGAAAAACGGTCAACAAATCATAAAATGAGGATTTTGAATGAGATCAATGTTAGAATCTCCAACTATAATTATTGGACTCCGAGCATGTTCGCTTAAAATACCGTAAAAAATATTAATAAAGTCATTTACGCTACACTTTTGCGATCGATAAAAATACACTATCTTCAAAGGTTTCCTTTCAACTTAAACAATGTTCAAAGTCTTAACTATAAGCTCAACAAAATTACTACTCTTGCATATTTCAACACTAAATTGTATGTTTTTATTAATATATATACTCGTACCACCGTAAGCATCTTCTCTACAACAATGTATATTATTAAAACCTGGAAGTTTGTAAATTTGCGTAATATCCTTCTGAAACCAAGTTTCTTAAACAGCTATTATATCCGGTAACTTAGGAAATCTTGCTATCAACGATTTAAATTTATTAAATTTATCAACAGACGAAACGCTTCTGATATTTATACTAACAATATTAAGAAAATTTAAATTCAAATTACAAAAATAAGTTTTAAAATTTGCAAATTGTTGGAAATATTGATTTTTAATCATAAAAAAATAGAAAATTATAAAAAATTATACAAATTAAATATATACATTCCTTTTTAAGGGGACACGTAAGCAGCACCATCATCGCCATCATCACTTGAATTAGCATCATCAACTCTTCTACTATTAACCATAGATCTTCTCTTCCAATGTTTATTTGTAGTTGCATATTATCAACATCATCTTCATCTCTGATAAGCTGTTGTTTTGCAATATCACTTTTTCTACAATAGACTCTACCATTTCTTACATAAATATGTTGATAACCAATAGTTTTTAAAGATTTGGCATAATAAAAAAGGTTCATAGTTTCCTTGCTATGGAAATCATTTACAAACACCTCACTTGTACTTTCTTTTTCTTTCTATTTGGATTTGGAAGCCATCAGCCGTTCCTTATGAAATTTGGGAGAAAATTTAACCACAACAGCTTTTTTTCCATCCTCAGATTCTTTTTTAGTTCTACGAAAATATGCAGCATTAACAGCATTCGGTTCAAAATGAACACCAACATCCTTCGACAGATTCACTACAGCATCCATTGCATTATCTTTGGCATCAACTTTCAATCCTCTTATTACACAATCATTTTGAACTCGATAATCATTCAGTATTTTTACAGATGTTTTTAAAGTTTTTATTTCAGTTTTCAATTTTTTATTTTCTTTTTGCACTTCTGCTATCTTCTTCTTATTTTCTGCAACATCTTTAAATACTTCATCGAACTTCGCTGACATGAAATTTATCGATTCAGTCAGCTGATCCAATTTTTCTAACTTCTCTAGTTTTCTAAGCTCAGTTTTAATTGTATTTAGTTCTTTCCTGATTTCGCCATCTCCTTCTTTACACAAATGACAGTTGAAAGTTTATTTTTCATTTTTAATAGACTCTCAAACTCTCTTTTACTCAATTGATTGCATTGAAAATTAAAATTTTTTCCGCATTTGTCACACTCTATAAAATCATCTGATTCCTCTTTGATCTCATCTTCGCAAAGATTACAAAGCATTATTTTTTTATTTGCCAAACTACGGCGAGCTTTATTTTTTAGGCATATTTTATTTTTTCAAACACCTTATGATTTCTTTTATATGTTTACAACTTTGTGAAATATATAGCACAGTTTTTAATACAAAATTTTAATTTTTTCTAAGAACGATTAAGCGTTGCCAACTCTAAACTTGACAACTTATGACACAAAATTTCAGCAGGATCAGTTAAGGACTCTCCGAGTTGGAGGGTGCTGCATTTTGATATTTGTTTCACACAGCCTCTTTTCGAATACAGTTATATGTATCCGAAAGAAAAAAAAATATCCATTATAGTGTTGTACATTAAAAAATTATTAACTTTTGACTTTTTTAAAAAGTTAAACAGTTTTTGGTTTTTTTCAAAATATGGTACTTTTTTGTAGAAAGCTTAGGTATTCTCCTTTAAGAGCTTTGTGTTCGCTTAGTGGGATTCTACTTTTTTCAATACTATTGTATTGAATACTATCGTTCAATACTATTGTTAAACCGATGATCACCTATGCTGCCCTTGCATGGTGGCCAAAAGTTGAACAGAGTAAGGCAAGGGAGGCTCTTAAGAGAATCTACCGTCTTGCGTGTGTTGGCATTACAGGGGCCGGCGGAACTTGCCCGACGGATGCCTTGGGGGTTATGCTGGGGATCCCGCCATTGCATATTTCTGTAATGGAGGTTGCCAGTATGGGTTCCTCTAGACTAAGTGAATTCGGTGGCATGAGGGGAGGCGACCTAAGGGGTCACATGAGGATCGCGCGAATCCTAATAGATGACCCAATTTCTAAGGTTGCGGACAAAGTGTCACCGGAGTGGATCTTTGATAGATATTTTGATG
The DNA here is from genome assembly GCA_021234595.1 of Delia radicum. Classification (NCBI taxonomy): domain Eukaryota; kingdom Metazoa; phylum Arthropoda; class Insecta; order Diptera; family Anthomyiidae; genus Delia; species Delia radicum. The sequence goes on from CM037851.1 coordinate 120,098,432, forward strand.
TGTTATTGTTTGACAGAGACATGTGGACCAATCAATCCTGGGAACCGGAAGATGGTTCTCAGGTGTGGTTCACTGATGGCTCTAAGCAGTCGAATGGGAACACGGGTGCGGGCGTCTTCGGACCAGGCTTCCAGCGTGCCTTACCTATGGGTAAATATCCGCCCATTTTTCAGGCGGAGATTTGGGCCATTTGTGTCTGTGCATTGGAATGCCTGCGAAGGGGAACTCGCAGATCTCGCATCTACATTCTTTCTGACAGTCAGGCTGCACTGAGGGCCTTAATGGCCTATAAGGTGTCGTCCGGGTTGGTCATGGAATGCATTCAGACTCTCAATAGGCTCGGTAGAGGCAACTCTCTAACCTTGGGGTGGATTCCTGGTCATGAGGGGCATGAGGGCAACGAGAGGGCAGATTGTCTTGCCAACCGCGGGCCCGAAAGCCCTTTATTGGTCCTGAACCATTCTGTGGAATACCTGCGGGGTATGTTAGGGAAAGGCTCAGGGCATGGAGAGAGTCTGAATTCTCTAGTTACTGGGAAAACTCTCCTGGTCAGCGCCAGGCTAAAAGATTGATCTCTTTTTCCAGTAGGGGGTCGAGGCGACTCTTGTCGCTTGAAAGGGGGGGTTTGAGGACCCTGGCGTCGTACTTAACTGGACACTGTAATCTCAGATACCATCTGCACAAGAAGGGTCAATCGGACACGGATTTGTGTAGGTTTTGGTGTCTGAGACCTCGGAGCATGTTCTCTGCGAATGTCCCAGGCTTTGTGATAGGAGACTTAGGTTTCTGGGTGATCGCTTCATTTCGCCTTCCGACATCACGAACATTTTGCCTAATAGGATAATTGGCTTTATAGGTAGCTTGAATCTGTAGGTAATCTTAGGCAGCACAAAAGACCTACACTGGTCGCGGTGCATAGTGCCTTCTGATCTAATCTAATCTACTTTTTTATCTTTCTTCTTTTCTGACAAAGTAGTGTAACTTGTGCACCAAAAATTTTAAGTGCTCGCCATTCTCTTGTTTTTTGATCAAATTTTCATAAAATTAACACATTTCTAATCTGCTCTTTTCCATTAAAAAATTAATGCAATATCTTGTTTCACTCAAAAACTACATTCGTTTAAAGTAGAAATTAAAAAAAAATCTAATTTTTTGCGATGTTTTCCCCAAAAAGCACCAACAGGATTTTACCTCCAGATAAATACTTTCTTTCTGAACATTTAGAGTATATATAACATTCCTAAGGGTATTTTTATGTAAAAGAGATTTGTAAAAGGTATAAAATATTCGATGTGTGTTTACTTTTCAACACAGCCGATTCTAAAGTTGCCATATTTCTTAAGCAAATATCTATTTGAACCCACTGTTCCAAAATGTGCACGCCTCCAATTAGGTATTGTAGATACTCCAACATATACATAATTTATGGGATAAGTGCCTTTCACGACCCGCAGACATGGAAGCAAAAAATTGAAAATCTTCCGTTTTTGGAAATTTTAATTTTATTATTGGGAATTATAGGATTGGTTACTGCAAATCTTAAATTCGGACATCAATTTCACATTTGTGACTTTAAATCATATTTACGTTAAAAAAAATCATTGAATTAATTACGTCTATTAATAAATATTATATTGAATAGTGAAAATTTATATTTGAACGAAATCAGCCAATATTACCTTAGGATTTCTCAAGTTTTTGTTTTAAGTTAAAACAAAAATTGTTATTATTTTTAGAATAGGCATAGCTTAAAGCAAAATACAAAATAAAAACTTAGACAAAATCTTAACCTGTTACGGAGCGATAGCCCATTAATGATATAGCTTTAGTACTATATTTCTCGGTCCCATGTCTATTTCCTACCGCAGGAACTACGTCGCACTGACGAAATTCCTCAACCTCTTCCATCCTATGCCCCTAAGATCCCCCAATTGGATATTGGGTCACTGGCTATTATTTCGACGCGGATCCCGGCAAATGCCGGGCATTTACAGAGATAGTGTTCAAAGGTCTCCTCGTCCTCCCCACATGCCCTACACACCCCCGAGTCCGCTCTACCAATACGGTGGAGATGGGTCCTCAGTGTCGAGTGTCCCGTGAGGATTTCCATCAAGAGACTCAGTTCCTTCCTACTAAGATTCTGAATTTCCCTCGTCCTGACCCTGTCCGGGTTGCCCCAGAGAATCCCCGTGGTTCTGCCAACACCCGAATTCTCCCAGATGGTCCTATGCATGGTGTGAGCCCAACCCACCAGCGCCGCCTTGAGAGCTCGAAAAGGTCTAGCGTTCCCCAAAGTGATTAACTCCAGGGAAAACCCTCCCCTAGCCAATTCATTAGCCATTTCGTTCCCTGCTATACCACAGTGTCCCGGCACCCAAATAATCTCAATGCGTCCCCGTGCAGAGAAATCGTTAATTTCCCCTTTACACCCGAGTATCGTCATTGATCCCACAGAGTCCGTAGATAGAGCCCGGATAGCCGCTTGGCTATCCGTGAAAATCACAATGTCACCGTTCAAGCCCATGATATTCACCTGCTTAATACATTCCGTAATCGCGGTGACCTCCGCCTGTAGTACGGTATTATGGTCAGGAAGATGGAAGCATTTGCGTACATTGAAGTCAGCGTCACAGAAGCCCAGCCCGTTTCCTACCCAGTTTCGATCCATCCGTGTAAAACTGGATCCCCAGGTGGTTTCCCAAGAAGGTCCCATATAACCATGGTTCCCTGTCGGGGATTAAGGTGTCGAAGAGCGTCATGGCCGACCTCTCTGAAATCCTGTCGCAGTCCCATTCTGGGACCCAATACCCTGGCAACTGATCCAAAATAGTTCGGTGACCGGTAATATGGCCAATACTGTCCCATTCCCCGGTAGCCCTCAGCCGCATCATAGTTAATGCGGCCTCGTACTTCACCTGTACCTCAATTGGGCGAATTGCTGTAATAGTCTCGAAAGCCCTAGTAGATGCGGTTCTCATTGCGCCACTAATGCCCAAACAGCATAGGCGCTGTACCTTCTGCAATAGTCCCACATATGAACCAAATCTCATCGATGTCCACCATACTACAGATGCGTACGTCAGTATAGGTCTGACGACGCTAATGTATATCCAGTGTGTCATCCTGGGATTCAGAACCCATTTATATAATATTATTGTCCTTCTAAAGATGGCCCACGATATGTGGGCCCTCTTCACCCAACCCTCAATATGGTCCCTCCACGATAGTTTTCTATCAAGAACAACTCCCAGATACTTGACCCTATCGGAGATGTGAACCGTTTTTCCCAGGAAGATAGGTTCATCAAAATCAATGATCTTCCTCTTCCTAGTAAAAAGATATATTTCAGTTCCGTCTGGATTGACATTGAGGCCCCTGGGCCAAGCCCAGTTTTACGCCAATTCGAATGCATAAGATGGCCTGCGACATAGACATCCAGGATTCTCCCCCCTTAAATGTATCGCCACATCGTCTGCGTAGCATACAGGTTGGAAACCTTCACTGGATAGAATCCTCAAGTGACTCAAGATCCGTTTCCACTGAACGCCCCTTTAAGTAGGCATGTTGTCCAAACCTAAGCAATTCCCTAGGAAATTGACCCTTAACCATGTCATTCACTAACCTCCCCATGGTCTTGAGTAAAAAGGAAGTTAGGCTTATCGGCCGATAAGAAGTTAGGCTTATCGGCCGATAAGCTATAGTAGAGCTGGAAAGATCTCGTCTGGTCCCGCTGCCTTGTAAGGGGCGAAACTGTTAACCGCCCTTCTCGCCATATCCCTGGTAATTATCATACTATGGTCTGATATATTTTCCGCTCGTGGTCGGTACCCAATAGAATCAACTGTTCGCCCCAAGGTTGTTGCAAGTTGTTGGTCCTCTGAAGTCGCAACGTATGCCGCCCTTGGTTCAAGTTGGTCACCGTTGGTTCCCGCCCTGTCCACAAGAAAGTGTATCTCCATAACTATTCTTAGCGACTGTTCCATAGTGTCCGCCCTCCTCCCGCTGGCGTCTACAAGGGTCTCGGGCTGCGTATGGGTTTTCGATAAGAATTTCTTTATCCTTGATACCTCGCTCACACTGTCCACTTGTTCACAGGAAAGTTTCCAAGAGTTGCGTTTCGCCGTGCTTATCCTCTTATTATATTCTCTGAGTCTACTGTGATAGTCATCCCAGTACACCGATCGTTTCTTTCGGCGGGCCCTATTAAAAAGTCTGCGGACATCTCTCCCGAGATTGATCAAATCCCCCGTCAGCCAGGGTTTTTCCCGAGGAGATCTTCGCGATCGGAGTGGGCAACACTCCTTAAACGTTTCAATAAGGCCGCCCGTTATCCTAACCACTTCCCTGTCTATGTCCGCCCCACTCTCAAGGTGTTCGTGGGGCGTGCCAAGACGGTGCCAGGGTAAAGAGGTTATTTGAGTTTAGAAATTCAAGTAATGCGTCCCCTCGCTTGTTGCAGTTTGTGCTACCCCAAACTATGTGGTGAGAGTTCGCATCTCAACCTATTAGAATTTCCTTACCTGTTTGCCTTGGAGCCGTTACAGTTCCCTGGAGTTCCGGCGTTGGTGGTGGAGTCGCCGTATCAGATGGTAGATATAGCGAGACCAGGAACATCCGGTGTTGGTGGTGGAGTCGCCGTATCAGATGGTAGATATAGCGAGACCAGGAACATCTGGATAACTCTGGGGAGAAAAGAAAGTTTGGATTTTTGTGAAACATAATACAGGTTCTCCAAGGTTCCTGTATTAATACGATATGTATCTTACCTATGTGTAATTTTTCCATCAGAGCGAGATCTGGATCATGGGTCGGCTAGCAGTTTTTCTTCTTGGGAGTTAGTCATCACTGGCTCTTCCTCTTCAGTTGTGGCATTTTTTACGCCACTTACCTCCTTATTAGCGGTCGCTTCATCAATACAGTCTGCATGCTTTGTGTCCGACTTATCCCAGCCAATTGTAATATTTCCTACTTTAAAGTAGACGGTTGTGGATACGAAGAACGCTTTGCCCTGCGACTTCTATAGATGAGCCATCGAGTCCTGGTCGATTCCCACAACTATTAGAGTACCCGTTGGGGTTTCCTCCCTGTGAAAAATCTCCCATTTTGCCACGACTAGATCCTTGTTTTGTCTGCCGAGGACCCTTAGGATCTGCTCTGTAGAATATTTGCCACCCCAAAATTTTATAAAAACCGACGTCTTGGTCAGGGATGAAATTTCCGCCCTATTAACGAGGGCCAGCTTAGCGAATTCCGAAGGGGCAGGAATGTCTTCCACTAACTTTGTTATGATACCTATGCAAGATTTCGAGGCCAGCTGTAGCATAAGGACATCCATCGAAAAGTTGTTGCTATTAATTTGGATTGCAGCTGAGTCGTCGTCCGCCTCTAAGACATAGTGCATAATCCTTGTAGTAATAGAATCTTCGAGACATTTTCTCTGGACTGTGGGAATTTTACCCGAAGGGTTATTTTGGCCAATCACAGAGTAGCTTAGCTCGTCCATGTCTGACCTCTTAGCTATCTTCGCATAAGAGATGGGATGTTCCTTACCCGATTTCGCTTCTGACTTTTTCTTCATTAAGACTTTCTGGGAACCCTGTCGTTCAGTGAAGAGATCGTCTTCGGCGCCGGCGGTTCAGTAGCCGCCAACGGGTTGTTCAATCCGGTCAGTTGAGTATCCGTTATGGAGCCTCCTTGTCCAGAGATGGACGTTTTGGTTGCCGAACTACTGGTGGACGGGGAGCACTTTTTCTTCTTTTTAGCGATAACAATGTTCTGGTCCTCGGGGAATCGAATTCTCTTGCCCACATCCGAGGATGTTGGTGTAGATTGTTCTTTCTCCAAAGTCCCATCTTGTTTAGCTTTTGTATCGTTGCCAGCTTTCGGAGGTTTCTTCATCCGGTTTAATTTGGCGAGGTTACGACGTTGAGCCCAGGATAATCTCGCCTTCCTTGTGTTGAGTTTGGCTATACCAGCACTTACTTCCTCTACCATCTTGTTGAATTCGTCTGTCTCATTTAAGGAGTTCGATTCATCTGAACCGGCGTCCTTATAATCTTTGCATATAGCATTTGTGTCGCTTGTCACATTGCCATCTATGGAGGCCAAGTTACCCGCCTCCACAGGGGTCTTACAGTCTGTTGATGTCGAAGCGTGGGGGCCCGCTTGCACACCCTCACCAACCGCCGGTACTGGGTTATTTAGGCCCTGCACCGTAAGTTTTCTTCTTTCTTCTGACATTAACCATATTTAGCCTATGCGACCCCTATCCAGTTTTTGGTCCGCGGGTGGTACTTAAACAACTAGAGCCCAATTTAAAATAACAAGTCAGTTTTATCCGTTTTAGGACAAACAAAAATGAAGCTCCTCCACTTGGGGACGCGTCCGATGGGAGGTCTGGCAACTACACACACGGACTGAATCATATTATATATCACTCGATATAACTATTTTTACCCGGAGCTACATTTAAATAATAAAGCACTTCATAAAATATGTTGAACACTTAAGAGTAAAATCTTAAAACAAAAGTTTGAAATGTATGAAAATCAATGAAATTATGAAATTTTATAGAAAAAAGTAAGGCTATGAAATATTTTCATAGCTCTAAAGGAAAGTTTTATTACATTTATGGAGAGGTAATTTATAAAATCGAATAATTTTTTTTATAAAACTATGATATTTTGTGAAAAAAGTTTATGAAAAATTTCTTAACATTAATAAAATTTATTGGATATAATAAAATTCTTCATGGAATCTACGAAAAAAATGTATGTAATTGTTTCATTAAAATCATGAGGGATAATTCTTTCAGTGTATGCATAGTTATGGTTAGAACAAGGGTGTCCAAGCCCTATGCGCTTGGTGCTCATTTGTTTTTGTAAAAGCACTTAGCTATAGCCTGTGTGTTTTAATACACACATAGAGCACTCAGCACTAGCAATACAAAATACACAAACAACTTCGTCATATTAGTTTTTTTGTCGTTCTTCACTGTATACACGCAAGTCGTATGCTTTGCTGGTAAACATTGACTACAGCGATCATCAAGTTAGATTTTGTTTTTGTTTAACGTATAATATGGTTTAAAAAAGTGTGTTTTGAAAAGGACTTTTAAAAAATCGGTGTTAGTTTTAAATTTCAAACTTATATTATTCAAAGAAAAATTAGTGTATGCTCACTCACAATCTACTCTCACACAATTAAAAACGTTTTTGTGATTTTTTTTGTATTCTTTACAAAATGGATTTGCAAAATAAATGTGATAATGATTTTTTTTTTTACTTATGATTTTAATTCTGAAGCACAATGTTTAATATGCTTTCAAATAATTCAAACTAGCACTAAGTATAATATTGAAAGGCTGCGCTCCGAATCTCGGGATGCTCTACAAGCATCCTATGTTGCAAGCTTAAGAATTGCTCAGAACTTTAAACCGTCTTCTGATGGCATTTTAATTAAAAAAGTTTGCAAGGAAATGCTGTCTGGTTTTGAAGAAAGCGGAAATTTATTGGCAGACTCAATCGAAACAGTTGCTTTGTCACGAAACACAGTGGCCCAAAGAATCCAAGAAATTAACGAGTACGTGGACTCAAGTTATGTACATACTTCTCTCTTGCATTGGATGAATCATGCGATATTTCTGACATAAGTCAACTAATATTAGCCGTCAGAAACGTTTTTTTTTTTTTTGTTGCAAATTTTCTGTTTTATTGAATCTCTCCCTTAAGGAATTTACAATAAGTGAACAAATCTTAAATCTATTTTCTTAATGGTTAACTGCCAGAGCAGCCAATCCAATTTTTTTGAGCAGGAGTGTATGATTATATTTAGCTTCGAGCAATGTCCAGGGTGTCTAATCTCCTTAGACGGTGATGCCCTGGATATGTAAGTAAATTTTGAGCTAAGCGGTTAGGATGAACGGTTAGTTTAGACACGTATTTGATACTCTGCTTTTTAATTTCGTCACGGACTACAGGGATGTTGAGATCTTTGTGGATATTGGAATTACGTATGAACCATGGAGCACCAGTGATGAATCTTAATAATTTCGATTGTCTTCTTTGTAGTTTGTCTATGTTCGAGGCTGAGGCTGTTCCCCAGAGTTGAATACCGTATGTCCAAATGGGTTTTATTATGACTTTGTATATAAGCACTTTATAGTCCAAACGAAGAGTCGAATATTTATTGAGATGCCAGTTTAACTGAGCAGTTTTTAGATTAATTTGAGTTAATTTAGAATCTATGTGATGTGCCCAAGTAAGACGTCGATCTAGGTGTAATCCGAGATACTTAACATGATTTTGATGTGGTACTACAGTGTTATTAATGGTTACATTTGGGCAATTTTCCCTTTTAAGAGTAAAGGTTACGTGAACACATTTTGAAGCATTCACTTTTATTTTCCATTCATCGAGCCATTTTTCTACATTATGAATGTGAGACTGCAATTGGAAATTTGCGATTTTGGGATTTTGATGGACGCTCATAAACGCCGTGTCATCAGCAAATGTAAAAGTGTGAGTAAGTGGATGAGTTGGCATATCTGCGGTGTAGAGAATATAAAGCAATGGGCCCAGTATACTACCTTGGGGGACTCCAGCACAAATTGTCCTACTTGATGATTGACAATTTTTAGATTTTACTATGAACGATCTTTGTAAAAGATAACTTTTTAGTAGTTTGTGGGTATTGGATGGCAACAGAGCTATTATTTTATATATAAGACCGTTATGCCATACTCTGTCGAATGCTTGAGAAATGTCTATAAATAGAGCGGAGCAGTATTGTTTGGCTTCAAATGTCATCCTAATGAGAGTAACAATGCGGTGGACTTGTTCTATCGTGCTATGTTTTTTTCTAAAACCAAATTGATGCATGGGAACTAATTCATTTACCTCCATGTGGGATGATAACACGTTGTAAAGGATTTTTTCAAAGAGTTTTGATAGCACCGATAATAAACTAATTGGCCTATAAGATGTTACAAGACTTGCATTTTTTCCAGGCTTGGGAACCATTATTATTTCCGAAATTTTCCAAGAAGCAGGGAATATACCAGTACGTAATATAGCGTTGAAGATAAACAAAACAATTTTAAGTGCACCATCTGGTAACTCACAAACCATTTTTGGAGTAATCCTGTCTAAGCCTGGAGACTTTTTCACATCGAGGCTCTTTACGTGTTCTTTTAGAGTAGAGAATCGGATTTTTATAGGAGAGGAAATTATGTCGTTTATATGTGGGAGATTTATTGATGAGGTTGTATCATTGGGAGTAAACACTTTTTCTAAATGATCAGCAAAAGTTTCAACCTTTTCAATGCTGCTTTTAGCCCACGCTCCATTTTCGTTGCGTATGGGTGCTTCATAATTTGTGGGATGTTTTAGCTTTTTTGAAGCCTTCCACAAATTATAGTCTGCATTTTGTGTTGGTTCTAAATTTTGTAGGTAAAATTTAAGGGAGGACTCCTTATTTTCCTTCAAAATACGATTTAAATTTCTTTGACATTGTTTGAGTTTACTTTTAAGAGCAGGGGATCTTGTTTGTTGCCACTGTCTACGAATATTTCTTTTTTCTATTACGAGATCTTCAACTCTTTTTGAGCTGCTGAAATCGCATCTCTTTCTGTTTTGGGATTTTGGAGTAGCCACTATTACTGCTGAGGAAAGTGTATTAGAAAACTGATCAATGGCTTCTTGGATGTCTTCCCCGGTTTTTAATGAGAGGGTTTCGGGTAAATGAGAGCTGATATACATTTTGTATTTGAGCCAGTTCGTTCTTCTATTGGGAAAGTGATTTGTTTCCATCACTAAGCTAGGATTGGATGTGGCCAAACTAATAACAGTTGGAGAGTGATCAGATGACAGGTCCAGATAAGATACTATCGATATGTGCTCTCGTTTTATGTTTTTTATAACTGCGAAATCAATTAGGTCCGGGATTTTATTTAAGTCTGAAGGCCAATAAGTAGGCTGACCGCCAGAGACCACATCAAGCTTTGATGAATGTATTGCATTTAGTAGTTGTCGTCCTTTTGGAGTAATGAGTCGGGAACCCCAATACGTGTGTTTTGCATTGAAATCACCGGCTGCAATGAATTTATGACCAAGTGTAGAGAAAAAGCTTATGTATTGTTGTTGTGTTATTTTGTGTCTAGGAGGACTGTAAATCGATGAAATTGTTATGTTGACATCTGTCAGAGTTAGGGATGTAGCTTGTATGTATTCAGTTTTGTGCTCTTGCAATGGGAAGTGTCTTACTCTGTTACTAATTATAATCAGAAACGTAAATGAGGAAATTTTTGCACTGATTCCGCTCCATCAAGATACGAGAGGTATTGACGTTTTTGATGCGGTAAAAGGAAGGTTGAAATAAAAACCGAATCAGCAAGATTAACAGCCATATGTACAGATGGTGCTCCCGCAATGCTTGACAAAGAGGACGGCTTATTGGCAGTTGATTAAAAATGATATAAAGGTTCCTTCGTTCTACGGGATGGACGAATTGTGTCCACACAATGAGTGTTCTGGTAAAAATAGTTAACAAAATTAGAGGTGGACACAATTCGTTAACTCATCGTAAGTTTAAGAAATTCCTTGAGGAATGCGAAAATCAGTATATAGATCTACTTATGTTTACTGAGGTGAGATGGCTAAGTAGAGGAAAATGCCTTGAACGTTTTTTTGAAGTGAGAAAGGAAGTTGTTGAGTTTATAGACTTGGAATTTAAAATTTTTGATCTTTTAAAAGAAATTGAAGATCAAGCGTTTGAAACATATACTTTCTTTAACGGACTTAACAACTCACCTAAATTACCTTAATAAATCCCTTTAAGGCAAAAACAAATCTGTTTCTGACTTGGTTGACTTAATTCAAGGGTTTCTTTCAAACATAGATATTTTTATATATGATTTAAATATGTATAAAATGTTCCACTTTCCATGTTTAAAAATTATCTCAAATGATGAGTACAACATTTAAAATTTTGAATTTTTTTAAATATATAAGTCATTTTGACGATTTGAAAAAAATTTTGAAAAAAGATTTAAAGATTTTGACAGCATTAAGCAAATGATAGCCATTTTTTACTCTAATGACATGTAGCATATACAATCAAAAGCCTGGTGCTATGTGATCTGCAATGCGACTCTGAACTTTAAATTTCTAATTTAAGTGGCATTGATTTTTGGAAATCTTTAAATCCAAATAAATACCCTTTACTTCACAAGGAAACTATAAGTTTGTATTCCATGTTTGGTAGTACATATATATGTGACAGTGCATTTTCAAATATAAAATTAATAAAAAAACAAGCATAGAAGTAGAATTAGCAACGAAAATTTGGAGGCCTTATTAAAATTATCTACAACTGACATTGACATAAATTTGGATAATTTATTGGAGGGATCGTGGAAGACTTAAATGAAATTTCGATTGGTAAGTACGGGTTTGAAATAAAACGCACTAACGTATTTTTTTCGTTTCAGATAATTTTTACAAAAAAGCAAATCAAATTTGTATTTGCCGTGTACGTATATGAAATAAATACATGAAATGTTTTTTTTTCATTTTTCCTTGTATGTATTGGTTTTTACAACAAAAAATATTGAATACAAATTAGTTTTTCTTTAAATGTATTGTTGTTTGCTCTTCCATAAGAAACTTTTGGGCACCTCTGGTTTAGAACATAGCTACCCACAAAAAGAATTCTGTAAACATGAGAATGAATTGGTAATGATTGTTTATAAACATCTTTTTTAACGAACTACACTCATAGAAAAAAAGTAGTAGAGACGCTATTCCAGAAACGGTTCCATGCAACCGGTGGTAGAAGAAGCTGTTCTAGAACAGGTTCATAGGTAATCTGTTCTAAAAAATTTTGCTGGAGGGTTTGGTATTTGTAATGGACCCTGCGGGAAATGGTCCAGTCACTGGTATGGTCACGTGACTAGTTCTTGGTGTGCATGAACCGGTTCCCGGGTTGGGACTTCTATATGGGAGGGACCGGTACTTTTAACATGGGCATGTCATAGGAGGTGGCCAATTGCTACCTTTGGGGAAACTTGTGACAGGGTGAATAACTTAAATGATGTAACCCATCACCGTACTAACTGTAAAGAATATGTCGCAAGGCCAGTTAAAGGGTGGTAGTGTTAATGTGGGACCACATTAGTATTTGTGTGATGTGCAACATGACTAGTTATAAAGTTGTTATCACATGACGGGACTAAGAAAATTGTCATGGAACTGGTGAACAATTTTTTATGAGTAACTAGTAACATATTGATCGCAATGTGGTCTGGCCCAGGGGCAGTTCGAATGGAGTGATTGTGTCACGTATCACTCTTTTTTCAATAGGGGGCATGTCACCTGACATGTTAAAAATATTTACCGAGTAAACTGTCCCTTTTTATTCACCGTGCGTCATGTTACTGATGAGTTTCTAATTGTTCCCTCTGGAACCAGTCACTTAACTAACCACAAATAGTATGTCACTGAACCTGCTCTTACAATATCCCAAAAGGCACAAAAACAAATTTATTTTACATTAATTTTTATTTTTTTCCCATCAAAAGGAAACAACTTTAATGATAAATTTCTTGATAATTTAAATTTGGAAAAGTATAAAACTATAGTTTAAGTATAAACTATAGTATTATTATTAAGTTAAGTATATTAACTACCCCGTAGGAAACGGACCTATCACTGGACACGTCATGTGGCTGGTTCACAAGAACCGGTCCCCGGACCACACTTTTATATGAAAGGGACCAGTCACTTTAATATGGGCTTGTGCTAAGAGGGAGTAAATTACGCTTTGTGATACGTCACAGGACTAACACAAAAAACAGGTCACACAACTAACTTAACAGAATAGGTCACTATTTTAGACAATTTTACTTCCTCATACTATTTACTGGTCAGTTATACATAAATTCACTATATGCCCTTTGTAATCGGTCTGTTTGCATCAGTCACGGGACAGCTCACGCGGTTTGTCCTTTTGAAATGGTCTTTTTGCACCGGTTTCAGGACAGGGGACTGGCTAACTACTTTCAGTTCAATCCTACTGTAACCAGTTACTTGGTAGGTCTTTTTAAACCGGTTCTTTTTTACCAGTAACGTGATATGTCACGAGATATGTAGTTTTAAACCAGTCCGGCTTTCACCGGTCACGGGACAGGTACTTAAATTGAACTGACCTCTTTTTTCCAAAGGACTATACATATACATTATCAATTTAAATTTTTAAACTAAGAATTCACTCGGGTTCAGTTGTAATTTAAATACAAAAATTTACATGCATTTCATTGATAGCCTAATTTATATCATATGAATGTTCTTTCAAATATCTTTCTAATGAGGTATCATATGTACCCATAAATCAATTATCGTGTATTTTTTAATTTATGTGTTTTTTACTCTTGTTTTTTCCATGGCTTCCACTCAGCGCTTATTCTTATCGTAAACAATTTTGACAAATCATAAATGTCATGAATTTATCACTTCCACTGAGAGCTTTTTCTTTTCATAAAAAATTATGACAAATATAAACTTTACTTTTAATAATTTAAAAATACATTTCCGTTACAAAAACAAATTTTTATAAAAGTTTTAACAAATTTTAATAAAAATTCCCGAAAATAATAAGAAAGTGACTAAAACATGTTTCTTATTTCATTACTTTTTTGACATCAAATTAAAAAGCGATGCACACAATCAATGAAATTTGACATTCTATTATGATCTTTCAATGCATATGTATCTTACGAAGCAGTAGGGGAAGCAGTATGGATGCAGTAACTGCTTTCAATTTTCTGATGGGAAGTGACAATGTAGCTATTTTTAATCAACGGTTATTTTCATTTAGTTTAGGAATTTAACATGGAGTTAGGAAAATTAATGAAAATAAAAGCGAAACGTTTGCTAGCAAATCGCCATTTAACTGGAAGTTCCATACTCAGTTCTTTTGAAGCAGTGCAGTGGTACGTCTTCATTTCTACTGCACTAAAGTCGGTACCGATAAAACTTCTTCAGTGTTATGTCCACTTTGCAGCAGTCAAGGGACTGCATAATTTGGTACTAACTGCCACATATTCTTCTTTGCACCAGTTCAGTGACCAGTTACAACTCCTACTGCAACATCACTAGTTGCTTCAGCACTCTTTGAAGTTATGTCACTTTTTCTCTAGTTACATGATATATCTCGTAACATCCAGTCAATGTTTTGTCACCATTTCTAGAGTCACATAATTGGTCGTTTCACTCAAATTAACACTTTTTGGTACATCAAAACTTAAATTTCACCAGTTCTATGACGTGCAACTCAATGACATATCACGCAATTGCCCCTTTTGATCAATCGACCCTTCATTTCCCGCAGGGTAGTTATAGATAATACATGGTTGAAAAATTTAATTAAATTTTTATAAAATTAGATGTAACCAAAACATAATAATGTATGTATAATAGTTACATCAAAAGCGTCTTCTGTCATTTTAGACAGATTTATATATAGTTTCTATGCAAAATATTTAAAGAAAATAGTTTACTATTTTGCGAAATAGATTTCCCCTGCGGGAAATGAAGGGTCGATTGATCAAAAGGGGCAATTGCGTGATATGTCATTGAGTTGCACGTCATAGAACTGGTGAAATTTAAGTTTTGATGTACCAAAAAGTGTCAATTTGAGTGAAACGACCAATTATGTGACTCTAGAAATGGTGACAAAGCATTGACTGGATGTTACGAGATATATCATGTAACTAGAGAAAAAGTGACATAACTTCAAAGAGTGCTGAAGCAACTAGTGATGTTGCAGTAGAAGTTGTAACTGGTCACTGAACTGGTGCAAAGAAGAATATGTGGCAGTTAGTACCAAATTATGCAGTCCCTTGACTGCTGCAAAGTGGACATAACACTGAAGAAGTTTTATCGGTACCGACTTTAGTGCAGTAGAAATGAAGACGTACCACTGCACTGCTTCAAAAGAACTGAGTATGGAACTTACAGTTAAATGGCGATTTGCTAGCAAACGTTTCGCTTTTATTTTAATTAATTTTCCTAACTCCATGTTAAATTCCTAAACTAAATGAAAATAACCGTTGATTAAAAATAGCTACATTGTCACTTCCCATCAGAAAATTGAAAGCAGTTACTGCATCCATACTGCTTCCCCTACTGCTTCGTAAGATACATATGCATTGAAAGATCATAATAGAATGTCAAATTTCATTGATTGTGTGCATCGCTTTTTAATTTGATGTCAAAAAAGTAATGAAATAAGAAACATGTTTTAGTCACTTTCTTATTATTTTCGGGAATTTTTATTAAAATTTGTTAAAACTTTTATAAAAATTTGTTTTTGTAACGGAAATGTATTTTTAAATTATTAAAAGTAAAGTTTATATTTGTCATAATTTTTTATGAAACGAAAAAGCTCTCAGTGGAAGTGATGAATTCATGACATTTATGATTTGTCAAAATTGTTTACGATAAGAATAAGCGCTGAGTGGAAGCCATGGAAAAAACAAGAGTAAAAAACACATAAATTAAAAAATACACGATAATTGATTTATGGGGACATATGATACCTCATTAGAAAGATATTTGAAAGAACTTTCATAAGATATAAATTAGGCTATCAATGAAATGCATGTAAATTTTTGTATTTAAATTACAACTGAACCCGAGTGAATTCTTAGTTTAAAAATTTAAATTGATAATGTATATGTATAGTCCTTTGGAAAAAAGAGGTCAGTTCAATTTAAGTACCTGTCCCGTGACCGGTGAAAGCCGGACTGGTTTAAAACTACATATCTCGTGACATATCACGTTACTGGTAAAAAAAGAACCGGTTTAAAAAGACCTACCAAGTAACTGGTTACAGTAGGATTGAACTGAAAGTAGTTAGCCAGTCCCCTGTCCTGAAACCGGTGCAAAAAGACCATTTCAAAAGGACAAACCGCGTGAGCTGTCCCGTGACTGATGCAAACAGACCGATTACAAAGGGCATATAGTGAATTTATGTATAACTGACCAGTAAATAGTATGAGGAAGTAAAATTGTCTAAAATAGTGACCTATTCTGTTAAGTTAGTTGTGTGACCTGTTTTTTGTGTTAGTCCTGTGACGTATCACAAAGCGTAATTTACTCCCTCTTAGCACAAGCCCATATTAAAGTGACTGGTCCCTTTCATATAAAAGTGTCGGTCCGGGGACCGGTTCTTGTGAACCAGCCACATGACGTGTCCAGTGATAGGTCCGTTTCCTACGGGGTAGTTAATATACTTAACTTAATAATAATACTATAGTTTATACTTAAACTATAGTTTTATACTTTTCCAAATTTAAATTATCAAGAAATTTATCATTAAAGTTGTTTCCTTTTGATGGGAAAAAAATAAAAATTTATGTAAAATAAATTTGTTTTTGTGCCTTTTGGGATATTGTTAGAGCAGGTTCAGTGACATACTATTTGTGGTTAGTTAAGTGACTGGTTCCAGAGGGAACAATTAGAAACTCATCGGTAACATGACGCACGGTGAATAAAAAGGGACAGTTTACTCGGTAAATATTTTTAACATGTCAGGTGACATGCCCCCTATTGAAAAAAGAGTGATACGTGACACAATCACTCCATTCGAACTGCCCCTGGGCCAGACCACATTGCGATCAATATGTTACTAGTTACTCATAAAAAATTGTTCACCAGTTCCATGACAATTTTCTTAGTCCCGTCATGTGATAACAACTTTATAACTAGTCATGTTGCACATCACACAAATACTAATGTGGTCCCACATTAACACTACCACCCTTTAACTGGCCTTGCGACATATTCTTTACAGTTAGTACGGTGATGGGTTACATCATTTAAGTTATTCACCCTGTCACAAGTTTCCCCAAAGGTAGCAATTGGCCACCTCCTATGACATGCCCATGTTAAAAGTACCGGTCCCTCCCATATAGAAGTCCCAACCCGGGAACCGGTTCATGCACACCAAGAACTAGTCACGTGACCATACCAGTGACTGGACCATTTCCCGCAGGGTATATAAGAGTGGCGTGACTGAGTGACTGAGGGCTGAGTAATTCAATATCGCCCAGCCAAGACCTCTGGACCTAGGAACTTGAAATTTGGTACATATGTTCCTCCTCCGACCTCTACTAGATCTCTACTAAGAAGCGGTTTTTTGATATTCCAACGGACAAGACTTTATATTTAAATATTATATAATATTTAAAAAAACATAATTCAATTTTGAATAAAATTGTATATTACCCCATGCAGAGTCAACCTAGAAAATTTGTCAATCACATTTTGGATATAAAATTATATTATATCAATACAAAAGTACAATTAATTGTTTATATAATTTTGTGTATAATTTTATACACAAAATTTACCCCAATTTTTGTCTTTTAAATTGCTTTCTTTCCGGTTCTTAAATTTCTACACCTTATACACAAAAGAGGTATGATCTCAAAAAAAAAGAACTTGTTTCATGTGTAGCATGATGAATTTTTAATTTAGTTTTAGATTTTTTTTTAATGTAGAAAGATAAATTAAGTTTCAACGTTTTTTCCGTGTATGTTATTTATTATGAAAGTTACTAATTTCATAATATCTTAATTTTCATTATATCTTAATTTTCAAAGTTTTTTCTCAAACAACTTTTTTTTTTGGTAATTTCAAGAAAATTTTTTGAATAAAATAAAATGTCCAAATGAAAATGAATTTGCTACAAATTATAAAGTCGTAAACTTTTTTAAGGTCTGAAAGGATTAATAAAGTTGAAGCAAACCCTGTATTTGACTAATTATTTCTGCAAATATTTCCGATGTTAATGAAGTTTTAAAATCAAAAACCGGATTCAACTATAGCTTATTAGTATCAGTTTAGATATAGATTTATACCGCTTTATATCGGATTACATTGTATGGCGCCATTATTCGGATGTATTTTAATCTGATATTATCAAATTAAAACTAAACTAATGGAAACTTATATAATTATATGGGCCAATTTCTCGGATAAAACTGTATTAAGACGCATATTAAATTTCGTATTATGATTATGTAAAGCATCATATTAATTTTTTTTAATCGGCTTATTAGAAGCCGAAAGCTTCTGTGTGCACTAGGGTTACAACTTTTGACTTTTTTTGCAATTATTAAATTTTAGCTACCCTAGCCGTATATTATCTGTGGGTTTCTATCCACCCCAGTCTCCCTCAATCTGCCATAATTTTATTTGTAAACTAGCACCGATCAAATGAAAACATGTTTCAGAAATTTTAAAGGTTTAAATTAAATGTTTACTTTTAAAATTTAAAAAATGAAAACCAAAAGTTTATTTTTCGATATATTATCATAAATTATGATGTGAGCAAGATTATTCAAGTTCAAGATCATTTGTTTTTTTGTTAAAGAAAAAACCGTGCAGTGTTTATTTATTAATCAAAAACACAACCAAAAAGTCAGATAATTAACACTGCTAAGAACTTTATTTTTAGAGTTCTTAACATAAGTGATAGCCAATTCCACCTTAACAACATACAGAAAATTACAAAAATGCTCACAGATAACAGTTTTCCCAAAAAACTAATAAATTCTATAATAAACGAAAATTTAAACAAATTAAAACATCCAAACAATAAAGATGACAATTTAACCAACACCGAAACAACAAAATTTTACAGTGTAAAATATATTCCTGGTTTGACAGACAACATTAATTTAAGAAAAAAAAAACTTTAACTTTGCATATAAATCAAACACAACACTAAGCTAAATTTATACAAATATAAAAACACCAATTAACAAACAATAACAAAGCAACGTAGTGTACGAAATAAAATGTAAGGCAGATAACGATAACAGCGGTGATTCGATCTATATAGGGACAACGAAAAGAAGTTTGTAGACGAGAGTTGGAGAACATAGAAATGATATTGCAAAACAAGAGCAAACTACTGGTTTGACGCAACATATGTTTACAACAGGTCACACAGCTGACTTTGAGAACATAAAAATATTAGACAGAGAAAACATAGAAAGAAAAAGATACACTATTGAGAGCTTACGAATACAACAAAAGGAGAAATATACGATGAATTTAAAGGAGAATACAGACAATATAAATGCTAGTTACAAAGTTGCCATACATTAACATTTCTGTGATATTATTTTGAAGCTGTGTTTTCTAATTTGATTTATGTTTAATGTTTAAATATTTCGTTTTTATGTTTTATGTTTTATGTAAATTTAATTATGTTTTAAAAATAATACTCATGTTATTGTAAGTGTAAAAATTATGTGGTTTGGTTGATAATGTTATTAATTAAATGTTTTATATTATAAATAGACGTCCCTAGAAAAAGTCAACAACAAATTGACGAAACGTCGGGTGAAAATGTAATATAAATGTGTTTTTATTTACATTAATTGAATTAAGGCTGAATTAGCTTATTTTGAAGACAATAACTGAAGATTAGCCAAAATAACAAAACAATAAAAAAGTTTCCTGTCCGCTAACTTAAAGCAGACTTTATCTACTGACAGGTCCTTACATGCTTCATTTCGCGTCACCAAAAATCTTTAGAGAACCAATGTAGAAGGGGTAAAAGATTTTTACCCAAATTTTGAAGGCAAAAGATCAATGCTTTACCCGTATTGTTTTATTTACCCAATTAGAATTAAAAAACAAAATTGGTAGAATTGAACTAATTCAAATCAAAAATAAAACATTTTTTCCGATTTTTTTGGGACAAGAAAGTTAACTATTTTTTATGATTTTTTTTAAAGTTAACTTTTTTTTTATATGAAAACCAAAAATGTTTTATTTTTTTATTACAAAATATTAGAATACATTAAGATATTAACGCCCGTATTCATAAAAAATCTTAATTCACATTTCAAATATATTTTAGTTAAAACACATTTTAAGCTTTAAAACTGTATTCATAAACGAAAATTAGCTTAAAATACCTATTTTAAACCGTGTCTAAAAGTTAATATACGTTTATGAATACATTCAAAAATTGCATTAGCAGTACAATTTTTAGAAAGAAGCGGTTATTTTTTGACTACAGATCGTAAAAGTACACAATTGCAGATACTTTTGGAATTTTTGAAATAGGTCATCTGCTTAAAAAACTATGGTTTTTCAAAGTTCGCAATTTTTTTAAGTTCCTGAAAAATGAATTTCAAAGATCGAAAGCAGGATTGTCTATATTGCTGCAGAGAGTCAATCTGTTCAGAATATAAAAAAATCGTATTACATCAGGTCAAAAATTACCAATTTTTTAATGCTGTTACCTGGAATTAATACTATTCATATTTAATTAACCCATTAATGCCTGACCCCCGATTCCATTGTCCAACATCGATGAAATTTCACAAATTCTTTACTTAAGGCTTTGGAAGTTATTTGATATAATATTCTTTTCGGTCTCCCATACTTGGGACTTATGAATTAACCACTGATATAAAATAATTCCTCTGTGGTTTTTTAATTAAATTATTTTTTTGTGCTCTTTCATGTAAAACTTTTCATTTTTACTTGAAAATAATCGATATTTCAAGCAAGTTTACTGTTTTGGGGTCTCTTTAGTTTGTAGTTATCCAAGCACATGAACAACTTACTAAGGCGAGACTGTTGGTTTGTATCTTCCTACAGCACTTTAACTGTAACAAGATTGTATCGTTTGGTTGAAATTAAACACCTTTGAGTTGATGTTAATGACTAACAATAATTCTACTTTATTTGGTGGTTTATATACAGTAAAAATGATAAGTTGCAATACAATAAATTATAAGTTTACATGATTAAGCATAATGAAGTTATTGAGGTTTTTGAATATAAATGCATACTAAACAATATTGATGTTGTTGACTTTATACCGTTGATGATAAATGCATACATAACAGTGTTTATGTTATTGACTTCGTTAAAGTTGATGAACTACAGAACTGCATACATAACAGAATTAGTGTTCTATATTTTTGGATTTGTGATAGCGATGATTAACCCATGTAGGACTGAACATTCTCCCCCGCGTTGAACGAAAGTTCGAAATGATGCATCTGGTACCAATGGATTAAGTATCTATGATGTCAATTGTTATTGGTCTTGGGCGCGGAATCGGGCCTATCTTCTCTTGACTAATATTTGTGGACGCCTTGTGTCGATAATGTTGTCGTATTTTCATGCCTATGAAACTGAGCAGTAGCAGGATTGCGATGATGAGGGCAGAATAACTGACAGCATGATGATGCTGACTATTAGAGTTAATTATTTTCGGGATATGAATAAAGGCTGATTCATTTAATTGCTGTTGCAAATTGCTAAGGTGATCTAGTTGCGTTTTGAATTGATGATTCGTTGCGTTAAAAACTCTTTTTATTTCATGGGGTGTGCTGATTGACTCTATTTGCTTAAAGTTGGCAAAGTGTATAAGTTGGTTGATGCTCCAAAATGTCCCTGTATTGTTATAGTGTTGGTTTTGACTATACAGTTAGATCCTATTTCCATGATTCCACAACCTGATAAGGTGGCTTGTAGGGTTTCCGTGCCGCAAACATAGAGAATATCCATTTGTTTTGGTTGTTTAATTGAGTCCACGCAGAAGCACCTGGTAGTCGGGATAGTTTGCAGCTGGTTGTATTTTTGTTGTTGAATATATTGATGTCACATGAATTAATGTCTGAATTTGTACCTAGCGTGGATTGCTTGTTTTTGCATATGTAGATGTCAGTTTTGGTGTTTATACAGTTGCTGACATCTTCGGTAGACAGTGGGATATATTGATCCCTGTGTGAATTTACCGCTATAAAGGGGCTATCTGGCACGATGGCGATGAGAGATTGGTTCTTTACAGTGGGAACCGGGATTATTTTAAACAGCTCTAAGGCTTGTTGGTCAACTAGTGGTAGCTTGATTTCGAAAATGACTTCTCGTTTAGTGACAGCGGCCCTGGCCTTCATTAGCTTGTATAGTTGAATCAGGTTGTCTTCATCCATTGGAAGTGTACGGTATGCTGGAAGATGAGCCTTGATTGTGGCAAGCTCGGTCTTAAGCTGTTGAGGCGATAAAAGCAATGGACTTATTTTTCCATTATGTGCGTCTGTGAGTACATTAATGATTTCAAACTCTGTTCGTTGAAGGTTTGTTGCAGTTAGTGACAGATGAGTTGATAGAATGCCGATTAGTTGTGTTTTGCTGATTTGTTGTGATTCCTTGTCGATTCGAAGTGTTTCTTGATTGATTTTCTCCAAGATTTCCTTAATATTTTCTTGAATTCTGTTTTCGTCCCCCTTTATGACATTGATGGTTGAGTCAATGATTGACGTCTGGTTTTTAAGCAATTGTAGAATGTGCCCTTTCTCGGTTTTCGCCTGATTAATTGTTTTTGCCATGTCTTCGGCATAATCGGAGTCCAAAACACCAAATAATGATCGCGCTATGTTTCCGATTAGGTTGAATGCTGCTCTTTTTGATCGAAATGTTGTAAATACCTCTTTTTCCTGGAGCAATTCATCCCTTATTTGGTTCAAGTTGTAAGTAAGGACTTCACACATAGAATGATGTTCAATTTCTGAGCATATCGGTTGTAGTGCTCGTATTCCTGAAGCAAATGACTCTAATTCTGCTGAAAAGGGAGCTAAATCGTAATAGACCATCATTTTCCATTCAGATGTAACTATTTTTGTTGTCCCAATTCCTTCAAAATATAGTCCTGGGTCCGTGCGAAATTTGTTGATCTTAACGTTGCCACTTATGACTGCTGGGATTAGTAAAAGTGTTATGAGCATGGTGACTAGGAACGAGTTGTTAGTAACCCTCTGGTTTATCGATTGAGTTGTGTCTCGTTTGTGTTTCTTCGGTGCGACGGCGTCTTCTTCGTCTGTGGGCACAGGTCGAGTTCTTAAAGGTCCACTGGCTAGGGTTTCTTCTTCATTCTCGTGAAATAACGGAGCTAACCTATGAATAGCGCTTTTTGATATTCCTGACGATGTTTTGAGATCTACCACCCGAACCTTACCGTCGTTTCCCGGGTAAGTCTTGATGATTCTTCCGAGTGGCCATCGCATAACAGGTACGTTGTCCTCCTTTATGATGACCAATTGTCCTTCCCTTACATTCTCGGAAGACCCTTTCCATTTCCGTTTTTCTTGAAGATGGTGTAGGTACTCTGTTGACCAGTTTCTCCAGAACTCGTGTTTAAGTTGAGACACATGTTCCCACCTTTTTGTAAGTGATTCGATGGGTTGTGTAGCTCCGGTATCCACCTGAGCTGTTAGTGGCTCTCCAATTAAAAAATGACCTGGCGTTAACGCGGTTAAGTCGTTCGGGTTCGTTGAAAGTGGTGTGAGCGGTCTAGAATTCAGGATGGCTTCGATCTCAGTTATAACTGTTTCAAGCTCTTCGTGAGTTAATGACGCTGTTGATACACTTCGCATTAACAGTTGTTTGGCGGATTTTACTGCTGCCTCCCATAATCCTCCAAAGTGAGGTGTTCTAGGGGGTATGAATTTGAACTCGATGTTTTCCTTGCTGCAAGATCGGATAATCGTTTCTTGTGACGTCTTAGAAAAGATAGCCTTGTCCAATTCTTCTAATTGATTTCGTGCACCTACGAAATTTGTGGCGTTGTCTGAATATATTGTCTGACAACGTCC
This sequence comes from Delia radicum, assembly GCA_021234595.1. Taxonomy (NCBI): domain Eukaryota; kingdom Metazoa; phylum Arthropoda; class Insecta; order Diptera; family Anthomyiidae; genus Delia; species Delia radicum. The sequence goes on from CM037851.1 coordinate 120,122,118, forward strand.
GCGTCGTGCTAAGAACCTCTTAAGGGCTCCAATAAATGCATCAGTGGTGAGGTCTGAATTGAACTAATTCAAATCAAAAATAAAACATTTTTTCCGATTTTTTTGGGACAAGAAAGTTAACTATTTTTTATGATTTTTTTTAAAGTTAACTTTTTTTTTTATATGAAAACCAAAAATGTTTTATTTTTTTATTACAAAATATTAGAATACATTAAGATATTAACGCCCGTATTCATAAAAAATCTTAATTCACATTTCAAATATATTTTAGTTAAAACACATTTTAAGCTTTAAAACTGTATTCATAAACGAAAATTAGCTTAAAATACCTATTTTAAACCGTGTCTAAAAGTTAATATACGTTTATGAATACATTCAAAAATTGCATTAGCAGTACAATTTTTAGAAAGAAGCGGTTATTTTTTGACTACAGATCGTAAAAGTACACAATTGCAGATACTTTTGGAATTTTTGAAATAGGTCATCTGCTTAAAAAACTATGGTTTTTCAAAGTTCGCAATTTTTTTAAGTTCCTGAAAAATGAATTTCAAAGATCGAAAGCAGGATTGTCTATATTGCTGCAGAGAGTCAATCTGTTCAGAATATAAAAAAATCGTATTACATCAGGTCAAAAATTACCAATTTTTTAATGCTGTTACCTGGAATTAATACTATTCATATTTAATTAACCCATTAATGCCTGACCCCCGATTCCATTGTCCAACATCGATGAAATTTCACAAATTCTTTACTTAAGGCTTTGGAAGTTATTTGATATAATATTCTTTTCGGTCTCCCATACTTGGGACTTATGAATTAACCACTGATATAAAATAATTCCTCTGTGGTTTTTTAATTAAATTATTTTTTTGTGCTCTTTCATGTAAAACTTTTCATTTTTACTTGAAAATAATCGATATTTCAAGCAAGTTTACTGTTTTGGGGTCTCTTTAGTTTGTAGTTATCCAAGCACATGAACAACTTACTAAGGCGAGACTGTTGGTTTGTATCTTCCTACAGCACTTTAACTGTAACAAGATTGTATCGTTTGGTTGAAATTAAACACCTTTGAGTTGATGTTAATGACTAACAATAATTCTACTTTATTTGGTGGTTTATATACAGTAAAAATGATAAGTTGCAATACAATAAATTATAAGTTTACATGATTAAGCATAATGAAGTTATTGAGGTTTTTGAATATAAATGCATACTAAACAATATTGATGTTGTTGACTTTATACCGTTGATGATAAATGCATACATAACAGTGTTTATGTTATTGACTTCGTTAAAGTTGATGAACTACAGAACTGCATACATAACAGAATTAGTGTTCTATATTTTTGGATTTGTGATAGCGATGATTAACCCATGTAGGACTGAACATTCTCCCCCGCGTTGAACGAAAGTTCGAAATGATGCATCTGGTACCAATGGATTAAGTATCTATGATGTCAATTGTTATTGGTCTTGGGCGCGGAATCGGGCCTATCTTCTCTTGACTAATATTTGTGGACGCCTTGTGTCGATAATGTTGTCGTATTTTCATGCCTATGAAACTGAGCAGTAGCAGGATTGCGATGATGAGGGCAGAATAACTGACAGCATGATGATGCTGACTATTAGAGTTAATTATTTTCGGGATATGAATAAAGGCTGATTCATTTAATTGCTGTTGCAAATTGCTAAGGTGATCTAGTTGCGTTTTGAATTGATGATTCGTTGCGTTTAAAAACTCTTTTTATTTCATGGGGTGTGCTGATTGACTCTATTTGCTTAAAGTTGGCAAAGTGTATAAGTTGGTTGATGCTCCAAAATGTCCCTGTATTGTTATAGTGTTGGTTTTGACTATACAGTTAGATCCTATTTCCATGATTCCACAACCTGATAAGGTGGCTTGTAGGGTTTCCGTGCCGCAAACATAGAGAATATCCATTTGTTTTGGTTGTTTAATTGAGTCCACGCAGAAGCACCTGGTAGTCGGGATAGTTTGCAGCTGGTTGTATTTTTGTTGTTGAATATATTGATGTCACATGAATTAATGTCTGAATTTGTACCTAGCGTGGATTGCTTGTTTTTGCATATGTAGATGTCAGTTTTGGTGTTTATACAGTTGCTGACATCTTCGGTAGACAGTGGGATATATTGATCCCTGTGTGAATTTACCGCTATAAAGGGGCTATCTGGCACGATGGCGATGAGAGATTGGTTCTTTACAGTGGGAACCGGGATTATTTTAAACAGCTCTAAGGCTTGTTGGTCAACTAGTGGTAGCTTGATTTCGAAAATGACTTCTCGTTTAGTGACAGCGGCCCTGGCCTTCATTAGCTTGTATAGTTGAATCAGGTTGTCTTCATCCATTGGAAGTGTACGGTATGCTGGAAGATGAGCCTTGATTGTGGCAAGCTCGGTCTTAAGCTGTTGAGGCGATAAAAGCAATGGACTTATTTTTCCATTATGTGCGTCTGTGAGTACATTAATGATTTCAAACTCTGTTCGTTGAAGGTTTGTTGCAGTTAGTGACAGATGAGTTGATAGAATGCCGATTAGTTGTGTTTTGCTGATTTGTTGTGATTCCTTGTCGATTCGAAGTGTTTCTTGATTGATTTTCTCCAAGATTTCCTTAATATTTTCTTGAATTCTGTTTTCGTCCCCCTTTATGACATTGATGGTTGAGTCAATGATTGACGTCTGGTTTTTAAGCAATTGTAGAATGTGCCCTTTCTCGGTTTTCGCCTGATTAATTGTTTTTGCCATGTCTTCGGCATAATCGGAGTCCAAAACACCAAATAATGATCGCGCTATGTTTCCGATTAGGTTGAATGCTGCTCTTTTTGATCGAATGTTGTAAATACCTCTTTTTCCTGGAGCAATTCATCCCTTATTTGGTTCAAGTTGTAAGTAAGGACTTCACACATAGAATGATGTTCAATTTCAGAGCATATCGGTTGTAGTGCTCGTATTCCTGAAGCAAATGACTCTAATTCTGCTGAAAAGGGAGCTAAATCGTAATAGACCATCATTTTCCATTCAGATGTAACTATTTTTGTTGTCCCAATTCCTTCAAAATATAGTCCTGGGTCCGTGCGAAATTTGTTGATCTTAACGTTGCCACTTATGACTGCTGGGATTAGTAAAAGTGTTATGAGCATGGTGACTAGGAACGAGTTGTTAGTAACCCTCTGGTTTATCGATTGAGTTGTGTCTCGTTTGTGTTTCTTCGGTGCGACGGCGTCTTCTTCGTCTGTGGGCACAGGTCGAGTTCTTAAAGGTCCACTGGCTAGGGTTTCTTCTTCATTCTCGTGAAATAACGGAGCTAACCTATGAATAGCGCTTTTTGATATTCCTGACGATGTTTTGAGATCTACCACCCGAACCTTACCGTCGTTTCCCGGGTAAGTCTTGATGATTCTTCCGAGTGGCCATCGCATAACAGGTACGTTGTCCTCCTTTATGATGACCAATTGTCCTTCCCTTACATTCTCGGAAGACCCTTTCCATTTCCGTTTTTCTTGAAGATGGTGTAGGTACTCTGTTGACCAGTTTCTCCAGAACTCGTGTTTAAGTTGAGACACATGTTCCCACCTTTTTGTAAGTGATTCGATGGGTTGTGTAGCTCCGGTATCCACCTGAGCTGTTAGTGGCTCTCCAATTAAAAAATGACCTGGCGTTAACGCGGTTAAGTCGTTCGGGTTCGTTGAAAGTGGTGTGAGCGGTCTAGAATTCAGGATGGCTTCGATCTCAGTTATAACTGTTTCAAGCTCTTCGTGAGTTAATGACGCTGTTGATACACTTCGCATTAACAGTTGTTTGGCGGATTTTACTGCTGCCTCCCATAATCCTCCAAAGTGAGGTGTTCTAGGGGGTATGAATTTGAACTCGATGTTTTCCTTGCTGCAAGATCGGATAATCGTTTCTTGTGACGTCTTAGAAAAGATAGCCTTGTCCAATTCTTCTAATTGATTTCGTGCACCTACGAAATTTGTGGCGTTGTCTGAATATATTGTCTGACAACGTCCGCGTCGTGCTAAGAACCTCTTAAGGGCTCCAATAAATGCATCAGTGGTGAGGTCTGTCACCACTTCTAAATGTACGGCTTTTGTTGTAAAACAGACGAGCACTGCTACATAGACCTTATGTGGTCTTTTACCTCTTAATTTATAATGGACCCAGAAGGGGCCACAGTAATCGACTCCTGACTTGATAAATGGCCGAGCTGGTGTGACTCTGCTTGATGGTAGTTCGCCCATGACCTGGGTGAGTAATTTTGGTTTCGACCTTGTGCATCGTACGCAGCTTTGTACTATACTTCTTGCCATTGATTTTCCTTTGATGATCCAGAATTGCTGTCTGGAAATTGCCAATAATGCTTGTGGACCACAGTGATGATTGTCCTTATGCATCATCTTCAATATTAATTTTGATATTGTATCGCTGTATGGCAACAGTATTGGATGCTTCGCGTTGTATGACAAATTTGAAGCCTCTAACCTTCCCCCGACTCGAAGAACACCGTTTTCGTCAAGGAAAGGAGATAGGCTACTGATTGGACTGGAGTTGCTCACTTCCTTGGTTGTTTTTTAGTTTGATTATGTCATCTTTGAAGTCGGCTGCTTGCATGGTTTTGGCGATAATATTTAATGCTGAAGTTAATTCAGTTGGGCTTAGTATCTTGGTTAAATTGGTGAGTTGATGTTGCATTTCGACGGCTGTTCTTAGACAATTGGAACCGCTCATGCCATCGTCCACATAAAAATCATATTTTAAGGTGTGCGCACATAGCGGGTATCTGTCCATGTTTCTTTCTGCTAATTGTTGAAGGCATTTTGTTGCTAGGTAAGGTGATATGTGTGCCTAATGGCTATAAAATAAAACGACGTTGTTTGATGGTTTCTTATTAAAAACTGACTTTATTTATTTTGTCATCCACTTAAACTACCTACCACTATAACAAGAGAGCGTAGCAAGTACACATGCATTACTAGCCGTGTGAATTATATGGGTCAGCATTAGTCTGGCCTTGAAAATGTAGATCAGTTTACTGTGGGAACAGTAAACTCGGCTGGCTATGAATATGCTACTTAAAGTATGTACACGAGTTACATATCAGCATTATGCTACTTAAAGTATGTACACGAGATACATATTAATATAAAGCATGTGTACGCGTTACACCTCCCTTTTCAAAAAAAATGAATATATATTAAATATTTATTTTATATATTTTCATTTTCTATTTAATTATAATTATTAATTATTATTTACTTATTTTCCTTAATAATACGTTTCAAATTTTTTTTTTTTTTTTTTTTTTTGATTTATTGTAGTTATGGCCATAACTTTTTCTTATTTTATTTTCATCTTATTCTTAAATCTGTTTTTCTGTACCTTAAATTAATATATGTTCTTATTTTATTATTTTTTTTTTTTTTATATTTTTTTTTTTTGTTTCATTATCTAAAAAAAAACTTTAATCGGTTCTTGTGTACTTTGACTCTCTTATCATTATCAAGTATCAAAGTGCAATTTCCGTTTTCATCAATTTTTTCAACCGTATAAGGACCCTTGAACAAATTTTCTAACTTATGCCCTGAGTTATTTTCCAATAATACCAAATCTCCTACCCGAATATCAATAGGGTTTTTGGTCTTATCATATTGAGATTTACTACTACTCTTTGATCTCATTATCATTTTGGCGGCACGCTGTTGTGCCATTTGAAGTCTATATTTTACTTCTTTTCCGTATGATTCCACATTATACAGAGGATCAACGGTATTTGAACCAAGTACTTGTATGGTTGGTGGAATTTTACCGAAGATTAACTCATATGGACAATAACCATGGACTGTGGACGGTGTCGTATTGAAACAATACGTGAAGTATTTTAACCACTCGTCCCAATCCGTTTTGTTTAATGATAAGTACGAACGAACATATTCGTTAAACGTTCTATGAGATCTTTCGACAGTGCCCACCGTTTGATGGTGGTATGCCGTTGAACTAACGTATTCAATATCCAACATTTTGTAAAGCTCCTGCATAGTCTGATTCTTATATTCCGTTCCCATATCAGTTATTATTTTCCGCATGGGACCATATATTAGAATAAAATTCTCAAAAATTGCCCTAGCCACGGTTTTGGCTGTTTTATCTAGTATTGGAATAGTAACTAAATATTTAGTTAAATCACATATGATAGTTACTGCGTATTCATTACCGCTATTTGATCTCATAAAAGGACCGATTGTGTCAATAACTATTATATCGAATGCGCGCGCTGGTGTTTCCGTTATCACCATCGATTCCTTTGTCTTTGGTAATGATTTATTTTTCTGACATTGGCTACATCGCTTTATGTAGTTTTTTATATCCCTTGACATTCCATTCCAAAAATATCTAGCTCTTAATTTCTCCGTCATTCTTGTTATTCCGGGGTGACCTCCGTATAACGGATCGTTATGGTATTTATTCAGAAGGTAATTTTTCTGCTCGTCAGCAGTTATATTTATAATTTCAGGCGTTAACGCTATTATTAAATTTTTCAATGATATGTTCGCATTATCTTTAAATTCAGTGATTCGAATCTTCTCAAATATATTATCATTCAATGAAAGTTGCAACTTATGTATGCCTTTTTTGTCGGTTATATTCTCTAACCTAGGAAAGAATTGATCTAAATCAATTTTTCCATTAACAATAAGGTCATCTATTTTTATCATCTCTAAAGTTTTCTTCCCATGTATTAGGTAGCACCTCGGTGTCTTACCTTTTAGGACAAACTTTAGGCGAACAATTCTTCTTACCTCTCTGATACCAATTGTTTCATAAACTTTTGGGATTTCTAAAATATTTGTCAGTGTATCTTTATGTTCCGGTATTTTCTTCTTCGATTTTGATCTTGTAGTTACCATATAAATTTTTCTAATACTCTTTATGTCATCAAAACTTATTCGAGATAAGGCATCTGCTCCGCAACTATCTTTTCCCTTAATATATTCTATATCGAAATCGTACTCTTCCAAATCCAATCGCATTCTCGTCAATTTTGACGATGGATTTTTCATGGAGAAGAGGTACGTTAAAGGCCTATGGTCGCTTTTTACCAAAAATTTCCTTCCATACACGTATGGTCTAAAATATTTTATTGCCCAATGAACTGCAGCGAGTTCTTGTTCAATAACTGATTTATTACTTTCCCCTTTTGTAAACGATCTTGATGCATATGCTACTGGTAATTGTACGCCATCGTATTCTTGGCTTAGTACCGCACCACATGCATACTTGCTTGCATCTGTCGTAATACAAAATTGTTTACCAAAATCGGGATACTGCAATATTTTCGGAGTTAAAAGTGACTTTTTAAAGTATTGAAAGGATTTTTCACATGAATCTGACCAAATAAACTCTGTATTTTTCCGTGTTAATCTCGTTAAAGGTAACGAATACTGAGCGAAGTTTGGAATAAAACGTCTGTAATAGTTACAGAATGCGACGAATCGTTTAGTTTCGTCCGCATTTTTTGGTGTTGGGTATTTCCTAATTACTTCATACTTGCCGTCATCTGGAAGAATACCCTTATCAGTACATTTGTGACCTAAATATGTCACTTCATGACCAAAAAATGAGCATTTATCCGGATGCAATTTCAAATTATATCTTCTACAAGTTAAAAATACATCTCGCAGATTTCTCATCATATGCCCTTCCGAGCATCCAATTACTACAAGGTCATCCATATATAGGAATGCTTGTGCTGGTGCTAACCCAGAAAATGCCATTGACATCATTCGTTGAAAAGAGTTGGGAGCTATTTTTATCCCATAGGGAAGTCTCTTAAAACGAAATGATCCCTCGTTGGTAGAAAAGGATGTAATATCCCTAGACTCTTCGTCTAGTTCGATCTGATGGAATCCTGACATTAAGTCAAGGCAAGAGAAATATTTTGCACGTCCCAACTGATCAAGGATATCATCTATTCGAGGAAGAGGATATTTATCGGCTATTAATTTTTTATTAATTTGCCTATAGTCTATTACAAGACGCCATCTCTTTACTGAATTACCCGGTAGTGATTTTTTCGGAACCAGCAGTACTGGACTGTTATATGATGAAAATGATGGTTCTATAATATCATCATTTTTTAGTTTTTCAACTTGTCTATTGATCTCATCTTTCTGGCTATGAGGTATTCTGTAGTTCTTAATATAAACTGGTTCCTCATCTTTTATTCTCAGTTTCTGTCTATAAAAGTTATTTGTCGTAATCTTATCCGTTTCTAATGCAAAGATATCAGAAAATTCTGTACATAATTCCGTTAAGGATTTTTCCGCGAAAGCCGGAAAATTTTTTGACAATTTGGTTAGTATCTGCTCAGTGCGTTTTCCATTTTCACTTTCGATCTGCAGGATATCATAATCCGAAGCATTTTCAGTTTTTATATTCAAGTTGTCCAATAGAACGTTTTTATTCGTTGTATTAATTATGCGTATGTATGCGTTATCGGTCTTCACTATAGTGTTAGCTACAAAAATTCCATCTCTTAGTTTTTGATTAGGTATTAGAATCTCCTTTTGCGAAGTGTCTAGTTTAATTTTCCTGATCACTTCGGCTCTAGCTGGTATCGATAAAGAATCAGGGGTTGGTGTATCATACATTGGTATGATGATATTAACAGAAATATTTGTAGGTCTGAGTATCAGTGACTCCTGTTCCTTCTGATAATCAAGTATACAGCTGTATCTTCGTATAAAGTCCAAGCCCAGGATTCCGTCACTAGGTATTGGAAAATTTTCATGAACTACATGAAATGATTGGTTAATCAGAAAATTACGAGCTATTAGATCTGTTTCTATTGTGCCTAGGGAATCTATTATTGATTCTCCAATTCCAGTTATCCTGGAGGTGTAGTTCGTATTTATATGGTTATTAGAAGTTAATATATTTTTCTTCAAAATCGAGATATCGGCCCCTGTATCGATTAAAAATGTATTATAAGTATGGTTTAATTTAGTTTTTAATATGACATAGCTACTGAGATTTAGGTTTAAATTGTATATTTTGACATGAGCCATGTGCAGAGTATCTGATTCTCTTAGTTGGTTGTTCTTGCCCCCAGGTGTATCTCCTGAGGGTTCTGGTCGTTTCCCTGCATCAGATTGGTACATCTGACATTGCGAGGGTTTCCTCGATTTCCACCACGTCTGTTATAACCATTGTTCCGATTATTCCCTCTATTGTTTCCATGCTGGTAATCTCTATGGTTGTCATTCCGACCAGATCCTCTATTATGGCTTCGTCCATAACCTCGATTATATCCACGACCAGTGTTGTAATTTCCTCTGTTCCTACCTGAACTGTAGTACATTATGTTGGCGGATTTTCCATTCGTCTCCGTGCACGTATTCACAAATTTAGCAATGGCTTCATTCATGTTATTAAAGTTGCTAGCTTCCATGATAAGTCTCACTCTTTCATTGGAGGCATTTCTGGTCATGGCCTTAACGGCAATTTGTGTAGAATATCGCGTTGCCAGTTGTGAGGGGAGGCCGTCCGATATATAAGCACTCTCCAGTGACTTAGTTAATGATTCTATTTCGGAGGCATAGTTGTTTGCGTTCCGGTTGCCCTGTTGGGTATTCATAATTTTTGCCGAAATTACTTCGACTGATTCCCCTTTTACCTTCGCCTTTAAGGTTGATATTATAGAAGCTATAGTGTCTTCACCCGAGATCAAATTTCGGGCTGTTCCCTTTAGTTTAGTTTTTATTATATTAACAGCTATTGCCTCGTGGGTCTCTTTTATAGAGTCTACCAGTTGTAGGGCATCTAAAAACGATTGGAGGTTTTCGGGCTTGCCGTCATACTCCGGTATGAGTCTAGCGACTAACCCAAGGAATTCAGTTACTGTTTGTGGCATAGCTATAAAATTCCCTTCAGTTTGTTCGGTTAAAAGATTTTCCTGAGGTGATGGTTTTTTCCTCGGATGATATACAAGGTTTCAACTTCCCCTTTCGAAATCTCTAACTGATATGTTACCTCCTCTTGGATCGTGGCGGGTAGTTTTATTTCCAGACCCTTTTTCTCCAAGATGGTAACTAGTTTGCCCCGAACGTCCTCAAAAAAATTGTTCGCAGCCGACTGGTGCGAAGTCGTTAGCCGAGAGTAATATTCGTCGAGTGTTACTCTAATTCTCTCGAGACTATTACAGAGTACCCTTATATGTTTCACAACGGTTTCGTCCTTAGTTGGTCTGTCAACGCTCAGACACTTATAGGATTTGTCGAAATCATCTTTGATTATTCTAAGGCGCTTAACTATCTCCTGCCAGTCCATAAAGCAGATAAAACAAAATTACATGGATTTCCGCGCACGCACAAGTTCATTACCCAATGGTATGAGGAAATAATAATTGTTTTCATAAAAAAAAATACAATTATGCTATCGAATTAAAATTAATAGGGATAAGTTTTAATACTTTATGAGGTATTAATAAGGAAAGAGAGGAAAAAAAATTAAATCTTCTCAAGGCCGGTCGCTAACGATGCGGCCCTAGCGTAATTTTTGCGAAGCGACCTCTTGTGTAATTGATAGAGCGTCGTAAGCAATTGCAATGCGAGGATTGAAATTATTATGATGAAGTATATTGCTGGGAATTCTACCACTACCTCGACTTCATTTATCACGTTTGCATTGGGGTTTTCGATTTTCGAGTCCTTATTCCCCATTTCATATGCGAATATTGGTAAAAGAAAAGAGTAATAAAAAGTATATTTATAAAAATTAAAAAAAAAAAAACGCTTCTTATTCGGTTGTTGATTGATTATAAATGGAAGAGTCAATGCAGAACATTAAAATTTTTTTTTTTTTTAATTGTACTTTTTCTTTAATTTACATTAAAAATTATTAAATAATTAAGAAATACATATAGCTTAAAATTATTATTACCAATAGTTTGTTTTTGTTGATGTCAGCATCATTGTTGTTGTTGAAGTTGTTGTTGTTGCTAGTCTTGTAGATGTAGTTCTTCTGTTGTTTTTGTATATAATGTTTTTAATGTTTGATGTTGTTGTATATTTTTGTACATAATTTGTATATTTTTTCTACGATTTGTTGTTTTTCTCGAGAATCACAAATTGTCATTGGGCTCTTTAGTGGCCGTGTTTATATTCATATTGATTTATTTTGCAAAGGCAATAAAGTTATTTCACTTTTTTTTTTCTTATTAGATTATTATTAACGTTTGATTTGATTGTTGCAACAAATTTCATGTTTAATTGAAATAAGTTTTTGTTGTAATTAATAAGTTTTTTTTTTTTTCATTAATGGAATATTTTTTAAAAAATTTTTTTTTTAAATGGGCAAGTATTGTGTGTTTTTTTTTTTTTTGTTTGTTTTTAAACAAATTAAAAATTAAATTAATGGCAATTTTTATAGTTTTCTCTTTTTTTTTTAAATAAATGCTTTGGTATTTTTTTTCACGGTCGCCATGATATGTGTGCCTAATGGCTATAAAATAAAACGACGTTGTTTGATGGTTTCTTATTAAAACTGACTTTATTTATTTTGTCATCCACTTAAACTACCTACCACTATAACAAGAGAGCGTAGCAAGTACACATGCATTACTAGCCGTGTGAATTATATGGGTCAGCATTAGTCTGGCCTTGAAAATGTAGATCAGTTTACTGTGGGAACAGTAAACTCGGCTGGCTATGAATATGCTACTTAAAGTATGTACACGAGTTACATATCAGCATTATGCTACTTAAAGTATGTACACGAGATACATATTAATATAAAGCATGTGTACGCGTTACAAAGGTGCTGAAGAGGTTCCATATGTGACGGTGTTTAGTTTGTATATCTGGATCGCTTCTGTTGAATTCCTCCTTCACCATATCAGCTGCATATGTCGGTCGGCAGGATCAATTAGAATCTGAAGGTACATTTTCTCTATGTCTGTACAGAATACAAATCTTGGCAGTCGAAATCTTAACAACATTCCAAACAAGTCACCCTGAGTTTGCGGGCCTGTGTGTAATATGTCATTGAGCGATAGTCCTGATGATGACTTTGCTGAAGCGTCAAAAACTACTCGGAGCTTAGTGGTGCTACTTTCTGGCTTAAGCACACAATGATGAGGGATGAAAAAATGGGGTGTTTCTATTTCCTTGTCGTTAATGCGAGTCATGTGATCTAATGCTTCATATTGGTCCATGAAATCGGTGTATTGGGATTTTAATGTAGGATCCTTAGATAACCTTCGTTCTAAGGCTTGGAAACCTCGAGAGGGCGATATTTCTTGTTTCCCCTAGGGCGCTTGGGTTCTCTGAGAATGGCAATCTAACTGTAAACCTACCATTTTCGTCTCTGGTTGTGTTTTGAGCAAAGTGCGTCTCACACCTTTGTTCGTCGATTGTAAGATTTTTATCTGTCTCGAAATCGTCTAACTTCCAAAACCGTTGTATTAGTTCATTTGTGGTTTCTTCATCTTCACCGTAAACAGCGCATATTGCTGAATTACCTGAATTATCGACATCCCTTTTTATTTTACCGCTCACTATCCAGCCTAGTTTTGTATTTTGGAGTGTTGGTAAATCATTCGATAGTTTAATTCTTCCGTTTAACAGTAAATCGTTGTAATACTCTGCCCCCAGCAGAATGTCAACTTTACTAGGGTCGCTGAATTTTGGGTCCGCTAATTGTATGTTTTCTGGCATTGGCCATGATGATATGTTGATTTCCTGAGCCGGTTGATCAGGAACAATGTTAGGAAGCACGTACGCCTCTAATCTCGTTTTGTATCCGCTTGTCAAGGATTGCAGATTTACATTGACACGTTTGTTCGTATGCTTTGATTTTCTGCCAATTCCTTCGATCCTCAAGGATGTTTCTGATGGTTTTATGTTAAGTTTGTTCATCAGTTTTTCCGTCACGATGTTGATTTGGGAACCGGAATCCAAAATTGCCTTGAACTCACCGAATTGCCCGTTATTAGCCTGACTTCTGACTCTTGCTGTTGCTAATAACACGTAATCCTGCCGGGCGCATGATGTTGCGCTGAAGCCACTGTAGGTGGAGCTGGTACTGACCTTGTGACTTGATGAGACCTTACATCTTCGTCGTTATGAACCAAGGTGTTGTGTTTGTGCGGACATCTGGTGCAATGTTGCTAGGAGCATTTATTCGCGAAATGCCCTGGTTTGAGACAATTAATGCATAAATTGTTTTTTTTTAAGTGTTGCAACCTTTTGTGGACAGGTTGGTTTAAGAATGCTTGGCATCTGTATAGAGGATGATATTTATTTTGGCAAGCACTGCATTTAGATTCAGGAGCATATGCCTTTGTTGCTGCTGTGGAGCATGTTTTATGTGGGGGTTTTGATGAAGGTTGCTTACTCTTCTGATTGATTGCTTCCAATGTTTGGAACCTGTTTTCTAGGAAATTGAGGAATTCGTCCAGTGAAGTAATTGCCTTTGGCTGTTGTAGAGACTGCTCATATAGCATGTGAGTCTAATTTGCTGATGATTATGTGAATGATGATTGGGTCCCAAGTTTGATGATTGGGTCCCAAGTTTGTGTACATCTTCCTAAAGTATATTTATCCTTTCTCCACCTACCTGTAAAAATCAATTTGATGCAACTCTTACCTGGCTTTAGCTATACATTTTTTAAGATGGCTCCTCTTTGGGTATTTAAATACCCAATAGGCAGGAATGGGTTAATATATGTTTGGAAAGACGAGGTTATTTTATTTTAAATACAGTTTAAAAATTTAAAACTGGCTAAAAAATGACTGACAGGGGAGGTATTCTGACCCGGACCGGCAGATCTTTATGAACTTTGGATATGTTGTAGCAAATACAAATTTAAGCGACCCGTGTTGTTTTAGCTGCCCAATCTCATGTTTAGGGGTTACTAAGTGGGATCAATTACCCCAGTGGGTTTAATTACCCCCATTTTACGTTTTTTCCGTTCATTTCGTGAATTACCTATATACACATTAGGTATCAAATGAAAGGTTTTTGAGGACCCTTTTACTAGTGTAAAAATTATGTCTAAATTCTTTAAAGTATTTTTGTTATTCCAAAAAATTGTTGGGAATTGTAGTTATATTAACCTCAAAAATAATGCATAGTAATGCCTATTCAATTTAATTGAGGAGGTGTCTGAGCTTTTTCCGATATTTTTTGACAAAAGATGACAGAAAGATGTAATGGTGTCACAATAAGCTTTCTATGAATTTTTTGTATACTTATTGCTCCCTCTAGCGGTGGTATGCGTAATTTAAACTCAAACTTTTGTTTGAAAAAAATCATGTTGCGCACACAGCTTTATTAAAGCAAAACGACCTTACAACTACAAATGTTAAAATCGGACTAATACTCCGGCTTTTGATACTCGGTCGTACTCGGTGGCGGCGGCGTTGCTTCCTCAATGGCAAATGGGATGTCTGTGTGGTAAAGTAGTAGAAATTTCGAGACGAATACGTAAGATCTTGGACAATTAATTGTACTAACTACTGATAACAACACAAACTTACTTGCAAATAAATGGCGAGATGAATTCAGGAGATCTCGGAAAATAGCGAGACGAATACGGAAGATATAGGCTATTGCGTTAAAATGTAAAATAGCAAGATGAATACGAAATATCTCGGCTATTGCTTGAAAAAATGTAAAATAGCGTGATGAATACGGCTATTGCTTGAAAAATGTAAAATAGCGTGAAAAATACGGAGGATCTCGGCTATTGCTTTAAAATGTGTACTAACTACAGTGTAAATATCAAGAATACGATCAAACCACACTACTACACGTTTCGGAAACAGGAATTTGGTTAGGTCGTCGTGGTAGGCTTCGAAATCCAAGGGAAGTAAAGCAGGTTTCTTACTTGCTTTGGTATACCAACTTTTATACGTGATAACTTTTGTAGACTCAATGAGAACTATTAAGTTATTATGAGGTTATATGCACAAGTAGTTGGAAGTATTGTGTATATTCTTAATGAGTATAAAAGCCGATGTGCAATTATATATAAATGTTGGTATACAATATTATTTGTAACGACACGTTAGACTTTAACGCTTTGTACATTAAATACATTTCAGTTTAACCACATTTTCAGCTTTAACACAGTATTCATAAACGAATATTAGCTTTTCAACCTTGTGTAAAAGTTAACATACGTTTATGAATGCATTAAAAAATTGCATTTCCAGTGCAATTTTTAAACAGAAACGGTTATTACATACAACCACAACGGGTTAAGGTGTTTTTGAAATTATAATTTTTTATTTGTTGTTAAAACAAATATCTATCAAACCGTAGTGTTGGGAGAGGAAACCACCTCGCTAGGACTTCCACGGGGATTTTGAATAAAGAAACACTCAATTCCAAACAAAAATAAAATTTATTTAAAATTCAAGTTTCTTATATTAAAATTCCTATAAATACAATTTAATTAGATAAATTCAAGCTATTTATAGAAATTAAACTTACTTTTTGGTATGGAAACCACTAGAGTAAATTTCTATACAAGTTAATATTATCTTCAAGATTAACAACAAGTCACCACGCCATGCCAAGCTAAAATATAATTTTATAATAAAATGGCGCAGTTTAACTAACGCAAGTAGCGTCTACTCCGAAACATATAAATTGACATTTAGAAATAAATAATAACACATCTCATTAGAAAATTAGCAAACTAGACTATTTTCTAGCGATTTTGCCAGTGTCGGCAATACGTAGTATACAATTTGATATATCAGATTCTCACGATTTTTGATTTTTTTTTTTTAAAATATTCGTGTTTTTAGAAAATTTTTCAGAATTGTAATATTGCAACACTGGCAAATTCATTTTTATCATGTTTTGGTTTGTTGGAGGAAAATAGCTAATTTTTTACAATAAAACAGAAAATGAAGTAATTTTCTGAATATTAAAGCTTTTACAACATCGGAAATTTTGTGATCCGATAATTTAAATAAAACAATTTTTCCATACGTTCCTTATAAATTAATAATTTTTCAAAAAAGTGCTATAAAAAAATGTCAAAAATTGTATTTTTTTATTAATTATATTTATTATTTTTTTATAAACCCTGGAACAATAGTTTTAAATTTTTTTAAATTGTTTGTGTAGTAAAGACATACAATTTTTACATTATTTTTACTGCGCTATTATATCTCTCTACTATACAAATTATTGGGCGTCAAAAGTAGGTGTTGCTTTAAAGCTACAACAGTGTAAAACGGGTTAAATGCGCCAGTTGCAAATAATATTCTTTTACCGTTGTCTTGATAAGTTAAGGGTATATTTCAACTTATTAAACCGGTTTTGTAATACTCTCAGCTAGACTTACAACCTACACTAGATCACTTGAAAAGTGATGGCAATTTATTTTTGTTGCATCGTGTAATCATTGTTTTACATCAACACGATTTAAGTGACAAATAATAGCTAGCCTTAAACTTTTAATACTTAAAATACTGGAAATAGGAATTTTTAACAAAGCTTTTTTAGGTTGTAAATGTTTTTTAACTAAATTGTATTTGAATTGAAACCTTAAGCAAAAATTTTCTATGAATACGGCCGTAATAATTTTATAATATATTTGTTTAGGCTATGAGACGACTGGGAACTATTGTATGTCGGTTTTTCTTTTTGGATGGTCGGACAAAGGCAATTGATGTTCATCCAACAGATACCGCTGGCGACGCTGTACTAAAACTAGCTGAAAAACTAAATTTATCCAATACAGAAGGTTGGGCGATATTTCAGTCCCGTCCCTCTGGAGAAGAACATATTAAGTCGTTTGATTACCTGTATGATATAATAGCTGCATGGGAATTAAAACAAGTTAAATTGCAGCCAACATCTGCGGCATATCGACGTTTAACAAATGCATCGTCATCAGGTGAAAATAGATTCGTATTTAAAAAAAGGCTGTTTAAATCTACCCGTGAATTGTCACAAGATCCTGTTGAGGTAAACCTGCTTTACGCTCAAGCCGTATACAGCGTAGTAAAGGTGAGTAAAAACTAAACAAATATTTGGTACAAACATTTTGACACGCTCCATTACACTGCCGGTGTTGAAGACACCAGTGGATTGGTACGCGATTACAGTTCTGATAATATTAAATGCTGATTAGTTGATTACAGATAGAGAGATTCTTTATATGTTTTTTCGGTTGAAGTTTACTTTTTATGGCAAGTTTTACCGCTTTATGATTTTATGAAAAAAAAAAAATTAGTTTGTTGTAAAGGGTGTTCTTATAGAGGTATAAAAATTTGAAATGGAATAAAATTTAAATGAAATTGAAATTGACATGATATTTACTTAATTCGAGAGATTATCTTCTGGTATTATAATTTTAATATGACTTCTGGCATGTGACCGCCACGGCTGGCTCGAACGTAGTCTAATCTGGAGGTCCAATTTCGATGACTTTTTCCAACATTTGTGGCTTATCGGCGTAGACTAGCGACTTCACATATCCCACAGAAAATAGTCCAGCGGCGTTAAATCGCACGATCTTGGAGGCCATGTCACGGGTCCGAAACGTGAAACTATGCGGTTACCAAACATTTCCTTCAATAAATCAATTGTGGCACGAGCTGTGTGACATGTTGCGCCGTCTTGTTGAAACCACAGCTCCTGCACATCATGGTTGTTCAATTAATGAACGAACAAGTCAGTAATCATGTCTCTATAGTGGTCACCATTGACTGTAACGTTCTGACCAGCATCGTTTTTAAAGAAGTACGGACCAATGATTCTACCAGCCCATAAAGCACACCAAAGAGTCAGTTTTTCTGGATGTAACGGAGTCTTAACATACACTTGAGGATTATCTTTCATAATGTTTCCCGTCATTAACTTGACACGAGCCAATATTATTTAAATTATGACATTCTTTTATCGCATTTTCGTTCTCACAACGGCAAATGCAATCAAACAGAAAATAACTACTAAACAATTCCTATGAATTGTTTACAACCAGAAATGCAATTTGACATTTAATTTTGGTCAGACAAAATTCTTAATAAATTTAAATAATTTTATTACCTTATTTTTACCTTT
>CM037851.1:120140313-120186270 GCA_021234595.1 Delia radicum
CACAGTGGTTTCCAAACAAAAAACAAAAAATGGTAATAAATATAGATGTTTTAAACTACTGGTCCAATCGGGAAATGGTGTTCCCAAAAATTGAAAAGCGGGAGCTAACCTTTAAGGAAAATGTTTCTGTGGTCACCCTGTTTTAACACAGGGTGTGCTACAGGGTGTCAAAGTTGACCATCTCGAGTATGAAAGAGCTTTAAAGGGGTATAACTTCTATAACCATGCATCGATTTTAGTGTTTTTGGACTTTTTAAATCTAGGTTACGAGACAAAGCAAAAACATGCTTCATGTACCATAGTAACTCTTACAGTTAAAAAAATATTTCACTTTGAATTTCAAAATCTTCATTTTTCGCCTTGACTTTTTTAATAGTTTTGCCAATAGATTATTCATTTTCAAAGAAAATGCTCAAATTTTTTCAAGTCATTCTAATGACCTTTCTTAAACTCCTAAAGAAAACTTTTTTGAATTATCTTAAGCCGTTTCGCAGTGATACTATTTTAAACTCAAAAATTAAAAGTGTGTTCTGAAAAATGGGGTTTTTTGGTCAGATAAGGGGTAACTTCACACACCTTATATATATTTTGCTGATATTTTTTGGATTAGTTTTTTACATAGTTTGATAGAGTAGACTTCAAAAATGCTTAATGGTATAGTTTAAAGCATTTTTGGATATGCACCCTACGTCCAGCATTGGTCGAAAATGATGAATTTTTGAACGGAATTCTATGTTTATGACCGTGATAAAAAAAAGTCACGCCACTTAGAGACGATTTGAAATTTTTATACTGTAAAGAGATTTATTCTAATGAGTTTGCCACTTCATTTGCCGCCGCCCGCTCAAAAACGTAGCCTGGAGAGCAAATTTTGTGGAAAAAGTCATTTTTTCAAAAGCCTTTTTTTGATTTATAAAAAAAGCGTACTTATATTATCAATTTCAGCAAGATTTTATTTTATTTTTAATAAAACGTAAATAATTGTCCTACATTCCAAAAATCTTTTCGATATTGCTTATGGTTATTTTTACATAAAACATCAAAGTTCAATGTAGTATATCTAACTATAATTAATTGTACATTATTGGCTTTTGCTTTCGGTAATGTTAAAAAATTTAAATAATTTCAGAAATTTTTTTACATATTATTAAATTAGACTTAGTTATCAATTCAACGATGCATAAATCGTTTATCTAGTGTAATAAATGAATTCAAACTATTGCGCTTAAATCAGGCATTTCAGGTCAAATTGCAGTATTTAACAAATTTATATATTCAGGTATACAGAGCGTGTTGCATTATATTTCTCTAAAAGGGTTACGGGTTTTTTTATTTTTTTAATACTATTTCAAAAACCTAATAAGATATAAATGCAGGTAGAAAATGCGTTTTATGATGTAACATTTGCATAATATATTGTTTTAATGGGCTAATATAATGCGTTTTTTTTTATTTTACCTATTTCAGTTTTTTGTTTTTACAAATCCAGTACCTGCTCGATTTTTTGTTATAAAAAAACAAATATTTGTAATATATAAGCGTAGTAATTTTAAAAGGAGGTTATTTGAGTTAAGCAGTCATGGAGGTTACAATAAAATATAGCTCCCTTTGTAAGTAATTTGGGATACTCTTGCCAATACTGATATACGATCGGAAAAAAATAGGAAAACTGATTGATACCATTGTCTACTCGTATGGCTTAAATATAAAGCAGATGAAATTGAAAATTTTTACAAAATTTATGAAAAAAGGATTAAAGATTCCGATTATTCTATACAAAATTTATGAAGAAGAGTCAAGATTGGCTTAATAAGGAGATGTCAGTAGTTATTGAACAGAAAAAAAGGGGCCGCCCTAAAAAGATTATGAAGAGGTCCAGATTAGGACTAAGAAGGTAAAACAGGAAGAAATGATTAACACACACTCCGCTAATGAAATAAAGGATTCTTTTAAAGCAGCTTTGACACGTATACAGCCTAAAGAAACAGGGAAAATTGTCGACGTCCTACCAACTGCGTCTCCTAAGCGTTTGAAGCGCATGATACAAAGTATTCCAACACCAAAATCATCAACTTCCTTTACCAGTGAAGATGCATTAGCTCTTTTTCTAAATTTGGGGTTAACGAGAAATAAATATGGTATTTTAAGAAAAGCTCTCATTGAAAAAGGATATGATATTTTTCCTAGCAGTAAAGCAATAAAAGAAACAAAGAAAATATTTTAAAAACCAATAACATCCCCAGTGCATGCCTCTATTGAAGGCGCAAAAGTTGAACTATCACAGTTAATTGACAATACTGTTTCTAGAATTATGTCCACATTTAGCAGCAAAGATATTGAAAGATGCAAGCAATCTGATGTCGTGTTAATGTTCAAATGGGGCTGTGATGGCACATCTGGGTTTTCCGAATACAAACAACCATCTGGAAGCAGCAAAGAAAAAAGTTTTTCATCAATTTTTATGGCTTCTTTTGTGCCGTTAAGAATGCGGTTGTATAATAAATTACCTTCAACCTCGTCTGCAAATGATATATGGACGAATTAACCCCTGGATCTAAATTTTTATGTCGTCCAATACGATTTGAATATGTAAAAGAAGACATGATTTCAACACAAAGTTTAGTAGATTCAATAGAAAGGGAAATTTCGAGCTTGTCTCCACTTTACGTGGAAATATCTGGACAAGTTATTAAAGTTTCATTTCAACCACAACTTACAATGATTGATGGAAAAGTTGCAAATGCAATTACAGACACAACATCTACTTGGAAATGTAATATATGTGGAAAATTAAGTTCACAGTTTCATGAAGATAGTGATACAATTTCTATGAACGAAAACGCTCTGAGGTTTGGGATATCGCCACTTCATGCCAGAATAAGATTTATGGAATATTGTTTACACCTCGCATACGATCTCAAAAACCGCCTTATTCCAGGAAACCTAAGCCTTTCCGTAAACAAAAACACTGATCTACACAACATGAGAAAAGAAGAGAAGAAAAGAATTCAAGATGAATTTAAATTAAGACTTGGATTAATCATTGATACGCCCCTTCAGGGGTTTGGAAGTTCCAATGACGGAAATACAGCAAGGCGTTTTTTCGAAGATCCAGAAACTACCTCCTCAATTACGGGTCTCGATAAAAACCTACTAAAACGTTTTAAGTTATATTAGCAGTCATTAACAGTAAAAAACCTATTAATGTGGCTAAATTTAAACTCTTTGCCAATGAAACAAAAGACATTATACTCACCATGTACTCTTGGAGGCCAATGACACCAACAGTACATAAAGTATTAGCTCATGCCAAAGAAATAATAGAAAACAGTATGTTGCCTTTAGGCGAACTGACTGAAGAAGCCCAGGAGGCCAGAAATAGAGACGTCAAACATTTTAGGCTTTTTAACACACGTAAGTGCTCCAGAATAGCTCAAAATTCCGATTTGATGGAATTTTTATTAATATCATCGGATCCAGTACTTTACTCCATAAGAACAAAATGGTTACCAAAAATAAGCATAGACATTGAAAAGGAAGATTCTGAATCTATGCATATAAACGACCTTTTAACTTTTGATACTTCAGACTACTTTGTAGAAAATGTGTAGTCCTTAGGAATATATTCATATTTTTAGCACAATTACTACTGTACCAGTTAAATTTAATAAAACCTTATCTTTAGAACAAAAAAAAAAACATTATTTTGTCTTTCAAATAAATGAATATATGGTAGTTATTTACCTGTTTTATATGGAAAATTAGAACAATATATTATGCAAATGTTACATCATAAAACGCATTTTCTACCTGCATTTATATCTTATTAGGTTTTTTGAAATAGTATTAAAAAAATAAAAAAACCCGTAACCCTTTTAGAGAAATATAATGCAACACGCTCTGTATACCTGAATATATAAATTTGTTAAATACTGCAATTTGACCTGAAATGCCTGATTTAAGCGCAATAGTTTGAATTCATTTATTACACTAGATAAACGATTTATGCATCGTTGAATTGATAACTAAGTCTAATTTAATAATATGTAAAAAAATTTCTGAAATTATTTAAATTTTTTAACATTACCGAAAGCAAAAGCCAATAAATGTACAATTAATTATAGTTAGATATACTACATTGAACTTTGATGTTTTATGTAAAAATAACCATAAGCAATATCGAAAAGATTTTTGGAATGTAGGACAATTATTTACGTTTTATTAAAAATAAAATAAAATCTTGCTGAAATTGATAATATAAGTACGCTTTTTTTATAAATCAAAAAAAGGCTTTTGAAAAAATGACTTTTTCCACAAAATTTGCTCTCCAGGCTACGTTTTTTGAGCGGGCGGCGGCAAATGAAGTGGCAAACTCATTAGAATAAATCTCTTTACAGTATAAAAATTTCAAATCGTCTCTAAGTGGCGTGACTTTTTTTTATCACGGTCATAAACATAGAATTCCGTTCAAAAATTCATCATTTTCGACCAATGCTGGACGTAGGGTGCATATCCAAAAATGCTTTAAACTATACCATTAAGCATTTTTGAAGTCTACTCTATCAAACTATGTAAAAAACTAATCCAAAAAATATCAGCAAAATATATATAAAGGTGTGTGAAGTTACCCCTTATCTGACCAAAAAACCCCATTTTTCAGAACACACTTTTAATTTTTGAGTTTAAAATAGTATCACTGCGAAACGGCTTAAGATAATTCAAAAAAGTTTTCTTTAGGAGTTTAAGAAAGGTCATTAGAATGACTTGAAAAAATTTTGAGCATTTTCTTTGAAAAATGAATAATCTATTGGCAAAACTATTAAAAAAGTCAAGGCGAAAAATGAAGATTTTGAAATTCAAAGTGAAATATTTTTTTAACTGTAAGAGTTACTATGGTACATGAAGCATGTTTTTGCTTTGTCTCGTAACCTAGATTTAAAAAAGTCCAAAAAACACTAAAATCGATGCATGGTTATAGAAGTTATACCCCTTTAAAGCTCTTTCATACTCGAGATGGTCAACTTTGACACCCTGTAGCACACCCTGTGTTAAAACAGGGTGACCACAGAAACATTTTCCTTAAAGGTTAGCTCCCGCTTTTCAATTTTTGGGAACACCATTTCCCGATTGGACCAGTAGTTTAAAACATCTATATTTATTACCATGTTTTTTGTGTTTGGAACCACTGTGTGGCGTAGACATCTACAAATATGAGATTATTGGAAATGTTTACGTAATGGAGCGAACAGTAAAAAGGTTTATTCTTGATTTACTGCCCAAACCCTTTTGTCTAGAAATCTAAATTTTAGAATATGTATTCCCTGAGGTATAGGCTAATTTACCGAAGAGAATTTCCACACTCATAATAATCTATGCTTAAAAATACAAATATATTTTTCGTAAATTTTTTTTCGTAGAATGTACAAATATTTTGTATATATTACAAAACTTTCGTATACAACAAATTATATAAATTTACAAATTTCGTAAAAAATACAAACATGATTTCGTAATATTTTTTTAGTACATTGTACAAAAATTTGTGATGTTACAAATATTACATATGGATGTTGATGTGGTTAGAGGTCGGATTTGCAATCAGAAGGTTGCGAGTTCAACTCCTGACCAGGACAAATTTTTTTTTTTTTTTTTTAGTTTTTATATTTTTTTTTTTGTTTATTAATGTTTTTTAAATTTCTATGTTTTATTTTTTTATTTCTTTATTACTATTTTTGTGGTTTGATATAAATGGATATTTTGTATTTTGTTTAATAAAGAGGATCCTAAAACAAGTTAAAGAGGACCCGAAAACACTACTTCCACTTTATTTGCCGGGTTTAGTATGAAATTCAATAAAACAAATATTTAAAAAGATAAAATATTTAATAATAAATGCAAATAGTTTGAAATTGTTATTTAAGTTTTTTATTATTATTATTTTATTATTTTTTATTTTGTTTTTAAATATAGTATATTTATAAAAAAATTATATTATTTTATTTAGTTCAATAAACATAATAAAAATATTTAATGGCCATTTTAACCTTTTTTTATTAAATATTTGTAGCATATTTTTCTAGTTTTCATAAAAATTTCATAATATTTTCGACTTAAGTTCCTTTTTAGTTTGTTGTATTGCATCAGCTACTTTGGTGCAAATGGTAGAGGGGTCTACTTCAACACAGTAGGACGTCACTGAGATCGTGAGTTCGATTCTGGTGTGGCACCATTACATTTTTTTTTTTTTAATTTTAAAATAAACCCGTAAGGTATGCACTACATTTTTATTTAAAAAAAGTTTTTACAAAACTTTACGAAATGTGATTTGTATATTCTACAAATTTTTTCGTAATGTCAAAATAACCAAAACTTTCGTAAAATGAACAACGGTTTTCGTGTATTTTACCTATAGATTATTATGAGTGCAATAATTAAAAATTGGTAAAAATTGTAAAAAATATTGAACTTGAAATTTGGATTAAATTAGACATCCACTAAGGAGGGGTTTTTGTAAACTTTTTAGGGGACGGACAAAAAGGAAGAAGTCTCCTTCTGTTCCAAAAATTTTTTGGAACTCACCAAAAACACTAGGTTTAAATAAGAAAAATTGGGATTAATCACAAAGCTTAAACCGCTGGAGCAAGGAACCTGAAATTTGGCTTGAAGGTTCCTCGTCTGGCACATACATTATCTAAAAAGAAATTTATGTGGTGAAATTCCTTAAGGTGAGGGACAAAATCTCCCTTTTAATATTCTGTCAACTAACATTTGGCTACAAATTTGACCTTTAAAATATGTGTTTCTTTGAACTTCTAATAAAACTTGTAAAAATCTGGTTAAAAAAGGAAAAGTGTCCGTTAATAGCCCGGCTCAAATCGTTGGGGCTAGGAACTTAAGATTTGACATGTACTTCTTTAAGCGTAGACATCAACCAAGAGAGGACCAAAAACGGACTATCTCATAACCAAAACCATTAGGTAATTATATCGTAGTTCACTTAATATATATTTTTTGCTTTTCTGATCAAAACTTGTCATAAATAGAGATTTAAAGGAAAAAAGTGGGCTCTTAATGACATGTACAATTGCTTTATGCTTAAAATTTAATACATCTTCTCGAAATGGTTAAACAAAATAATTAAAACAAGAAATCATTTTTTTTTAATGTATTCCGACATTAAAAAGTATTGGTAAGGATAGTCGAGTAATAATAAAAACTTAATTATAAAGCACTTTGGATATTTAGAAGTTAACTGTATAAAAAGGTTAAAAGTTGGTACTAATTCATAACTTATTCCTAATTTCTTGAAATTTTTAGATTCCAAGTGCTGCAACATTATACACTCTTTGTGACAAATGAACACAAAAGCACAAAATTGGTAAAAAAAAATATTTGGTCCTGGATGATTTTTATAAGAAGTCAATCTTTTGGGGATCTACATTTTTAGGCAGGAATGACATGACATTATCCCAATTTCCGATTTGGGGATTATGGATTAAAATGTATCTATCATAACCCCCAAACCAACATGGGAACTATGCCTAACATGATTATGCGAATAATCCCCAGTAAAAATAGACATATTCTTCATGGACAAATTTTTTAAAAGAACATTGTGTGAATATTACAGTTTTTCTGCGTAGCCGGGCCTGCGGCCGGACTTAGGGGTTTTTTACTCTGTGGTATGTCCGAAGCAGGCTTCGCTGAGCTTCTGCAAATCTGTAAAATAAAATATGCATTACTTTATTGTATTGTCCAATAAAAATTACATTTTGAACTTTAACCCAAAAAAAACGTCTTATCTAAGCCAACAACCTTGTGGGCATTGTGCGCTAATATAAAATATATGTTCCTTGATGTACAGACTAATTAACTACTTTTAGAAATAAAACATAGTTAAAATGGGGTTCAAATGTTAATAAGTGCCGCCTAATCTCCCAGGTTTAACAGCATGGGCTTAGAACTTCAAATTTGGTATGAAGGTTCTGTCTCCGGCGTAGACACAATTCTCGGAAACATGATTTTTGGAAATAATTAAAAGGTTGCACAAAAAAAAAATAAAAAGTGATTTGCTTAACGTTTAGCTTAAACCTCTTCGCTAGAAATCTGAAATCGTAGACTATTTTTGGAAATTGTTACGATAAAAAATATCCATCTTATCTTTCTGCTTAAACCTCTTCTGCTAGAAATCTGTAATTTCAAATGGAGTAATGGCTCATGCACTTAAAATATCATCATATCATTTTCTGCGTAGCCGGCCTGCGGCCGGACGTATGGGTTTTTTTACTCTGTGGTATGTCCGAAGCAGGCTTCGCTGAGTAAAAAATGTCTGCAAATCTGTAAAATAAAATAGGTAATACTTTATTGTATTGTCCAATAAAAATTACATTTTGAACTTTAACGCAAAAAAACGTCTTATCTACGCTAACAACCTTGTGGGCATTGTCCGCTAGTATAAAATATGTGTTCCTTAATGTAAAGACTAATTAACTACTTTTTGAAATAAAACATAGTTAAAGTTTGGTTCAAATGTTAATAAGTGCCGCCTAATCGCCCAGCTTTAACCGCATGGGCTTGGAACTTCAAAATTGGTATGAAGGTTCCGTCTCCGGCGTAGACACAATTCTCGGAAACATGATTTTTGGAAATAATTAAAAGGTTGCACAAAAAAAAAATAAAAAGTGTTTTGCTTAAAGTGTTAAAGTTAAAGTTTGCTTAAAAGTGTTTTGCTTATGAAGAACATCATAAAACCCTTTTTACCTGACCCAATTATGTAAGATGTGAATACGAGGACACATTAGAAGAAATATATGAATAAGGGCTAACATTTGAAGATTTTCTGTTCAGAAGTTATGAACATAACATACCAGTGTTTGGTATCGTTGAAAAGAAAATTACCTGTAGATTGCAATGTTTTTAAAAAAGGTTGAATTTAGCCATCTTGGTAAAACAAAAACTTGGGTAATTCAAATATGAAGGTAAAAATTTCAGTTTTTGCTTAAATGAAAATTTTCACTATTCAATAAAATATTTATTAATAGACATAATCGAATGATTTTTTGGATTTAACTAGACTTTAAGGTCAAAAAATCGGAACAAATGTCAGAATTTATGATTTTCTGAAAACAATCCCACAATTCCTAAAATAAAAACAAAATTTCCAAAAATGGGATTTTTTTCGTTTTTTGCTGCCATGTCGTCATTTAAAGCGGGGATTGGAAATGACTTACACACTACATTAGGTATCTGTTGGAGTATCTAAAACCGGTTTCCACTACCCAATTGGAGGCGTGCACAAATTTTAACGGTGAGTTAAAGTTGATATTTACCTCAAAAATGTGGCAACTTTGGAAGCGGATGGGGGGAAAAGTATTTACAAATCAAAATTTTTTTTACGACAACTCGCATTTATATAAAAAGACCTTCCAGAAAAGTATACATACTTTATATGCTCAGAAGAAAAATATTTGTCTGGAGCGATAAGAAGTTTGGTGCTTTTTGGGGAAAATATCGCCAAAATTTACTTTTTTTTTAATTTCTACTTTAAACTAATGTAATTTTTGACTGAAACAAGATATTGAACTAATTTTTTTTTATTCAATCATGAATTTTATTGGCTAAATAACCGTTATTTTAAAACGAAAATTGGTCCCAATTTTCTCCCGATATTCGGAAAACTTTGGACCTGAGTCGGACAAAATTTGGAATTTCACATTTTCAAATCGGAATATCTCGGAAACTATTGGAGGTAACCCACACATTAAAGTATGTTTTGTGTTCATCTTTACAAGAAGATTACTTTTATGTTAATTTTTTGAAAATCGGATGAGAAACAAAAAAAATGGCAAACACTCAAAACTTTTTATGAAAAAAGTAGCCAACTTTGGGCAGCCATTTTGCCGCCCCCAAAGGGTCTGGAAGGTTCAAAATCAAACCTTAAACTCCATTTTATGTCTTTTATGCATGTTCCAAATTTCATTGCAATCGGACCACAAGTTAACAAATGGCCGAATTATTTCCACAAATTTTGTGATTTATCCCACTGTGCAATGTAAATAAAGTTTTTAGTTCACAAGACTATTAATTAGGAATTACTTGAAATATTGAAATTTAAATATAATATTTTTGTGAAAAAATGGTGTCAATTTATGCAAAAACATTTAATTATTTTAGGAGTTTTTTACATTCTATCTTCTTCATCTCCGAATTCCTAATTTGCCCTTCTCAGTGCGCATGTTTCTATAACTACATATAAAATCTAATGTTTCGACGATCCAGTAATCGCGTTCTTATAAAATTTTTCAAAAACTAAATTTTTACTGATCTGCCTATTTTGGAAACAACTTAAGTTTTAAGTTCCACATTTAGCTTAACATTTTGATTAAGATGAGCACTTCTTAAACATTTTAAATCCCGGTAATATCACGTTTTCAGTGGAAAATTCAATAAGTGCATTTTCAGTGCATTAGCCCACATCACAGAAAACCTATATTTCTACTTTTTAGCCAATGGTCGTAAAATTTTACTCTTTACTCGTTTCTACGTCTTTCAGTAATATATTAAAGATCCCCGTTTAGTGGAGGTCTTCATTTGGGCCATGTTTAATTAGTAAGTACTTTTTTGTTTGAAGAACTTTTTGAAAATAACTCATCGTGCCATGATCATGAAAATTAATATAACATGAAAATTGTTATATGTATTCTTCAAATTTTAACAAACTTAGGGCCGTTATTACAACTTGCCTTTAAAGTAAATGTTAGTAAAAAGTAACTTTAGCTAAAAAGAGGAATAAAGAGAGCTATAATGTTTTTCGTTATTACAACTTCTCAATAAAATAAAATTAATATTTTTGATAATGTGGCAGCACCAAACTAAAAACCGATTATTGGTTTATGAATTGGTTTATAAAAATACGTAGTGGCAACGTACTTTTATTTATTTGTTCACAAACAAACAATAATTTGTGAAATTTGGTTGTGAAATTAGGTATTTTCTTCTTCTTCTTTATAGAGCAGAAAATGTGGTAACTTTAAACACATAAACCTTCCCAGCAAAAAATTTTCAAAAAGGTAAGCGGGTTTGTAATCAAGCATATTTGGCAGAACGCATTCCTTACTAGATTACCTACTCGATTCTTTTAACAGGGCGTGAGACTAAAATAATTGATTCTTTAGAATTGATTATTTTTTTTTACTGAAGAACTATTTACTTTATATTTGTAAGAACTACATACATTTTTTAATAAAGAAATAGTTCCATTGTAAAACTACGAAGTACTTACACAAAAAAAAAAATAAATAGTTCCCTAGAAAAAATAAGAAAATATGAAGTATAAATTAGCGCGTCCCTAATTTATACCTAACCACAGTTTACCAAAATTTAGGCAACATGCAATTTCGGTTTTTAGTATTATTTTCCAGCAAATAAAAATTTGTTTCAACAAAAATATATAAGATAAATTCTTTAAAATTGTATAACTTCTTTTTTCGAAATGAGGAACTACTTCCAATAACGTCCTTTTATTAAGAAAAAGTATATGATTACTTCTTGAGTTCAAAAACTTATACATATAAGTTAATAACATTGTTATTTTCTTTTAAGTAAATAATTACTTTGTTATTGAGTTCATGCTTTCAGGTTTAAATTTAAAGAATTGATTACAATTGATTTGATTACAAAACTACTTGATTACAATACTACTTGCTTTTTTGATGGAACGCTGGAATGTGTTTAGTATTGCAGTTACTAAATTTGGCAATGAGATATGTAAGCAAGTGTGGGCATCACCTTCTTTTTGGAATGTGTAATTTTTTCCTGGGTTACGTTTAAAGTTAAAGGCAACAATATCTTCCCTTTAGCTTATCGGTCACTTTTAGCTTAAAGTATACTTATAATACCGAAAAACTAATAATCTGTCAGATAACATCCGAACTTTAGCTATTGGCAAGTTGTAATAATGGCCCTTACAGTTTTTTAGAGTTTTTGAAAATTTGTTATCAAAAAAAATAAAAAGCATTATTTTTTTGTTGAAAAAATCTGTTTTTTTATGCAAAAATTTGCTTTTTGGAAAAAGTCCTCTTTTTACATAATACTTTTTTTTGAAAAAAGTACACTTAACTTTTTTTCGAAAAAGTGTTTTTTTTTTTGTTTTTGTCAAAAGTACTTTTTTTGGTAAAATCAATTTTTTTTTTTTTTTGAGTCTTTTTTCTGGTGAAAGCAATTTTTTCGGGAAGTCATTTTTTTTGGTAAAAGCACTTGTTTTTAAAAAAGTATTTTTTTGTGGAAAAATTTTTTTTGAAAAAGTATTTTTTTTTGGAAAACAATATTGTTTTGGAATAAAATATTAATTTTCTGAATACTTTTTGGCCATCTCCGTTGGAATATCAAAAAATTCCGTCTTAATCGAATTCTACTTTCCAGGAGAAAACTGTATACCAATTTTTCGGTTATTTGGCCCAGTTTCCCACTTTCTGGTCATCTCCGATGTAATATAAAAAAATCCCGTCTTTGTGGAGGTCACCTTCCCAGGAGGAAATTATATGCCAAATTTAAAGTTTCTAGGAGCAGGTGCTAGGATGGGCGATGTTGAGTCACTCAGTATCTCACACTACTCTTTTATATAAATAGATAGACAGATGAAAACTACTGTTACTTTAAAACAAAAAAAAAAGTTCCATATTGGGAAAAAAACATGTTTTAAACCCGTTATTCTTTTGAAAAGTAACATTACTTATAAAATACCGTTATTTTTTGAAAAAAACTACTTTAAAAAACAAACGTTCCTTTTTTGAAAAAAACGTTTCTTTTTGATTTAAAAACCTGTTCTTTTTTTAAAAAGTACAGTTACTTAAAAATAAAAACGCATTATATTTTTTAAAAAACGCTATTGTTTTAAACAACAGTTACTTTTTATAAACCCGTTATTTTTTTGAAAATGTCGTTACTTAAAAAACAAAAACCGTTAGTTTTTGATTAAACCGTTACTTTAAAAACCCTTTCTTTTATATGTTAAAAAAGTAACGGTTACTTTTTTAAAAATGCCGTTACTTATTTTGCAAAAACGGAAGACTTTTTCCACTTTTTCGCACTCTCCGTTGGAATATTGGAAAATCGCTTGTAAATTTCAAGTTCCCAGGTCCAGGGGTCTATGCTGGGCGATGTTGAGTCAGTCACTCACACCACTTCTTTATATATATAGATTATTTATATACATTAATATGAACAAAAAATATTTTTACCTCTTAGACTACAATAAGATTTTAACATGATAAGTGTAAAAAACCACTAAAATAAAGTTTTAACGGGAAAAAGTGTAGAAAATTAGAACTTTATTATAACAAAATCATATTTGTAGAAAATTTTGTAGAATTCTGGTTATACGAATTACAGGACGTTAAGGTTGTTCGTTAAATCGAGATATTCGTTAAACAACAAAACGAATAAAAAACAAAACTATGGAATTATTATTAATATTTTTTAAATTTATATATTTTTTATTTTCGTTCGACTTGTTCGTTAAAGCGTTATTTCAGTGTGAAAAGTTTAACATTCGTTGAACCGGGAATTTTTTTCATTGAGTGTTGTTTTTTAATTTTTTTTTTAAGTTTTAAATACAAAAAAATGGAAAAAAGCTCTTCAAAAATTATAAATTTTTTTGGAAAAAGTAATTTTTTCAAACAGTAATTTAATTTTTGCAAAACTGTATTTTTTCGGTATTTTTTTGAATATGGTACTTGTTTAGAAAAAGTAAATTTTTTTTGGTACTTTTTTTTGGAAAAGCTAAAAAATTTTCATTAATTTTTTTTTTTTGTAAAATGGAAGTTTTTTTTTGGAAAATGTACTTTTTTTTGGAAAAAGTACTGTTTTGAAATTTGTACTTTTTTAGAAAAATTTAATTTTTTTGTGTTCTTTTTTTGGAGGACACTTTTTTTTGTGGAAGATACTTTAGGTGGCAAATGGAAATTTTTTTAGGAAAAAGTATTTTTTGCGGAAAAATAACTGTTTTTAATATTTTTTATGGAAAAAGTACTTTTGAAATTGGCATTTTTTTAGAAAAATTTATTTATTTTCTTTTTGGTTTGGAAATTGTATCTTTTTTTGGAAAAGGTGTTTTTTGGGAAGAATCACTGTTTTGAAATTGGTACTCATTTTGAAAATTAAATTTTGTTGGTAGTTTTTTTTTTTTGGAAAAGGTACTTTTTCGGTATTTTTTTTGGAAAAGGTACTTTTTTGGTACTCTTTTTAGGAAAGTACAGAGAGTACTTTTTAAAATTGCTACATTTTTAGAAAAATTTAATATTTTTGGTACTTTTTGTTGGGAAAATGGAAAGAGTACATATTTGAAATTGGTACTTTTTTTTAGAAAAATTTATTTTTTGTCTACTTTTTTGGAAAAAGTACTTTTGTGGGAAAAATACTTTTTTTGAAAAAGATATTTTTTTTGGAAAAAGTACTTTTTTTACATTAGTACTTTTTTGAAAAAGGAACATTTTTAGTACCTCTTTTTTTGGAAAAAGAAACTTTTTTGGTACTTTATTTTGGAAATTGGTACTTTTGTAGAAAAATAAGATTTTGTTTGTACTTTTTTTTTTTGTTAAAAAGGTAAATTTTTGGGTTTTTTTTTGAAAATGAAATTTTTCGTTACATTTTTTGGAAAAGATACTTTTTTTTGGAAAAGATACTTATTTTTTTGGAAAAAGGTGCTTATTTAGGGGAAAAGTACTATTTTGAAATTGGTACGTTTTTAGATAAAGAACATTTTTTTGGTACTTTTTTCTGAAGAGGGTACATTTTGTGGTACTTTTTTTGGAAGAGGGTATTTTTCGGCAATTATTTTATTCGAAAATTTCGGTACTTTTTTTGGAAAGGGACATTTTTGAAAATTGACTTTTTTATAAATAACTTTAATATTTTTGGTACTTTTTTGCCAATAGTTTTGGTACATTTTTTTGGTAATAAGGAAAATTTTTTGGAAAAGGTAAAATTTTTGGTACTTTTTTTTAGAAAAGGATCTATTTTCGGTTATTTTTTTTTGAAAATTTCGGTACTTCTTTTGGAAAGGGACATTTTTGAAATTGGTACTTTTTTATAAAATTAATTTTTTTTTGTACATTTTTTTGCCAATAGTTTTGGTACTTTTTTTCAAAATTAACGTTTTCGGTACTTTTTCTCTTGGAAAATGTACTTGTTTGAAGAAGGTACTTTTTTTGGAAAAAGGAACTTATTTAGGGAAAAAGTACTATTTTGAAATTGGTACTTTTTTAAAAAAAGAAATTTTTTTTTGATACTTTTTTCCAATAGTTTTTTTGTACTTTTTTCTGAAAAGGGTACATCGTTTGGTACTTTTTTGGAATAGGCTTTTTTCGGTAATTATTTTTTTTTTTTGAAAATTTCGGTACTTTTTTTTGGAAAGGGACATTTTAGAAATTGGTACTTTTTTAGAAAATTTATGACCTGTTCCACGATCACGAACGAAAACCTATGCGAACGCAAGCTAGTCACTCGAATTCGAATCAATTTGGTTTTCTCTATTTCGAAAGCTATCGTTCGCCTATACTTACGTGTATCAATTTTTGTGTTTTACGTATTTACAAATCATAGTGGTGCCAGACCGGATATTTTAAACTTCTATTAAAATTTTCTTTAAAAATACCAAAAATACTACTAAATTGTTTGAAGATAAATACGACATCACTTAACAGTGATCAGCTGTATATGACAAATAAATAAATAAAACAAATAAATAAAACAAAAGAAAAATTAATAAATCAAAAAAAGAAAATCAAAAAAGTACACCAGCTTTTTCAGCTGTCCCATTGTAGAGTTCATTAAGCTGAAATTTAAAGTTCTTAAAAAACTACAAATATTCGTGTTATTTTATTCTTACCTTTTGTTATCCATTCTTTTTTTTTTTAAATATTTATATTTTTTTATTATATCATTCATTCCAGCAAAGAACTTGAAAAATGAGAATTTTTTTTTAGGTTCTCCGATTTTTTTATATTTTGTACATGAATACTCTATAGTCCCATTTGTACATTTCCTTTTTCAGATCTCCAAATTTGTAAAAACTCGTAATTTTATGCACGTTTTTAGTTGTCATAAATATCAAAAAAATGGTAAAAGCACTTCACTTTGAAGTGCCATAACTTTTTAATTGTATATCGCATGTTATTAATTTAAACGATATTTGGAAGATGTACTTGTCTACTTTATAACTGAATTTTTTAAACAAAATGATTACTAAAAAAATGCATACTTAATGCAAATGACGTTGTCTAATGCATTTTTCAAAACTTTCTCCCCCTACGATTTTCAAAAAAAAAAAAAATAGAGTGTACTAAAATATGGAATATTAGCTAAATATGCAAATACTGATTTTTATGGAACAAACATGACTTTTATTTTTATTGTTATCATGTACAAAAAATAAACAAAATCAGAAGACCCGTGTTCAGATTTTTTGCGTTTTCTAATGGAATGAATGATATATTTTTTTGAAAATATTTTGTTAGTCGAAATCAAAAAAGCAAGTGACTGGTTTTGACATTTACGTTCGCACTGCTGACAACTCGTTCGAAATAGAGAAACCAAATTTTGTATGAAAACTGTAACGTTTTCATTCGACTTGTACTTCAAGTCATCGTTCGCATAGAAGTTTAGTTAGAGAAACCCAAATCAATTTTCTTTCGCTTAGAAAGCAAAAGACAGCTTTCTTTCGAAATCGAGAAACAGGCCATTAATTTTTTTGGTACTTTTTTGTCAATAGTTTTGGTACTTTTTTTTTGGTAAAAATAAAAATTTTTTGATACTTTTTTTTTGAAAATTAACGTTTTCGGTACTTTTTCTCTTGGAAAATGTACTTTTTTCCAATGCTTTTCGGTACTTTTTTTTGAAGGTTGTTTGGGTTGTAATACAGTTTCATTATTTTTAATGTAAATGTCAGTCATTTGTAGAACAAATAAAATTTTTAACTAACCTTGTAATTCATTTAAAAAAACAACTCACATCAAATGACTGTTTCATGATTTTACATTAATTTTTTACAGTTGTTTTTTGTTATTAAAAAAAATAAAAATAAATAAATGTTTGTATATTTTTTACTACCATGTGGTTCATTTTTACTACAATTGTTAGTCATTTTTTGAACATTAAAAAACAAATGACAATGTTAGTTGAATTTAATGAAATGTAAGTCGTCCTTTCTTTAAATGAAATTTCATTTGTTTTTGACTACAATTGCAGCCGTCTTTACCAACACAATTTCCTAAGTGTACTTTTTTGGGACTTCGTTTTCGGATTTTTTTTGTTTTTTGGAAAAAGGTACTTTTTTTGGAAAAATAGACACTATTTTCCGAAAAAGGAGGAGTTTACCACTTTTTGGCCTTCTCCGCACAGTGGGATAAATAACAAAATTTGTGGAAATAATTCGGCCATTTGTTAACTTGTGGTCCGATTGCAATGAAATTTGGAATATGCATAAAAGACATAAAATGGACTTTAAGTTTTGATTTTGAACCTTCCAGACCCTTTGGGGCGGCAAAATGGCTGCCCAAAGTTGGGTACTTTTTTCATAAAAAATTTTGAGTGTTTGCCATTTTTTTGTTTCTCATCCGATTTTCAAAAAATTAACATATCATCTAAAGATGAACAAAAAACATGCTTACATGTGTGGGTTACCTCCAATAGTTTCCGAGATATTCCGATTTGAAAATGTGAAATTCCAAATTTTGTCCTACTCAGGTCAGGAATATCGGGAGAAAATTGGGACCAATTTTCTTTTTAAAATAACGGTTATTTAGCCAATAAAGTTCTTGATTGAATAAAAAAAAATTAGTTCAATATCTTGTTTCAGTAAAAATTACATTAGTTTAAAGTAGAAATTAAAAAAAAAAGTAAATTTTGGCGACATTTTCCCCAAAAAGCACCAAACTTCTTATCGCTCCAGACAAATATTTTTCTTCTGAACATATAAAGTATGTATACTTTTCTGGAAGGTCTTTTTATATAAATGCGAGTTATGGTAAAAAAGTTTTGATTTGTAAATACTTTACTTTTGAGGTAAATATCAACTTTAACTCACAGTTAAAATTTGTGCACGCCTCCAATTGGGTAGTGGAAACCGGTTTTAGATACTCCAACAGATACCTAATGTAGTGTGTAAGTCATTTCCAATCCCCGCTTTAAATGACGACATGGCAGCAAAAAAAGAAAAAAATTCCCATTTTTGGAAATTTTTTTATTATTTGTAGGAATTGTGGGATTGTTTTCAGAAAATAATAATTTCTGAAATTTGTTTCAATTTGTTGACCTTAAAGTCTAGTTAAATCCAAAAAATCATTGGATTATGTCTATTAATAAATATTTTATTGAATAGTGAAAATTTTCATTTAAGCAAAAACTGAAATTTTTACCTTCATATTTGGATTACCCAAGTTTTTGTTTTACCAAGATGGCTAAATTCAACCTTTTTTAAAAAAATCGCAATCTACAGGTAATTTTCTTTTCAACGATACCAAACACTGGTATGTTATGTTCATAACTTCTAAACAGAAAATCTTCAAATGTTAGCCCTTATTCATATATTTCTTCTAATGTGTCCTCGTACTCACATCTTACATAATTGGGTCAGGTAAAAAGGGTTTTATGATGTTCTTCATTAATGAAAAAAAAGACAAACAAATTAGGTTGTTTATTTATTTAATACAAAATACTCGGACACATCATTATTTATATCTAACAGATAAAGCAAATCTTTTAATTCTTCATTATTTACAGATGTCAATTTGTTATAAGAAATCCATCGTTTTCTCATTGACGACAGGACGGGATCGGAAGACAGTAATAGGTTATTGAAAATATCTTCGTTCTGTGATTGCCTTGAACATTTTCAGAATTTTGTGCATATCTCGAACAAATTTTTGAAATTCATACCTTCACTTAATTGTGAATAAAAGCGAAACGCGTTCATCGATTTTCATAACTTATGTCTCATTTTGTTCATAGGTTATGTGACTTTACGTGAAAGTAATAGGACTTGGCACTTTTTACCGTTTGGGATTTTTCATGAATTAAAAAAAAAAAAAATTAAAATTTTTTAGGCAAAAAATATTTTTTTTTCTTCATACATTTATTTATAATTGCGAAACTGTAGCGAAACGTTATATGAACAGATGAAAGTAATTGTAATTCTGCTTTTCTAAATTTGTTTCAGCAAAATCCGACTAGTGGTTCTCGAGTTATGTCAAACAAAAGAGCCTAAAACGTGACAAATTCCCCTATACAATACTTACTGTTACCAAGGCACGCCAGCCGTGACTACAGGCCTTTCTAGAACTCAATGTTGAGTCAGCACTTTTGCACTTCGTACCTGACCGTCGCTTGCCAATCTCGTCTCCAAGACTTTTCCGCGTAGCCAGACGTTACGAGGAAGAGAAGGGTCAACTATGATCACTAGGCCCCCCTGACTGAAAGGTTTTGAAGAATCATGCCACTTCGACCTACATGTTAATGTTGGAAGCTACTCAGTCAACCACTTCTTCCAAAAAATATTTGAGTATTGTTGGGACGTAAGCCAACTTCGTTTTAGTAATATGCCACTATCGTTACAAGTAGACAGAGGTTTAAGCCCAGTGGAGATTCCCAGCAGAAAATGATTTGGAGTGAGTGCTTCATCCGTTTCACCGTCAATAGGAACGTAGGAACTTTTGGTTTTAATTTATTAAAACTTAAAAGTAAAATATTTGAAAATTGCAAAGTACGGCAAAAACTGATCTATGGTCCTAATTCTATAGTCAGAAACTGTTATTGTTTATTACTAAACACTAACAACACTGTGTACTATGGCTAGAGATTCTAGCCTTTAGACAAACAACAACGATATTTGTTAGTTAAAGAAAAAAAGGTTTTAATTTTTTGAATTAGTTGGATGCTTCCGTGCTTTGTTTTTTAAACTTCTCATGAAGTTTAAAAAACACTACGGGTGAAGTGTTCATTTTTTGCCATCAGAAAATTATAACTTTGGGTAAATCTTCTACCCCGTCCACATTGGTTCTCTGATGATTGTAGGTGACGCTACATGAAACATGTAAGGACCTGTCAGTGGATTAAAATCTGCATTAAGTTGCGGATGAAGATTTTTTGATTACTAAATATCGTTGCACGGTTTTTTGTTTAACAAAAAACAAATGATCTTGAACTTGAATAATCTTGCTCACATCATAATTTATGATAAAAGATCGAAAAATAAACTTTTGGTTTTAATTTATTAAAACTTAAAAGTAAAATATTTATTATTTACATACTTTTTGGTATGGAGACCACCAGGAACTTTTTTTTGAATAAAATATTTAAAATTTTGCTCCCGAACACTGCGCACAGCCAACTTGTAGTTCAGATTAAAAATGGCTGCCAAAAGGGCGCATGTTCTGATGTTAACCTTAAATGTTTTATCTTTCGTTAAGTTTTTTACAAAATTAACAATCTGAAAATATTTTTATGGCATTAAAAAATTAAATTAATCGTTCACACTTACTAACTTCAAAAAATTATTAAAATTTTATTTAATGTAACTGGACCAAACAAATGATGCAGAAATACTTTCACAAAAAATTATCAGAATTGAATCCCGAATCAATCAGCTGAAAAATGTTGTACTGTGTTATGCAATATTTTTTAACCCTTTTTTACCCGAATTTATCACGTATTGCTCCACAATTTAACCCACCCATTTAACCCGTGCCGAACTCGGGTTTTGATAATTACTTTAACCCATTCTTTGCCGCAGTGGTAAAAAATTGTTTTGTTTAACCCGTTCCTTTCCGCACTAGTAAAATTTACCCGCATTTAACCCATTTCCCCTGCAGTTTTAAATGTGTATCCCCAATTAACCCTTGTAGTACCTTTGTGATATTTTAACCCATTATTTACCGTGATGTACCCAGTAAAAAACGCTGCTTACATGCAAGCAGGTTTGTAAGGGAGTAAGCCGAAAAGAATCCCTTACAAACCTGCTTACATATGCTATGATATTTATAAGGCGAATTCCCACTTGGAAGCATTACTTTTGGACAAAATAAGCGCGGATTTCAGTGTTTAAAAAAACAGTGATTTCATGTTTTTCAGTAAAATCATATTTCATGTCGAAATTATTACTACCCAGGAAAAAATTACACATTCCAAAAAGAAGGTGATGCCCACACTTGCTTACATATCTCATTGCCAAATTTAGTAACTGCAATACCAAACTCATTCCAACGATAGAGTCAAAAAAGCAAGTAGTATTGTAATCAATTCTTTAAATTTAAACCAGAAAGCATGAACTCAATAACAAAGTAATTATTTACTTTAAAGAAAATAACAATGTTATTAACTTATATGTATAACTTTTTGTACTCAAGAAGTAATCATATACTTTTTCTTAATAAAAGGACGTTATTGGAAGCAGTTCATAATTTTGAAAAAAGAAGTTATACAATTTTAAAGAATTTATCTCATATATTTTTTCAAACAAATTTTTATTTGCAGGAAAATAATATTAAAAACAGAAATTGCATGTTGCCTAAATTTTGTTAAACTGTGGTAAGGTATAAAATAGGGAAGCGCACGTGAGCAGAAAATTGTGAGTCGAAGTTGAAATTACTGACGTTCTCGTGAGTGAGTGTAAAAAAAAATTTCGAGGGTGATTGTGCGTGAGTCATATTTTTGTTTTTCAATTTTGAATTGTTCTTTTTTGAAAAATTTATATTTTCTTGGTTTATAGCTCCAAAATTATGACAAAGCCATGTTATCATAACAATTCGATGTTTTACTTTTTAGGATTTTATTTCCGTATGAGTTTTGATCGTTATATTTGAGTGACCTAGGAGAATCACGTGTGAGTAAAAGTTGAATTTACTTATGGAACTACTTCTTTTTTTTTTTGTGTAAGTACTTCGTAGTTTTACAATGGAACTATTTGTTTATTAAAAAATGTATGTAGTTCTTAAAAATATAAAGTAAATGGTTCTTCGGTAAAAAAAATAATCAATTCTAAAGAATCAATTATTTTAGTCTCACGCCCTGTTAAAAGAATCGAGTAGGTAATCTAGTAAGGAATGCGTTCTGCGTAAAATGCTTGATTAAATTTACCTTTTTAGAAATTTTTTGCTGGGTATTAAAAGTAACAATATGAATATACATAATTTTTGATCAATGGTTATAATCTTTAACTTCAAACTCATATGTATATTAGTTCTCATGTAGTGAGTAAACTAGTTCATATGAATGTTTGATGTTTGGCATGGGATTGTTACCGCTTTCAAAACGTGTTCTGATGATGGGAACCTAGAAAATTCCCGAAATAGATCTATCAACACATTCCTGAAAGGGTCAAATAATAAATTTGAAAACAAAAAACTCTATAGATTATTTGTTAGGACAATATCCTAATGAAGAAATATAAAGTATGGCCTCGAACTTGAATAATTTTCATTTTCATTATTTTACATATATTAGTTTTTTGTTGTTAAAATTTTTGACATATAATATAATTATTTTACTTATTTTGTACCGCTCCACGTGCTAGCTTTTCAGAAACAGTTAAATGACTATTTTTTTTTATTTCATACTCGAAAACAGCAAACACAATCGGAAACCACTCGAGAAAATTGGTACAGATCGTTTAAAATCCACGATATGAAACTTTCTGCATTACAACCTGCATCCTTATAAGGGATTAGGGTAAGCTGCTTACAATCTGCATCCTTGTTAGGGAAAACCGTAAGCTCAAAATGTTTGATTGTGTATTTTTATTCGAAAATGATTCGTTTCTTTTGCTGCTTCTCACTATTATGTAATAGTAAGCACTTACATCAGCGCATTTGCTTTATCCTGCTTCTAAAAACACGAAAATTTTTTACTGGGTCAATTACTTGTTAGCCCTTTTTGTGCTAACAAGCCTCATTTAACTCGTTTTTACACCTATTTTATATTGTTATCACAGTTAACCGTTTGTGCATTTAGCCATTTTTTTCTTACCCAGATCCAAATTTTATCCAATTTTGCAGTATTTAACCCGTTTTCCAGATCCAAATTTTACCCAATTTAGCACTATTTAACCCGTTTTCCCGCAACTCTGTACTAAGGCCATTTTTAACCCTTTCTGCGCCAGGAACCCACGTTTAACCCGGTTTTTGCAGAAGCCCCGCATTTAACTAATTTTTTAACCCTTATTACCCTTGAACTCCCGCAATTACTTGTTTTA
Organism: Delia radicum; assembly: GCA_021234595.1. Taxonomy (NCBI): domain Eukaryota; kingdom Metazoa; phylum Arthropoda; class Insecta; order Diptera; family Anthomyiidae; genus Delia; species Delia radicum. Next base: position 120,163,556 of record CM037851.1, read on the forward strand.
CCCCGTTTCTCCTCCATTCATTGGAATTTTTTACTAAAATGGAGGATTTAAAACTCTTGGCGAAGAATTTTTTATTCTACCTTGACCAGGGCTTACGTGCTTTTGAGGAGTATCGCGATTCATCTTAGGATACCCAATCTGTACCCGCCTTGAAGATTCGAAAGCATGAATTTTAAGGAATTTGGACAAAAATTCAGTCAAAATAGACTAATTTGAGGGAATCTCCTCAAATAGGTGACAGGGAAACGTCAAAAGTGATTAACATGAATGAAATAACGCGGCTTATCTGAGGAGCTAGGTAATTTTAAGGGGCCAGCATGAGTTCGATTGAGAAAGCAATCGACATGCACACAAGGGAAATTATCTCTTTACCCACCCAAACAAGGCTAATGCGACAAATTCTAGCGGAATTAATGTTTCTCCCTGTGACATACCTATTTTAATGGTGATTTTAAAACCGGGGCCTCATTTTGGGACATTTTCATGGCCGTTTATAGCAAGAACCCCCGGCTGAGTGCCATTAAAAGATTATGCAAGCTCAAAGAGAAAATCCGCATAGACGCCAGGGAAATTGTTGATAGTGCACCTTTGACTAATGATGGCTTTGACATTGTGTGGTCAAAACTTTTGGCTCCATATGAGGATAGGCGCAGGCAGGTTAATGAGCAGTTCAACATTTTTTTTAACCTACTATAAATTGAAGAGGACTATAAATTACTGCGTTGCGGTGATTAAGATTCCGCAGATACAAACTGCAAGTTGGGACCCAATTACCATTTACATTTTTACATCTAAATTACCAAAAGAAACAACTTTGATATTTGAGAGGACCTGAGTAGACAACACTTGCATTCTGACATGGACTGAGTTGGATGAATTTTTAACATCCGAGTATAAATGTCTCGAAGCGGCTACTGATGCCAAGACTCAACATGTAAATGTTGTCCGAAACCAAACCCCACAAACCAAACCCAAGACACTGGCTAAATAATGAGATCAGAAATCGTTATGAGAAAACAGGCAATGTTTTTCTAAAAGTAACCCAACAGCTGAGAACTGATACCCATTTCAGGAAACAAAATTAACATGAATATGTAAACCCTCAACAAATAACCCCTCGACGTGGGATCGACACAATTCTCTGCTAGACAAACCTAGGACCAACTCAGAGCCCCAGAACACCCAAAGTGAGTTAAGCCACCAATCGACTTCGCGAAACGCTGCATAAACCTTTTCAATAAGTACCCATTCCAAGACCCTAGATGTACGCAAAAGGCTAGTAGGAACAGCTATGGCGAATGTTGAGTTTCAAGGTTATCTAGTACCCGTAAGACCGCTTATCGATCCAGCATCGGATTACACCTTTGTTTCGGACAAGTTGAAGTCACCCACCACACCCATACGCGCTGAAATCTCAGGAGTGAATGAGAGTCATTCCGGGAGTCCCGGTAAAATGTGCGACGTGATATTGCGATCGGACAAATGCAGTAAATTCAGAATAACCCTTCAAGCAAATGTATTGAGAGTCATTGCAAATAATATACCCACTGTAGTGTATTTGACAAGCCAACGTTGTCATACCTTTTGTATGACACTTGAAACCTTAATTGTGATTGGCTAAAAACCATACTTTTTTGGTTGTCTACATTCAAATACCTTTTCCGTGGGAATATGATGATTGCAGCTATTTTTAAGTAGCTTTAAGTTATTGTAATAAATAAAGAGTCAGTTGCTGATAAGATCTAAAAGCGAACAAGTAGTGTTTTATTAACTTTACATGGCGATCCTGCCATTCCGGTTTGAAATAAAAAAAAAAAAAAACGAAAAATAAATATTTATCAACAATTAATATATAGTTGTAAAAATATAACAAGTATATACAAAAATATAATGAAAAAATACCTACTCTGAACCAATAAAGGAAATATTAAGAAATTTAAGATGTAAAAAAAAAAAAAAACAAAAAGACAATATCTATAGTTTATTTACATATTGACACAAACTAAAACAAAAAAAAAAATTTTGTAAAAAGAAAAGACAGCATTATTGTGATATTTTGGCAGAAATTTTGTTCACAGTTATTGAATATTTTAATGAATAAATATTGAGAAGAAGCAAAACGGACAGCTTTGCCGGGATACCGCGCCGGGTATTCCAAGGATGGTGTGTCATAGACACCATCGGAAACACAACTTTAATACTAATCATCATTAGAAACAACAACTACAGCAACCACAAAAACAACATCAACAACAGATTTCAACAAGGTAACATAGTTTAAGCTATAACGTCGTCTGCTTCGTACAATTCAGTCTTTAAATGTTAAATTTATATGTATAATATTAATAACTAAGTAATAATTAATTACAAAGAGATCTTTAAACAAATAAATATGAATCTATATATGTATATGAAACTTTAAAAAAAAAATCAATTTTATAAACATACTGTATAAAAAGAAGAAGATGAAAGTCTAAAACCAAGCAAAATTTTTTTAAATATATAAAAATTAAATTTAAAATGGGGAATCACGATTCCAAAATCACTTTATCTTACTAACATTTTTTTTATTTTTATATATAAACATTAAATTTAAAATGGGGAATCACGATTCTAAAATCACTAACCCCAATGCAAATGTCATTAATGAGGTTGAAGTAGTAGTTCAATTTCCTGCAATTTACTACATAATAATCATATCCATTTTGGCATTGCAATTGCTCACGACCATGTATCAATTACATAAAAGGTCGTTGCGCAAAAATTATATCAGAACCGCGTCCTTAGGAAACGGTCTTGATAAAGTCTAATTTTTTTTTAATATATAAATATTTCAAGTTATAGTAACAATATACAAATGTTACTTTTGAAAATATAAATTTTATTGCGTGTCCCAATCGTGCTTAAACTTTACATTTTGAGATAATGAGACAGTTGCCCTGTCCACTTAAATTGATCATGCCATTCTATGGATTGGATAGACATAGTCGCCAAGGCAAGAAAACTTAAGGAATATTTCGATAGGTCCTATAAGTGCTTAAATGTCGAAAGACCTACAAAGCACGAAACAATAGATAAACATCTTAGGATTTTATTTGAACACCTTGAGGAAATTGGTAGACTATTCGATTTCCATTATCCCAACCTCACGCCCCATCACCAACTAGCGGCAGAAGCTTTCTTCGCTCACGTTAGAGAAAAACTTGCAAAACTATTGGCAAAGAGAAATTTAGAGGCTAAAATACCCCTAACATTCCATGAGAGGTTAACATACAATATTAACCCCATGAATATTCAGCCTGGTACAAGTTCTGAGGTAAAGGATAATAGATCCGAAAATAATAAATCTAGCCCAGATACGGAGAGACAAAATAGTGACAACGTCATAATGCCTCAAACAATAGTGGAATTTTTAAATCTTGCCTCGAAGATCATACCAGACTTCGATGGAAAACCAGAAAATTTAAGAAGCTTTCTAGATTCACTTGCCCTCTTGAACTCCGTAAAGGACGTCCATGAAATAGTGGCAATAAATCTAATAAAGACGAAACTAAATTGCACAGAACGAAATTTAATTTCAAATGAAATAACAATTAGCGAGGTTATAGCCACATTGACCAACACAGTCAAGGGCGAGTCGGTTGAGGTCATCTCGGCCAAACTGTTAAACGTACGTCAGGGTGGCAAGAATGCCAACACCTACGTATCAGAAATAGACCCGTTGACCAAGTCATTGGAGAGCGCCTACATTACAGATGGCCTCCCACAACAACTAGCCCAGAGGTATTCCACCCAAGCGGCAGTTAAGGCCATAACCAGGAGTGCGACAAACGAAAGGGTTAAACTGGTCATGGAATCAGGCACCTTTTCTAATATGAACGAGGTAACAGCAAAGTTCGTCAATAGCTGTACAGAGGCTTACGGACAACAAAACTCTGTCCTCTTCACTAATAGAAATGGACAAGGAAGCCGTGGACGCAATAATTGGCAACGTCGTCCAAATCGCGGCAATTCCAATAATTATCGTGGGAATGGCCGTGGTAATTATAATAATAGCCAAAATAATAATGTAAACTCAAATCGTGGCCGGAACCGTCAGAATAATAACGGAAACCGTAACAATGTACGCCACATTACCGAAAATGCTTCGGGAAACGAATTAGTACCCCTGAATTAAACCACAAGATATACAACATAAATTTAAATCTATATAGCTATCTCCCCTGTAGAACATCTCTAAATGATACAGTATCAACACTATTAGTTGACACGGGTGCAGATATTTCTATTTTAAAAATTGGACAAATCATTAACGGACAAATAGATGAGACTACAACAACCCAATTAAGTGGTGTTGGCCAAGGATTAACAACTACCCTTGGTAATATTCATACTGATTTAAAATTTGAAGAACTCCTTATACCGCATTCATTTCATGTGGTTGAGGATGATTTTCGGATTCCCGCTGATGGAATCATTGGTATGGATTTTTTGCGTAAATATAAGTGCCTTCTGGATTACCAGGATGACCAAGATTGGTTGGTCCTGAGATCCAATGAACTTCCACAGCACATCGCAATAGCAATGCGTAGCGCTCCACAGATAAACTCAATTTCATTACCTGCAAGATCAGAGGTAATCCGTCACGTTAACATTCAAACTGACGAGGAAAATGCGTTAATTCCAAATCAGATACTTCAAAATGGAATATTCATTGCAAGCACTATTGTCTCAAAATCAAGACCACTGGTCAAGATAGTCAACACAACAAATAAAAATGTTGTTATTTCGAATTTTAAAATTCAAACAGAAAGTCTTAACGACTATAAAATTGTCCATCAAACTAGAGACCCTCGCAAAGATCAGGAAAAATTAAATAGGTTATCGAAAAATTTTCCAGAATTTGCAAAGGCCAATCTGAGGAACTTATGTTCTGAATATGTTGACATTTTTGGATTAGAATCTGAAAAAATGACAACCAATAACTTCTACAAACAGAAGCTCAGATTAAAAGATAATGAACCAGTTTACATGAAATCATACAGAATACCACACTCTCACAAAGCAGAGCTGCGTACACAAGTTGATAAGCTTATAGAAGATGACATTGTAGAACCATCCATATCAGAATACAACTTCCCAATTTTATTAGTACCGAAGAAATCTTTACCTGGTACAGATCAAAAGAGGTGGAGATTGGTCGTTGACTACAGAGGAATTAATAAGAAACTCGTAGCAGACAAATTTCCACACCCTAGAATAGACGATATTCTAGATCAATTGGGCAGAGCCAAATTCTTTTCTTGCCTTGACTTAATGTCAGGTTTCCATCAAATTGAATTAGAAGAAGGCTCTAGGGACGTAACATCTTTCTCAACGGATAAAGGTTCGTTTCGTTTCAAACGATTACCCTACGGTATAAAAATTGCTCCAAACTCGTTTCAGCGAATGATGTCGCTAGCTTTTTCAGGATTATCATCCGAACAAGCATTACTTTATATGGATGATTTAGTAGTAATTGGTTGCTCTGAACAACACATGTTGCAAAATTTAAGGAATGTTTTTGAAACTTGTCGAAAATATAACTTAAAATTACATGCAGACAAATGTTCTTTTTTCTGTAACGAGGTCACATTTTTGGGACATAAGTGTACGGATAAGGGCATATTGCCTGATGATGGGAAATTTTCAGTAATTTTAAATTACCCTACACCAAGAAACGGCGATGAAGCTAAACGCTTCGTAGCTTTCTGCAACTATTATCGAAGATTTATTCCTAATTTTGCCGAACATTCAAGGCACATAACAAGGTTATGTAGGAAAAATATACCATTCGATTGGAGTACTGAATGTGAAAAAGCATTCAACTACCTTAAAAACCAATTATTAAACCCAACAATTTTGCAGTATCCTGACTTTGAAAAAGAATTCTGCATAACAACAGATGCAAGCAAATTTGCTTGCGGTGCAGTTTTAAGTCAGCAATACTTTGATAAGCAGCTACCTGTGGCGGTCCTTCACAAAGGGCGAAAGTAATAAGTCTACAATTGAACAGGAATTAGCAGCTATACATTGGGCAATTAAATACTTCAGACCATATATTTATGGTCATAAATTTTTGATCCGAAGTGATCACCGTCCCTTAACGTATCTATTTTCCATGAAAAATCCATCGTCGAAACTTACGAGGATGAGATTAGATCTGGAGGAATATGATTTTACGGTGGAGTATATCAGGGGAAATGAAAATCATGCTGCAGATGCTTTGTCTCGATTAGAATTCGAAGACATTAGAATTGCAGACAATAATAAAATACTGAAGGTAACTACAAGACTTCAGTCTTCCAAAAATTTGGAAAAAGTGACCAGTACAAACCCAAACACAGAATCGGTGGATATCCGGATATATGAGGCAATAAACGCCCATGAGTACAATAAAAATGCAATTGCATTTTACTAAAGATAGGCTGGTTATCCAAAAAGGGAAAACCAAGCTTTTCCAATTTGAGTCACGAGATTTTATTACTAATGAAAAGGTAGATTTAGGTCACCTTTTTCCAAGGCTTGAAAAAGTAGCCAGTAATTTGAAAATCACGACTCTTCGCATGTCTTTGGACAGTGCGTTGTTGGCCAACGTAAAACTAGACCACTTCAAGAAAGTAGGAAATGAAAAGCTTCGAAGATTAAAAATCGTACTCACACCAACAATTACAAAAATCGTAACGAATTCTGAAAAATTAAGAATTATAGAGTTGTACCATAACAACCCGTTGTTTGGAGGTCACCCTGGCATTACAAGAATGCTCAGGAAGATAAGATTGAAATACCACTGGAAGAACATGACGAGGGACATTACCCGTTATGTGAAATCTTGTGCAGAGTGCCTAAAGAACAAGTCATTACCGAAAACAAAAGAACCGATGATCGAAACGCAAACGCCAACGCGTGCATTTGATACCATCATCATCGATACAATTGGTCCTTTTATGAGATCGAACAAAGGTAATGAATACGCTATAACAATAATATGTGACTTGACCAAATACTTAGTCACAGTATCAATTCCTGACAAATCGGCTCGAACAGTCACCAAAGCGATTTTCGAGCGTTTTGTTTTGATTTACGGTCCTATGCGAAAAATGATTTCTGATATGGGAACCGAATACAAAAATCAAACCATAAAGGAATTATGTCAATTGTTGAATATCGACTATATCACTTCAACTGCCTATCATCATCAAACCCTAGGTACCATAGAAAGATCCCATAGAACATTCAATGAGTACATACGCTCATACATATCGTCTGATAGAACAGACTGGGATGAATGGTTACATTACTTCACGTATTGTTTAAATACAACACCTTCAATAGTACATAATTATTGTCCATATGAACTAGTCTTTGGTAAAATACCACCATCCATAGACGCCTTAAAGTCGGATAATATTAGTCCACTTTATAACGTTGATTCATATGAGAAAGAAGTGAAGTACAGGCTACAAACATACAGGCCCTAAATCAGAATACTATACAAACAGATTTTCAAATGCGGCTAACACTAAGCAAACATGGAGGACGATAAAAGAAATTGGTATTGGAAAATCCGTAAAAAAAGCCAATAACATGATCAACGTAGATGAAATCAATGAAACTTTTGCCAATCTGCCCATGGTACCACCTGATCCAAGTTTTTACAACTTTAATAATTATGTTACCAACACCCCTCAGTTTCAATTTGAATGTGTGAGCCAAATCGACATGTATAACTGTTGCTTAAGTATAAAGTCTAATGCTGTTGGATCAGATAATGTTCATCCAAAATTCATAAAAATTCTTCTTCCTAAACTCTTCCCTTACATAACAGATCTCATAAATACTGCTATAATAACCAGCTCGTTTCCACTTAACTGGAAACATGCCAAGATTTTACCCGTACCCAAGGCTAACACAGAGTTCAGACCAATAGCAATTTTGCCATACGTCTCTAAAGTTTTGGAAAGACTTTTGCACCAGCAGATGAACAATTACCTAAAAAGATATAGCCTTCTCACAGATAAGCAATCTGGATTTCGTCCAAAACACAGTTGTGTTTCTGCCCTATTGAACGTTTCCGAGGACCTGAGACAAAATATTGATAATGATGAAATAACTTTTCTGGTTTTACTTGATCACTCTAAAGCCTTTGACACGGTAGACCACAATATCCTGTGTGACAAGATGAAATCAATGTTTAATTTTTCCGACACTTCAGTAAAATTGCTAAAATCCTATCTTTCTGGCCGTACTCAATCTGTATGCATTGATAGCTCTACATCGAAAAAACTTGCTGTGACAAGAGGGGTACCCCAAGGATCTATTTTGGGGCCTCTTCTTTTCTCAATGTATGTGAATGATCTTCCTACCCATTTGGACAACTGCAACGTGCATTTGTATGCAGATGATGTCCAGCTCTACCTAAGCACCCCAATAAGTAAACTTGATGAGTCTCTTAGTAAACTTAACATGGATTTAAATCGAATTCACCGATGGGCGACAGCCAACGGCCTTTGCATAAACCCCAATAAATCTAAATGCCTTCTAATTTACAAAAAAACGTTTAATTCCACAAAAGATTTGGATATCACACTGAATGGGCAAAAAATTGAGATTGTCAAATCTGTCAAAAACTTAGGAATCATTTTTAATGAAACTCTTACCTGGTCAAATCACGTCAACACCATTGTAGGGAAAACATATTCAATGCTACGTAGCCTTTGGGTAACCAGGTCCTTCACATCTCTGGAAACCAGAAAACTTATTGCAAATTCATACCTTATGCCCAGTCTTCTCTATGGCTGTGAAATTTTTGCTAATAGTGACTCTACCAGTAAACGAAAACTGAATGTAGCTTATAACAACATCATTAGATATGTCTTTGGACTAAGTAAATATGCCGCACTATCACCGTATTACTCGAAACTTCACGGAATAACCTTTGATAATCTCATGAATATAAGATGCTTAACATTTTTTCATAAAATTATATATGAACATGAGCCAAATTATTTATATCAACGTCTGAACTTTGCTAAATCTAAAAGAGTAAAGCTGATAAAATCTTTTAAATTTAAATACCTGTCGTCGACCTGGCAATTCTTTGTTGCCGTTACACGTCTTTGGAATAAACTACCACTTAAACTACAGGGTAACAGTAATGCAATTATATTTAAAAAAGATCTGAACAAATACTTTAACTACAATGTTTAATATCTTCTTTCGTAATATTAAATTATATATATATTTTTTTTTTTTTATTTATTCTTTGTATTTTCTTTTCATGATCATCTTCATATCTGTTCTATTGGAATATATACATCTGTTTTTTGTTTTATTTTTAATAATCTTTATAAATTGCTATGAGAATTGATTGTTTTTTCTAAATATTGTTTTTCACAACTGTTTTTAATTTAATTATGTACAAACAAATTATGAGCACATATATTTCTATGCTATAATCATAAGATTTAATCTTGTTGCATAGAAAAGGAAATAAATAAATAAAATTAAAAAAAAATAAAATAAACAGCATGGAAAAGAGCCTCAGTGATGCTTGATAACGCCAAATTGACTAATAAGGGCCGATATGATAGAACAACTAGGCCAATAAGCGTAAATATTGGAGATCTAGTTCTTTTAGAGGACAATGCCGGTCATAAATTAGAACCACTCTTTAAGGGTCCCTTCGAGATCAAAGAAGTGGATGACCATGGCAATTGTTTATTAGCAATCGACGATACAAGGATTATGAAAGTCCATAAAAATCGTCTTAGAAAATTTCAATCGTAAATTTTGTAAATTATTTAATTAAATTTTATTATATTTTTATACATTATTTGAAAAAAAAAAATTCTAGAATAAATTTTTTTTAATAAAATTACAACTTATACTTAAAATTTTAAACTTTTTAAAATTAAAAATAATAATTAAATTATAATTTTTACATTAAAATTAAAAAAAAAAAATTTTTAAATAGATAACAAATAATTAACAAATAAATAAAATAAAAGAAAAATATTTATTTTTTTTTTTTTTTTTTTTTAAATAAATTGTAAAATAAATAAAAATAAAATTAATTGTAAAAAAAAAAAAAAAAATCGATCAATTAATTACCATTGATCAATTTTTTTTCCCCCTAAAAAGGGTAGGTGTAGTGTATTTGACAAGCCAACGTTGTCATACCTTTTGTATGACACTTGAAACCTTAATTGTGATTGGCTAAAAACCATACTTTTTTGGTAGTCTACATTCAAATACCTTTTCCGTGGGAATATGATGATTGCAGCTATTTTTAAGTAGCTTTAAGTTATTTTAATAAATAAAGAGTCAGTTGCTGATAAGATCTAAAAGCGAACAAGTAGTGTTTTATTAACTTTACACCACCCGTAGTTTAAACACTGAAATTCTAAAAAGAGTGTCAAAATATTCCACATGCTGAAAGTCGGCAGGTTGATGTGATAATCGGCGGCGACTATTACCCCCAAATTATGCTAGCAAAGATTGCAGGACTCTCTTAGCTCATGAATCACCACTTCGGTTGGATATTGACAGGGCCGCTTGGTGATTTACAACAACCCCACAGTAAGGCTTGATAAGTGCATAACAAAGTTCTGGGAAATAGAATAAGTTGTGAAAAAACCCATTAAATCAGCAGAAGATACCATTTCCAAAGAATATTTTACGAAAACTACTGTTCATTTACCCAATGACCGTTATGGGGTCAATCTTCCCTTTAGAACCCCGCAAATTGAGTTTGGTAACTCACGCCTCATTGCAATGGCGCAATATCTCAGAAATGAGAAAAGTTTATTAAGGAAACTCGAGTTAAAGCAAGAATATGATAACGTTCTCCAAGAATATATCGACTTAGCTTATAACCCGAACACTACTTCAGACGGTCATAATTACTCAGGATTCAACACCATTATTTCTGTAGGAGATGGAAGGGTGATTACCTAAAAGAGCTCCACACGAGATACAAGTGGAAGTACGCTCAACGTCAAGTTGAAGTCAATGATGTTAAAGTTATAAAACACCCCCTAATGGTCGCTCGGATTTGTGATCAAGGTTTACCTTGTGACGGTAGTACTATAGTCGTAGACTTTCGTACCGACCGATAACAAAAGTCGTAGTTCTATCCACTAATTGATAGGGTTAATATCAATTAGAGGGTAGGAACTACGTCTTAGATTGTTAGTTTATCTTACAAACTAACACTAACACCCACTTGTATACTTACCCTTAACACACTCACTCATTACTAACCCAAGTTTAATACGTAAATTAAATCACAATTGAATGAATTGCCGGCATTACCTTTTATTTTGTGGAACAGTCAATCCTGACTAATTGTCAAATTAGCATAGTGATCTAATTTATATATTAAGCTTACCCACATCATCATCCTACATACATTAATATTAATATGTCATAAATTAAATTTATTCCTAGAACATGACTCCTCGTGGAAATCATTAAAACAATAACCAAAACCTCAATATGTCTGGTCAAAATTCTAACACCCGTAACAATTTGTTTTTTTTTTTTTTTTTAATATAATTTTATTTACTTATGTTATGATATTTTTTTATAATGTGTTTTTGCATATTTGGTTGTTTGATGTGCATCATTTTCGTTTTGGATGAGTTTAATTAAACCGTTATCATGGCACCATTTACATATAGTATCTAATTGATTTTGCATTCTTTTGGTTGCAGTTTCAATGTTTTTGTTAGTAACAATGATTGCTGTATCGTCAGCCTAGGCGTAGGTTTGGCAATTGTTCAAATGGTTCAGCATCTCGTTTGCATAAATAAGGTATAAAACGGGGCCTAGTTTAGAGCCCTGTGGAACTCCTTGATTTGTTTCTACCTCCTGGCTAATTTTATTTTTTATTTTAACCCCGTACGTTCTGACTTTAAGGTAATCACTAAACCATGAGAGTACGTTTCCTCTTATACCATTTCTTTCAAGCATTTTTAATAATTTTAGATGTGAAAGGGTATCGAAAGCCTTACTAAAAGCAATATATAAAACAAGACAGTGCTCAACCTTACTTATGGCAGTATTTATGGTATTAGCAAATCTACCCAGTAATTGATTTATATTTTTATCCTTTTGAAAGCCATACTGATTTTTGTTTATTATATTGTTTTTTCTTAAAAATGTATTCAGTCTTCTGACTATAATTTCTTCTAAGACCTTTTCTATAACCGGTAGTATGGATATGGGTCTGTAGTTGTTTACATTATTCTTTTCACCGCTTTTGTATATTGGTCTTATTATGGATGTTTTTAATATTTTCGGAATGGTGGTAGAAATAATACTTTGGTTTATTAAGGACGTTATTATTGGTGTAAAAATTAGAGCATTATTTTTTATGTCTTTGGGCCTAATTTCATCATAACCTGCGCTTTTTCTCACGTTTAGTTTTGATAATATGTTGAAGATTTCATCTTCTGTTGTATGTTCAATGTACATAGAATTTGATAATTATTAATATTAATTGTTTTTACGCTACACGTGTGAATTATTTTTGTAACGTTTTCATTAAAATTTAAGGCGAATTTTTGCAATGTATTATCAAGATTTTGCGTAATAAAGTTTTTTAAAATTTTTCATCAATATTTTCAATAGTCTTACCTTAATCTCGTTAATTATTTGCCAAGTTACACGAGGGTTATTTCTATTTTCAATAAATTTTTGACGATAATAGTTATTTTTTGCATATAAAATGTTTTTATTTAATTTATTTCTATATTGTGTGTATTCTAGTTCATAGTTTTGGTTTCTTTATTACTTTTCCATTTATTGGAAATTTTATAGTTGACCTCTCTTAGCTTACGTTTGATATAGTTGTTCGGCTTTAGGTCACGATAAATAAAAACTCAAATTGATTTTTTTTTTATTTAAATTTTATTTTAAATTGTCGATATTTCGACTAGAGTCTCTACCCAGGAAAAAAATACACATTCCAAAAAGAAGGTGATGCCCACACTTGCTTACATATCTAATTGCCAAATTTAGTAACTGCAATACCTAAGTCATTCCAACAATAGAGTCAAAAAAGCAAGTAGTATTGTAATCAATTCTCTAAATTTAAACCAGAAAGCATGAACTCAATAACAAAGTAATTATTTACTTAAAAGAAAATAACAATGTTATTAACTTATATGTATAACTTTTTGTACTCAAGAAGTAATCATATACTTTTTCTTAATAAAAGGACGTTATTGCAAGAAGTTATACAATTTTAAAGAATTTATCTCATATATTTTTTCAAACAAATTTTTATTTCAGGAAAATAATACTAAAAACAGAAATTGCATGTTGCCTAAATTTTGTTAAACTGTAGTTAGGTATAAATTAGGGAAGCGCACGTGAGCAGAAAATTGTGAGTGGAAGTTGAAATTACTGACGTTATCGTGAGTGAGTGTAAAAAAAATTTCGAGGGTGATTGTGCGTGAGTCATATTTTTGTTTTTCAATTTTGAATTGTTCTTTTTTTTGAAAAATTTATATTTTCGTGGGTTATAGCTCCAAAATTATGACAAACCCATGTTATCATAACAATTCGATGTTTCACTTTTTAGGATTTTATTTCCGTATGAGTTTTGATCGTTATATTTGAGTGACCTAGGAGAATCACGTGTGAGTAAAAGTTGAATTTACTTATTGAACTACTTCTTTTTTTTAAATGTAAGTAATTCTTATATTTTCTAGGGAACTATTTATTTATTTTTTTTGTGTAAGTACTTCGTAGTTTTACAATGGAACTATGTCTTTATTAAAAAATGTATGTAGTTCTTAAAAATATAAAGTAAATGGTTCTTCGGTAAAAAAAATAATCAATTCTAAAGAATCAATTATTTTAGTCTCACGCCCTGTTAAAAGAATCGAGTAGGTAATCTAGTATGGAATGCGTTCTGCACAAAATGCTTGATTACAAACCCGCTTACCTTTTTGAAAATTTTTTGCTGGGTAGTCATTATCAAGAAATATTTTAAATAAATTTAAAAACAAAAATCACAAAAAACACTTGTTGTCCTTCTAAACTCTTTCTTTTCCATTTTTTAAAAAGTTCACTAAACTATCACTGATCCATGGATTTATAAATCTTTTTTTGGTTTGTTTTTTATCAGTTTTTGATTTTTCGTAAATTTCTTTAAATTTTTTATTTATGTTGTTATAAAAATCATTGACATTGTTTTGATTGATTAAATTAATCCAATTGGTTTCATTTATCATATTATTCACTTTGAAGGAACTTATGTATGTCTCTTCAACTAAACAGTTTGGAGACCTCTGTTGTTTATTGTTATGATTTGATGCAACATGTTCGATGCAACAGAATACAGAGAAATGATCTGATATCGTTGTTTTGACTACTGCGGTATTGATAGAAGCTTGTGTTTGTGTATTTTTAACTAAGCAGTGATCAATGCATGTTTCGGTATTTTTTTTAGTATCTATTCGCGTTGGTTCGTTTATAAGAATTTGCCACCCGTTTGACAAACACATATCTTTGTAACTTCCCAGGAAAAAATTACACATTCCAAAAAGAAGGTGATGCCCACACTTGCTTACATATCTCATTGCCAAATTTAGTAACTGCAATACCAAACTCATTCCAACGATAGAGTCAAAAAAGCAAGTAGTTTTGTAATCAATTCTTTAAATTTAAACCAGAAGGCATGAACTCAATGACAAAGTAATTATTTACTTAAAAGAAAATAACAATGTTATTAACTTATATGTATAACTTTTTGTACTCAAGAAGTAATCAAATACTTTTTTTTAATAAAAGGACGTTGTTCGGAAGTAGTTCCTAATTTTGAAAAAAGAAGTTATACAATTTTAAAGAATTTATCTCATATAGTTTTTCAAACAAATTTTTACTTGCAGGAAAATAATACTAAAAACAGAAATTGCATGTTGCCTAAATTTTGTTAAACTGTGGTTAGGTATAAATTAGGGAAGCGCACGTGAGCAGAAAATTGTGAGTGGAAGTTGAAATTACTAACGTTATCGTGAGTGAGTGTAAAAAAAATTTTCGAGGGTGATTGTGCGTGAGTCATATTTTTGTTTTTCAATTTTGAATTGTTCTTTATTTTTGAAAAATTTATATTTTCGTGGTTTATAGCTCCAAAATTATGACAAACCCATGTTATAATAACACTTTCACTTTTTAGGATTTATTTCCGTATGAGTTTAGATCGTTATATTTAAGTGACCTAGGAGAATCACGTGTGAGTAAAAGTTGAATTAACTTATGGAACTACTTCTTTTTTTTTAAATGTAAGTACTTCTTATTTTTTCTAGGGAACTATTTATTTATTTTTTTTGTGTAAGTACTTCGTAGTTTTACAATGGAACTATTTCTTTATTAAAAAATGTATGTAGTTCTTAAAAATATAAAGTAAATGGTTCTTCGGTAAAAAAATAATCAATTCTAAAGAATCAATTATTTTAGTCTCACGCCCTGTTAAAAGAATCGAGTAGGTATTCAAGTAAGGAATGCGTTCTGCCCAAAATGCTTGATTACAAACCCGCTTACCTTTTTGACAATTTTTTGCTGGGTTGTTACTACCCAGGAAAAAATTACACATTACAAAAAGAAGGTGATGCCCACACTTGCTTACATATCTCATTGCCAAATTTAGTAACTGCAATACCAAACTCATTCCAACGATAGAGTCAAAAAAGCAAGTAGTATTGTAATCAATTCTTTAAATTTTAACCAGAAAGCATGAACTCAATAACAAAGTAATTATTTACTTAAAAGAAAATAACAATGTTATTAACTTATATGTTTAACTTTTTGTAATCAAGAGTAATCATATACTTTTTCTGAATAAAAGGACGTCATTGGAAGTAGTTTCTCATTTTGAAAAAGAAGTTATACAACTTTAAAGAATTTATCTTATATATTTTTTCAAACAAATTTTTATTTGCATTAAAATAATACTAAAAACAGAAATTGCATGTTGCCTCAATTTTGTTAAACTGTGGTTAGGTATAAATTAGGGAAGCGCACGTGAGCTGAAAATTGTGAGTGGAAGTTGAAATTACTGAAATTATCGTGAGTGAGTGTAAAAAAAATTTTCGAGGGTGATTGTGCGTGAGTCATATCTTTGTTTTTCAATTTTGAATCGTTCTTTTTTTAAAAATTTATATTTTTGTGGTTTATAGCTCCAAAATTATGACAAACCCATGTTATCATAACAATTCGATGTTTCACTTTTTAGGATTTTATTTCCGTATGAGTTTTGATCGTTATATTTGAGTGACCTAGGAGAATCACGTGTGAGTAAAAGTTGAATTTACTTATGGAACTACTTCCTTTTTTTAAATGTAAGTACTTCTTATTTTTTCTAGTGAACTATTTATTTTTTTTTTGTGTAAGTACTTCGTAGTTTTACAATGGAACTATTTCTTTATTAAAAAATGTATGTAGTTCTTAAAAATATAAAGTAAATGGTTCTTCGGTAAAAAAAATAATCAATTCTAAAGAATCAATTATTTTAGTCTCACGCCCTGTTTAAAGAATCGAGTAGGTAATCTAGTAAGGAATGCGTTCTGCCCAAAATGCTTGATTACAAACCCGCTTACCTTTTTAGAAATTTTTGCTGGGTATGTTCATATCACACAAAAGATCAATGTTTATATCACCCACATAACAACTTCTTGTTAGACACGAATTTGTTTGATCACTTTTTCTAATTCTGTAATAAACCTGTTTTTGTTGAGTTTAGGCTGGCGGTATATTGCTTAAAAGGAAAGGGGTTGGTTGTTTATTTTTATTTCTAATTGTATTAGCTCGAAAAATACAGTGTTTATTGTTATTTGTTGGTAATTTAAACTTTCTTTTGCATATACCACTATACCTCCGCCTTTACCCTCTCGTCTGTTTAAAAAAGTAGAGTTGAAGCCATGTATTTGATAAAAACGATTTTCCATATCTGTTATGTTGATTTCTACGAGGATTATTATTTGTATTTTTTCCATTATATTATTTATTGTTGTTAAAAATGTTTGGAAATGTTTTCTTATTGAACGAATGTTCATAAAAATTAACGAAAAGGGATAACTTAAATGTTTTTTTTTTCAATTTGACTAAAAAAATCTTAATTTAACGTTTGTATTGTATTCATTTTTATTTATTTTTAATGTATTTTATTTTTAAAGAAAAAAACAGAATGTTTATAGGGTGTTTTAAAATTGATTATTTATTTATTCTATATCGGCAGTGCTGTTAATCATGATTTTTGGAGAGTTGTCGGTTTTTCTTGTGCATACTGAGCCATTTTGTATCCATACGTGTTTCCAACCACACTCTTTGGTTTTGGCAGTCCAGAGTAATCGACGGTTATAGGCTGTTAGCTGATCGTTAATGTATATAAATTTATTACCAATTTTATTGTTTTCTTTAAGTATATTTGACTTAATTCTGTGACGTTAAATTTTGCTCATTAACTCTCGTTTTTTGTTGAGTGTAGTAAATTCAATGATTGTGTATTCGGTGTTTGCTTTTTGGAACCGATATGAATTGTTGATGTCAAAGTGATTTATTTCAACGTGTACTGAATCAGCAATTGATTTGATTATATCATTTGCACTTAAATTTGGGTTATTGACGTTTTTAATTTCAATATTGTTTTTCAAAAGGGCTTGATCAATTTTATTAACCGATAAATCAATTTGATTAATTTTTTGGTCCTGTTTTTTTTTTCACGCTCATATAAATCGCTAACTTGTGCAGCTAAAGTTGTTATAGACGAAGCCATTGCTTTTATAGAATTTTTTAATTCATCTATAACATTAGAATTTTGTTCACTATTTTCAACAACAGTGGTATTTAAAAGATCAATTGATATTTTAATACCTTTAAGATCCGATTGTACGGATATTAGGGATAAATCAATAGCACTTTGTGTAAGTGAGTCTTTAAACTCTTTGCTTGAGTAATTACTATCATTATCATTCTCATCTTGCCTCTGCTTTTTTTGCTGGGATATTTAATCAAACACATTGTTCGGGCTGCTGGTGTTTGATTCAAACACGGTTGGTCCTTTGCATCGATGACAGCGTCAATCTTGTTTTCTCGGACCATGCATACTGGTATATGTTTTTTCAGACAGGGAGCATCAAGGGGAAAAGTGATAGTTAGAGTTGCACTTGTAACACTTAACATATTTAATTGCTGTAATGTTCGAGTTGCATTCATTACACTGCAGGCTCATGTTTGTTGTTTTTTTTTACTTTTGATTTGGTTTGTTTGGTTTATTCTTTTATATTTTTCTATTTTTGCTCTTTTTAAATATTACGTATTTTTTATATAAAGGAACTAATTATGCTGTTTATTTAAATAAATTACTTTATTTATAATAATTTTTTAAAGTTTCAACTTCACTGGATAGATATTTTAGCACAGCTTTTAAAACGATATATTTTAGAATTTTTTAACAGTATTTTATTGGGACGATCTTTAAAACACAACCGCTCGCAATGACGATTCGAATCGCAACGTCAACAACAATTCTAACCGCAGATCCAACAACAATCGTTTTGGATCCAGCCAAACGACATTTTGGGTGTGGTATATGTCAAGCTAACCATCAGCTAATCAACTCCAAAAAGTTCGACAGGATAACCTCAAATAAACAAAAAATGCCAAACTAAACAAAAAAATAAAATTAAAAAACAAGAAAAAATATACAAAAAAAAAAATCAAAAAAACTTTATAAAGGGATCTTGTCCATCGCCTCCTAGTCGTGGATTAAACTTGGAATAGACATATTTTTTTAGTTTGAAAATGTGGTGAACACCGAGTTGAAAATTCCACCGCACGTCCCAGGCATGAGTGAGGTCATAAATGGATGCATATATGTTGATTTTTAACCGGGATACTAATTTTAAAAAACTCTCATTGGAATTTTGCTGATATTTTAGTTTAATGAATAAAGAAAATTATAAACCATTTAAAATCGAATTCAATCATATAATTTATAGCTTTTCGAGAATAAAGCATACGAATTAATTTCATAAGGATGCTTTTATGAAATGAAATTCAATTAACTTAACAATTATGCATTAAACAAATAATTATTTTCAAGCCTTTTTGCAACGCAGACTGTAAATACCATAATTTAAATTAAAATAACAAGAAAATTCGGCTATTTGAGTTTCCGTGATTTTTAAAAAATTTTCCGGTTCACAAAAATAAAATTTCATAAGTCTACCAAATACATTGTTTTTTCATTTAAATTTTTCGCTAAAACTCCTAAATGCTTTGGGAGGCTTAAAACATAATTTTAAAAGTTAATTTGTGTTAATTTTACCTGTGAAGTCTTAGGAGTGAAAATGTTTGTCTTCTACACTTACCTGTTGCTCCAAGACCAGAATAAGTTAAAATAGCTTGAAACACTTGCAACATTACAGTCTCTTCTTGATCTGATAGTTTACTTAAACTTTGAATAATTTGCTGTCTACTAAACGCCCAAAAGGAGTGTGGAAACCCTTTGTATGTTTCACCATGCTCTTGTACACTATTACCTTGTTCCGCTCTTAACTTCTCAAGTCGGTGTTTTGATAATCTTCTTAGAGTATTTCTAAAGAACCCCCCTCCAGTTTCTTGTGGTTTACGTAATATTTCTAGATCTATGAGTTGTCTTCGACATAAAACTACATTTTGGTACAGACGAGCACGATCTTCGTTCGTTATACCCTTAGTTTTCTTAGGAATTTCAAAACTATTCATTATCCAATTCGAAAGTGGTGGATAATAAGATACTATCAGAGATCCAATTTCGTTTTTCTGAGAAGTTTCGAATACAAAGCATCTTTGCGCCTCCAGCGGGATAGTTGAATCCTTGACAGCGTGCTTAGTTACTTGAACATGCTGGCGGTTCAGTGTAATAGTGATAAAACTATCGCTGGGATCCAACATAATTGACTCAATATCAGAGTATTTGAACTGATACAATACAAACTTGTCTTCAGGTTGTATGAACATGATCCCCTCATAGTTTATACCAAAAATTATATTATTTCCATGGCTCCAAAAGCCTTTGTATATTACATTAAACATTGTGGTTCCATAAAGTGGATATTGCATAACACAGCTTAAATACAAAACTTTAGCCGTTAACCTCGTTTCGTGATGCTCCGTATTGTCGATGTGCTTGAGCCAATATTGGAATCCAAAACTCTTGTTCTCTTGTTTTTGATATTCTCTCTGGAAGGAAGTTTTTAATATCGGTGTAATATTCGGGTTTGGGTTGATTTGAAGGATCACCCAAAGCAACTTGAGCTTGAAGTCCAGCAAGTTGAAGCGCCACTTTTTCACTTACTGGAAATTCGTCACACTAGAATTAAAAATGTAAATTGTTTGTTTAATTGTTTTAAAAGTTTGTTCAAAACAAGTTTGTTATAATTTTTATTAAAAATAAAAATTATGTGTTTTGTTCAAAACAATTAAAATACTTCTGTCGGCCTTTACTTGTGGAGTGGAATATAAATTATTTAAAAAGTGCAGAAAAATCTTATTTTGGTACCGAAAATTTCAGATATTTTTTTGCTAGCTATTGTGTTTCAAAAAAGTTTTGGCAAAACTACACTTTATGGGGCGCTCCCCAAAAAAATGACCTACTTTAGAATTAAAAAGAAATTTTTTCTATCTTCGGTTTTTGGGGCCGGGTCCCCCAGGGCTCAAAAACCGGTATGCGCAGAAAACATATGAGTGTGGGTACTCAAATGAAAGGAAATTTCCTTCTTGATCCATGATACGTAGCCGCTCTCTAGAGCTATTTGAAGTATACTTTAAGTACAAAAATGGGGAGGAAGTTTTTTAGCGTTTAGCTTTTTGTTATTTTTTGTAAAATTTACTGTTCAAATAATGAATTTTAGATGAAAATATTACTTTTTAGCTGTTATCGTTGCCATTACCCAGGGATAACCGCGTGGAGGTGACAAAATGTTTTAGCTTAATGGTTTTCTCCTCCAGTACATCATATATTATAGGCAGTTTAGTGGCTTCACTGAGAAAAGTTTTTCTTCGTGCTTAGGGGTTTCTCCTATATGATAGGCAGTTTGCGATTTTGTCAACAAAATGTAGTTTGTTGTAATTTCGATGTATTTGCAAGCGTTTTCGAAAATAGCGCTGCAGGCAAAATTTGTAAACGGATGTAGAGGGCGCTACGTTTTATAGATCCTAAAAATAATATAATTTTTAAAATCCTGATTAAATTTGCAATTAATGTTAATTGCATTTGATATGCAACCGATTTCACTGTTTGGGATAGGCGTGGTTGAGAAGAACAAGCATATTTCTAAAATCATAACTAGTTTGTAAATATTCCAATTGAGTTAGACTGCAGTTTTTGGTATTTAGCGTTCATCAATCAGTAATTCTGGTACACTGTAATAATTGTTATGTTTTTAATTATTTAATTGCGTCAATATGATTTTTTTGTGCAATCAATGACCACGGTATTGATCAATTGCTTTTTAAACCCATTTCTTACCAGAAATTTAGATGTTGGTCTTTTTGATGAAACTTTCAGGGACATATTTTTTAAGTATTATTAACATTTTGAAACATGCAAGGAAATGTTCCGACCAGCAGTTTCCCGGAAAATTGCTGCGTGTTTCACCACACGCTGCTGGTACTGTTAGCTGTTTTGAAATCATTCGTTTGGATTTTCTTTTGTGTTTTATTAGTAATCTAGGTTGTTTATGGTAAGGTTTAAAGGTAAATATGATAGCAAGTAATAGTTTAAGTTAAATACAGGTAAAAAAAGGTAAGAACCGGTAAGTAAAAACGTTTTTTTTTTAGTTTTGATTATTTATTTGAGAATAAAGCGGATAACATAAAAATATTGAATTATTGGCTTTTTGTTAACACGTGTTTCGTTACGTTGTAAATAAAGAGTTTGTCTTCGTGAAACAATTTTAGGAGTGCAGGTGAACGTTGCACTTCTCACACGTGAAAACGGTGGCTTTTCGGGTGCACACAATGCAACTTCGGCGATTTTCGGTTTTCAGTTTAACGTGCATACCGTCTACTTTCGGAAGTTTTTGATAACTAAAATTAGTGTCCAAATCTTCAGTAGATGAATTTTCGATTCCTTCCATCGCATCATCCGACAGCACTGTCCAAACATTGGACTCAGAGCGGCCACCACCACTTTTTGCCACGAACGATGATACGGTAATTGGCAACACCATTGTCGTGTAAGTCCATGCCGCCCATATATTTATTGTAATTGTTAAATGCGAGGGGCTGTGGAAATCCAACTCCTAGCTTGAAGTATACTAAACTGTGAGGAAGCCAAAATTAATTTTATTCCTATTTAAACATTAACAAGTTTTTTATGTATACTAAATAATTAATTTAAAAATATTAGGGAGTTGTGGTCTAATGGTTAGCGCGTTGGTCTGTTACACAGATATTCCGGGTTCGATTCCAGGTGACGACAACATCAATTTAGAAAAATAATATGTATGAGTTGTCTATCCCTTATATGTATCGCTGCGCCCACCTTCGGTGTTCCCATAGCACTTAACCCCACCGAAGTAAAATAATGAAACAGGGCTATGAAACAAAGAGCTTCAATAAATTCTATATCAAGTGGCGAGCAACAACTGTTTCTAAGACTTATCATCTCGCGCAATTAC
>CM037851.1:120186370-120287307 GCA_021234595.1 Delia radicum
TTTTAGTTTGGTGCTGCCACATTATCAAAAATATTAATTTTATTTTATTGAGAAGTTGTAATAACGAAAAACATTATAGCTCTCTTTATTCCTCTTTTTAGCTAAAGTTACTTTTTACTAACATTTACTTTAAAGGCAAGTTGTAATAACGGCCCTAAGTTTGTTAAAATTTGAAGAATACATATAACAATTTTCATGTTATATTAATTTTCATGATCATGGCACGATGAGTTATTTTCAAAAAGTTCTTCAAACAAAAAAGTACTTACTAATTAAACATGGCCCAAATGAAGACCTCCACTAAACGGGGATCTTTAATATATTACTGAAAGACGTAGAAACGAGTAAAGAGTAAAATTTTACGACCATTGGCTAAAAAGTAGAAATATAGGTTTTCTGTGATGTGGGCTAATGCACTGAAAATGCACTTATTGAATTTTCCCACTGAAAACGTGATATTACCGGGATTTAAAATGTTTAAGAAGTGCTCATCTTAATCAAAATGTTAAGCTAAATGTGGAACTTAAAACTTAAGTTGTTTCCAAAATAGGCAGATCAGTAAAAATTTAGTTTTTGAAAAATTTTATAAGAACGCGATTACTGGATCGTCGAAACATTAGATTTTATATGTAGTTATAGAAACATGCGCACTGAGAAGGGCAAATTAGGAATTCGGAGATGAAGAAGATAGAATGTAAAAACTCCTAAATAATTAAATGTTTTTGCATAAATTGACACCATTTTTTCACAAAAATATTATATTTAAATTTCAATATTTCAAGTAATTCCTAATTAATAGTCTTGTGAACTAAAAACTTTATTTACATTGCACAGTGGGATAAATCACAAAATTTGTGGAAATAATTCGGCCATTTGTTAACTTGTGGTCCGATTGCAATGAAATTTGGAACATGCATAAAAGACATAAAATGGAGTTTAAGGTTTGATTTTGAACCTTCCAGACCCTTTGGGGGCGGCAAAATGGCTGCCCAAAGTTGGCTACTTTTTTCATAAAAAGTTTTGAGTGTTTGCCATTTTTTTGTTTCTCATCCGATTTTCAAAAAATTAACATAAAAGTAATCTTCTTGTAAAGATGAACACAAAACATACTTTAATGTGTGGGTTACCTCCAATAGTTTCCGAGATATTCCGATTTGAAAATGTGAAATTCCAAATTTTGTCCGACTCAGGTCCAAAGTTTTCCGAATATCGGGAGAAAATTGGGACCAATTTTCGTTTTAAAATAACGGTTATTTAGCCAATAAAATTCATGATTGAATAAAAAAAAATTAGTTCAATATCTTGTTTCAGTCAAAAATTACATTAGTTTAAAGTAGAAATTAAAAAAAAAGTAAATTTTGGCGATATTTTCCCCAAAAAGCACCAAACTTCTTATCGCTCCAGACAAATATTTTTCTTCTGAGCATATAAAGTATGTATACTTTTCTGGAAGGTCTTTTTATATAAATGCGAGTTGTCGTAAAAAAAATTTTGATTTGTAAATACTTTTCCCCCCATCCGCTTCCAAAGTTGCCACATTTTTGAGGTAAATATCAACTTTAACTCACCGTTAAAATTTGTGCACGCCTCCAATTGGGTAGTGGAAACCGGTTTTAGATACTCCAACAGATACCTAATGTAGTGTGTAAGTCATTTCCAATCCCCGCTTTAAATGACGACATGGCAGCAAAAAACGAAAAAAAATCCCATTTTTGGAAATTTTGTTTTTATTTTTAGGAATTGTGGGATTGTTTTCAGAAAATCATAAATTCTGACATTTGTTCCGATTTTTTGACCTTAAAGTCTAGTTAAATCCAAAAAATCATTCGATTATGTCTATTAATAAATATTTTATTGAATAGTGAAAATTTTCATTTAAGCAAAAACTGAAATTTTTACCTTCATATTTGAATTACCCAAGTTTTTGTTTTACCAAGATGGCTAAATTCAACCTTTTTTAAAAACATTGCAATCTACAGGTAATTTTCTTTTTAACGATACCAAACACTGGTATGTTATGTTCATAACTTCTGAACAGAAAATCTTCAAATGTTAGCCCTTATTCATATATTTCTTCTAATGTGTCCTCGTATTCACATCTTACATAATTGGGTCAGGTAAAAGGGTTTTATGATGTTCTTCATAAGCAAAACACTTTTAAGCAAACTTTAACTTTAACACTTTAAGCAAAACACTTTTTATTTTTTTTTGTGCAACCTTTTAATTATTTCCAAAAATCATGTTTCCGAGAATTGTGTCTACGCCGGAGACGGAACCTTCATACCAATTTTGAAGTTCCAAGCCCATGCGGTTAAAGCTGGGCGATTAGGCGGCACTTATTAACATTTGAACCAAACTTTAACTATGTTTTATTTCAAAAAGTAGTTAATTAGTCTTTACATTAAGGAACACATATTTTATACTAGCGGACAATGCCCACAAGGTTGTTAGCGTAGATAAGACGTTTTTTTGCGTTAAAGTTCAAAATGTAATTTTTATTGGACAATACAATAAAGTATTACCTATTTTATTTACAGATTTGCAGACATTTTTTACTCAGCGAAGCCTGCTTCGGACATACCACAGAGTAAAAAACCCATACGTCCGGCCGCAGGCCGGCTACGCAGAAAATGATATGATGATATTTTAAGTGCATGAGCCATTACTCCATTTGAAATTACAGATTTCTAGCAGAAGAGGTTTAAGCAGAAAGATAAGATGGATATTTTTTATCGTAACAATTTCCAAAAATAGTCTACGATTTCAGATTTCTAGCGAAGAGGTTTAAGCTAAACGTTAAGCAAATCACTTTTTATTTTTTTTTGTGCAACCTTTTAATTATTTCCAAAAATCATGTTTCCGAGAATTGTGTCTACGCCGGAGACAGAACCTTCATACCAAATTTGAAGTTCTAAGCCCATGCTGTTAAACCTGGGAGATTAGGCGGCACTTATTAACATTTGAACCCCATTTTAACTATGTTTTTATTTCTAAAAGTAGTTAATTAGTCTGTACATCAAGGAACATATATTTTATATTAGCGCACAATGCCCACAAGGTTGTTGGCTTAGATAAGACGTTTTTTTTGGGTTAAAGTTCAAAATGTAATTTTTATTGGACAATACAATAAAGTAATGCATATTTTATTTTACAGATTTGCAGAAGCTCAGCGACGCCTGCTTCGGACATACCACAGAGTAAAAAACCCCTAAGTCCGGCCGCAGGCCGGCTACGCAGAAAAACTGTAATATTCACACAATGTTCTTTTAAAAAATATGTCCATGAAGAATATGTCTATTTTTACTGGGGATTATTCGCATAATCATGTTAGGCATAGTTCCCATGTTGGTTTGGGGGTTATGATAGATACATTTTAATCCATAATCCCCAAATCGGAAATTGGGATAATGTCATGTCATTCCTGCCTAAAAATGTAGATCCCCAAAAGATTGACTTCTTATAAAAATCATCCAGGACCAAATATTTTTTTTACCAATTTTGTGCTTTTGTGTTCATTTGTCACAAAGAGTGTATAATGTTGCAGCACTTGGAATCTAAAAATTTCAAGAAATTAGGAATAAGTTATGAATTAGTACCAACTTTTAACCTTTTTATACAGTTAACTTCTAAATATCCAAAGTGCTTTATAATTAAGTTTTTATTATTACTCGACTATCCTTACCAATACTTTTTAATGTCGGAATACATTAAAAAAAAATGATTTCTTGTTTTAATTATTTTGTTTAACCATTTCGAGAAGATGTATTAAATTTTAAGCATAAAGCAATTGTACATGTCATTAAGAGCCCACTTTTTTCCTTTAAATCTCTATTTATGACAAGTTTTGATCAGAAAAGCAAAAAATATATATTAAGTGAACTACGATATAATTACCTAATGGTTTTGGTTATGAGATAGTCCGTTTTTGGTCCTCTCTTGGTTGATGTCTACGCTTAAAGAAGTACATGTCAAATCTTAAGTTCCTAGCCCCAACGATTTGAGCCGGGCTATTAACGGACACTTTTCCTTTTTTAACCAGATTTTTACAAGTTTTATTAGAAGTTCAAAGAAACACATATTTTAAAGGTCAAATTTGTAGCCAAATGTTAGTTGACAGAATATTAAAAGGGAGATTTTGTCCCTCACCTTAAGGAATTTCACCACATAAATTTCTTTTAGATAATGTATGTGCCAGACGAGGAACCTTCAAGCCAAATTTCAGGTTCCTTGCTCCAGCGGTTTAAGCTTTGTGATTAATCCCAATTTTTCTTATTTAAACCTAGTGTTTTTGGTGAGTTCCAAAAAATTTTTGGAACAGAAGGAGACTTCTTCCTTTTTGTCCGTCCCCTAAAAAGTTTACAAAAACCCCTCCTTAGTGGATGTCTAATTTAATCCAAATTTCAAGTTCAATATTTTTTACAATTTTACCAATTTTTAATTATTGCACTCATAATAATCTATAGGTAAAATACACGAAAACCGTTGTTCATTTTACGAAAGTTTTGGTTATTTTGACATTACGAAAAAATTTGTAGAATATACAAATCACATTTCGTAAAGTTTTGTAAAAACTTTTTTTAAATAAAAATGTAGTGCATACCTTACGGGTTTATTTTAAAATTAAAAAAAAAAAATGTAATGGTGCCACACCAGAATCGAACTCACGATCTCAGTGACGTGTTGAAGTAGACCCCTCTACCATTTGCACCAAAGTAGCTGATGCAATACAACAAACTAAAAAGGAACTTAAGTCGAAAATATTATGAAATTTTTATGAAAACTAGAAAAATATGCTACAAATATTTAATAAAAAAAGGTAAAATGGCCATTAAATATTTTTATTATGTTTATTGAACTAAATAAAATAATATAATTTTTTTATAAATATACTATATTTAAAAACAAAATAAAAAATAATAAAATAATAATAATAAAAAACTTAAATAACAATTTCAAACTATTTGCATTTTATTATTAAATATTTTATCTTTTTAAATATTTGTTTTATTGAATTTCATACTAAACCCGGCAAATAAAGTGGAAGTAGTGTTTTCGGGTCCTCTTTAACTTGTTTTAGGATCCTCTTTATTAAACAAAATACAAAATATCCATTTATATCAAACCACAAAAATAGTAATAAAGAAATAAAAAAATAAAACATAGAAATTTAAAAAACATTAATAAACAAAAAAAAAAAAATATAAAAACTAAAAAAAAAAAAAAAAAATTTGTCCTGGTCAGGAGTTGAACTCGCAACCTTCTGATTGCAAATCCGACCTCTAACCACATCAACATCCATATGTAATATTTGTAACATCACAAATTTTTGTACAATGTACTAAAAAAATATTACGAAATCATGTTTGTATTTTTTACGAAATTTGTAAGTTTATATAATTTGTTGTATACGAAAGTTTTGTAATATATACAAAATATTTGTACATTCTACGAAAAAAAATTTACGAAAAATATATTTGTATTTTTAAGCATAGATTATTATGAGTGTGGAAATTCTCTTCGGTAAATTAGCCTATACCTCAGGGAATACATATTCTAAAATTTAGATTTCTAGACAAAAGGGTTTGGGCAGTAAATCAAGAATAAACCTTTTTACTGTTCGCTCCATTACGTAAACATTTCCAATAATCTCATATTTGTAGATGTCTACGCCAGAGGAGGAACATACATGCCGAGTTTCAAAATCAAGCGGTTTTTGCTGAGTGATTAAGCGAACAGTTGTTTTTGTGACACATTTTTATCAAGTTTTATTTGAAATTCCTAAAGGTATATTTTAAGTGCTTTAGCCCATAGATTATTGGCTAATACACTTGAAATTTCAGATTTTTAGCCGAAGGGCTTAAACAGGACGATAAGGGGAAGACTTTTTATCTTTTTGTGCCACATACTAACAATTTCCTAAAATCGTGATTAGATGTATATGATGGAGAAGGAACCTCAATGACAAATTTCAAATTCCAAACTCCAGCGATTTAGGCAGCGTAAATAAGCGGTAGTAATTCCGTTTTGATTGCCATTTTTACTGTGTTTTTATTGCATATTTTAGAAATTATCTTTTCAGTAAGACCATATACCAATGAGCACATAAGTTATGGTAACGGACAAGCTCACTAGGTTGTTATCATAGATAACACCTTGCTTTGCCTTAAAGTTTAAAATGTAATTTTTATTGGACAACGAGATAAAGTATTAATTTTTCATTTTACAGCCTTCCATAAATGTTTTACTCAGCGAAGCCGGCTTTGGACATACCACAGAATAGAAAAATAATAAACATTGCCGCAATCCGTCTACGTAGAAATACTGTAATATTCACAAAATATTCTTTTGAAAAACGATCTTATAACTATGTAAGACATAGCTGCCATTTTGATTTGAGGGTTAACACATAAATATTTTCATTCGTAGTCCCCAAATTTGAAATGGGGATAATGCCACTCCATACCTACCTAATGTTTGGATACCAACACTAATACATTGTGTTTTATTTTCCTTAAAAGATTAAATTCTTATCCAAAATCAATTACAATTGAAACTTGAAGGCAAAACAAGGTCGTCCCCACGCTAACAATGCAGCGGGCATACTCCCTATTAGTACTAAAAATACATCTTAATCCGCTATGGGTTGCACCATTATGTGTACGTATCACTACGTCATGGGGATGAGCCCTCTCGGTCGGTTAGGGTGGGTAGCCGTTCGTAAAAAAATGTTAAGAAATTTTTTAATTAGTAATAAAATACATCTTAAGCCGCTATGGTTCGGACCATAGTGTGTACGTATCATGGGGTATTTTGCAAATAGGATACTATCTCATTATAAGAAGGCATGTACAATGACTCAAGTCGATCTACACATCTTTATTGGGCATCGATAGAATGTGGATTTATCACAATTTCATTAATTATCAAAGGTTACTAACCATAAATATAAATGTTTTTATACAAACAAAACGAATTAAAATTATTAATTATAGGTAAATAAAATCCAAACACAAACTACATTGTTATGAAACTTCAAACTCGTTCAGCTAGAGTTTACAGGCAAGGATCTGGATGTGTGATCAACATCACATGAATTCTGTATAATATTCCACATGTTAGTCATTATATAAAAAACTCCTTAAATATTTACAAAACTTCCAATGAATAACAATTTTTAGGCAGAACTACAAGCAGAAAAAAGAGCATCTTTTTATAATAGTTTAAGAGCATCATGTTATGACTACAATTCGAAGCAATCAGCGGCGTACCCAGGATTTTGTTTCGGGGGGGGGGGCCCAATTTTTGTTTTTTAAATTTTTTTTTGTTTGAAAAGCATATAATTTTGGTTTAAATTTATTGATCTAAAAAAACAATTTATATTTTTTTTTATTAAAACAAAAAGTTCAGCTTCGGCCGAACATTGATATTATGGCCGAAGTTCGGCTTCGGCCGAAAAAAATGAGTTCGGTCGGACACTAATATTTTGTATCTGTTAAATAAGTTTTGGATGGGAAAGTCACCATTGACGTTATACCCAGTTATGATAGCAATTTTGAAGCAAAAATGTTTTGACATGTCTTTGTTTTCTTAGTTTTTTTATATCTACAAACAAGTTTTTTTTGAAATATTTAACAAATTTATGTATCAATTAAATAATTTTATTTTGATTTTTAAAGTGAGCTATCATATTAATTAAGATCCTTATATACTATTAACAAAGCTCTTAAAATTTAATTCAACGATTTTTTTCATAAAAGTGTCAATGTCAAAAGTGTCAATGTCAATGTCAGGTTCAACCTTTTCTCCAGGGACCGTAAAAATTATTCCTTTTATAGTGAATTTTATCGTTGATCTATAAATTTATGTGTGAGATTTTATTTGTTCGGTTTTAGATCATGACAAATTTTTCTCTAAATTAACAGAAAAATTATAATTTTTATATGATAATTTACTTTGACTATTAGAAAAAAACACAGAAAAAGTTATTACACACTAGCATGAATGGAATGCACTTTCTGACCCACTACGGTCTTCATCAACATTCTTCGTGCCATTTAGTGTTAATCGTAAATATCATCTATTTAATAAATAGAAATCGTTCGTGGTAAATTTCATTCTAACTCAACACACAGAGTAATGTGGGATTTAACGTTACCCAATTTCTTCAACGTGTGAGTTAAATAGATGATATTTACGATTAACACTGTTTAAGTACAAATCATTAATTTCGTTTATAAGTACATTTTTGGTACCTTTGCCTTTCATGGGTTAATTGTCGATTGGGATCTTTCTTTAACTCCCCTTTTTGTACAACTTTGTAAGGAGTTTTTACACAGATTCTAACGAGTATAACCGTTAACGGTACTTAAGCATTGTTGCTCATCGTTTTAGTATAAGTTGCTCTTTTTTTTATACTATTCGTTTTTTGGATACCTACTACCGCACAAGTAACCGACGGTAATATACATTAATTTTATTAATAAATTAGAGATTTCTATTTTTTTGTCTTTTATTTATTTATTTTGCCCTCACGCAAACAAACACTAAATGGCACGAAGAATGTTGATGAAGACCGTAGTGGGTCAGAAAATGCATTCCATTCATGCTAGTGTCTAATAACTTTTTCTGTGTTTTTTTCTAATAGTCAAAGTAAATTATCATATAAAAATTATAATTTTTCTGTTAATTTAGAGAAAAATTTGTCATGATCTAAAACCGAACAAATAAAATCTCACAATTATTCCTTTTTTGATAAAAGCCAGATGATAAAAGTTTTTTTTTGATTTTTATTTTTTCGAGCAAAAATAAAAGTTATTTTTTGATTTTTATTTTTTCGAGCAAAAGATATAATTATTTTTTGATTTCTATTTTTTCGAGCAAAAGGTAAAATTATTTTTTGATTTCTATTTTTTCGAGCAAAAATAAAAGTTATTTTCTGATTTTTATTTTTTCGAGCAAAAATAAAAGTTATTTTTTGATTTTTATTTTTTTGAGCAAAAATAAAAGTTATTTTTTGGTTTTTATTTTTTCGAGCAAAAATAAAAGTTATTTTTTGATTTTTAATTTTTCGAGCAAAAATAAAAGGTTTTTTTTTTGATTTTTATTTTTTCGAGCAAGTATAAAAGTCATTTTTTGGTGTTAATTTTTTTTTTTACCAAAAATAAAAGTTATTTGCTTTGTAATTATGATTTTTCAGTGATGATAGATATACAGCAAATATTTTGCAATGTTATTTTTTGTGATAACTGTATTAATATATATTAATATACATTTTTTAAGTATCTAACTACAAGACAAACATCTCTATTTGTACGAGCAGTGCGCCAATTTTTGGAAATTAAATTCGTCATTTTTAAAACAAGAATTCTTAAAAAAAAATCGTCATATTAAAAATAAGTTTTACTGATTAAAAAACTCGAAAATATTACAACCATAAAATTTATATATTATATGTATATATTTATATATTATATATATACAATATAACTGCGTTATTTGTTATTTATTCGTTATAAAAATAAAAATTTATAACTCAAGAAATTGAAATAAATATCAAAAATAACTTTTATTTTTGCTCGAAAACATAAAAATCCAAAAATAAAAACCAAAAAATAACTTTTATTTTTGCTCGAAAAAATAACAATCAAAAAATAACTTTTATTTTTGCCCGAAAAAACAAAAATCAAAAAATTACTTTTATTTTTGTTCGAAAAAATAAAAATCAAAAAATATTTTTTATTTTTGCTAAAAAAAAACTTTTATTTTTGCTAAAAAAAATAAAAATCAAAATTTTAAAAAGCAATGCATTTTATTATAGATTAGTTCATAAGGATCAAAATGGTATGCTTGAAACAGTTTTCCGACATTTACTTCTAATTGCTTTTTTTGTTTAAAAATTTGGAAATAACTGTTATTTTCGGTGCCTGCTTTTCTCGATACACTGATGCAAGAGCTAGAGCACCAAGTCTAGCTTCACCCATAGAATTCCTTAAATATGTTTTCATTCTTTTTAGGGTGGAAAAACTTCTCTCCGCGGATGCAGTTGTAACAGGAATTACTATCAGTAAATGTAAAAACATGTAAACGTTTGGAAAAAGTTCCTTGTTGCAATCTTGAATAGCATCTAGCGGATTTGATGGTCTTTATCGTAGTGTTTCCATAGATCAATTTCAGTTAATATATCATTAGTTTGAAAAATTATAGTCTCAAAAAAATATTATAAATTCATTTATTACATACTAACCAAAACAAAAATAAAATATAAAATCGAAAATATTTCGGGGGGGGGGGGGGGGATTTGGCCCCCAGGGCCCCCCCCCTGGGTACGCCACTGGAAGCAATCATATTATAATCCTAAATGACGATAAAATCGCCTTCGGTAATCGTAATATGATCATCCAGAGTCATGTATATGATAATTATTATCAAAATATGATAATGTTGTGTCCATAATCATCTTCAATCATAGCCGGCTTGTAATATATGTAATATTTAAGAATACATATTTAGGAGTATATACACTTAGAATACTATGTAAGTGCATACACGAAAAGAAAAAACATGGTTGAGGGAACCATATTCGAAGAGCATTATACATTTCTGGATTTATGATTGCGACAACCATGTTACTATGTTGCTATATCGACAACCTAAAATACGACTAATTGACCATTTTTCCGTGTCTGGAGAGCGTGGTGTTAAGGAATTACTGTCATCTGTGGGAATTGGCGACAAAAAACGTTCTCAATTACTTCGAGAGTTGCGATTGCTAGCCAACAACAATGTTAACGACGATTTTTTGAAAACTATTTGGCAACAACGACTTCCCTTTCAAATTCAGGCTGTTATTACTGCTTCATTCGGAAGTTTTACAGAATCTGGCCAAAATTGCTGATCAAATTTTTGAAACTTCCGCAGTAAGTACAGCCTCAATTGTAACTGTTCCGTCAGTCTCTCAAATAGATAGCATTCAACACCTATTACCGGAGCTTACAGTCATGGTGGCAGAATTAAAAGGTAAACATTCCTTATCCAAACAACGCTCAACTATGCACCGATCAGTTTCACCATCTTCCGGATATTGTTATTATCACAAACGCTTTGGTGTTAATGCTCGAAAGTGCAGATCTCCATGTAGCTTGCGTAACAATTCGGGAAACTTTCAACCCAGTCACTAGATGGCGCAAGTGGCCTGGAGCCAAAAACCAATCGCCTGTTTGTTTATGACAAAGAACTACACAAAGAGTTTTTGGTGGATGCTGGTGCTGATGTTTCCGTTTTGCCGAAATGAAATCATCACGACCAGCTGAATTCAAGCTTTTTGCTGCAAATTATTCAACCATCAATACTTATGGCGATATTCTGTTAACTCGTTCTCTTGGTCTACGAAAATCGTCCAAATGGAGGTTTTTGATTGCTGACGTCAGTCACCCTACACTCAAAAAAATAAGTTAGTACAAAAGTTAGTAAAACGTCTTGTAAATCAGGTATACTATTTTTTAGCAAATTTTTTTGCTAAAATCGTGTTTTCAGCTAAAATTTTTGTTATACTTATTCAGCACTTAACTGTTTTATACTAATGCTTTTATACTAATGTTTTACTAATTAATTTTGCTGAAAAAAATGTGCTGATAAGCACATTAATAGTGTGGACGACAACCAGATTGAAAGATATACACTCAAAAAAAAAAGTTTGTAAAGTCAGCAAAAAATTTTGCTGAGTCAGCAAAATTTTAGTCAGGAGGATGCTTGCAAAAAAGTTGCTAATGTCAGCAAAATCTTTTGCTGAAAATCAGCGAGCTGATTTTTAGCAACAAAATTTGTAGATTCAGCAAAAGTTTTGCTAATACTTAGTAGATTAGAAATACAAAAGCCTTGCTAAAAATTAATAAATTTTTTGCTGAATTTTAGTAGACTGAAAACAACGCAAAAAATTTGTAGAAAAATTGTAATTTAGTTAATTTATTTGCTGAAAATCATAAAACATATTTTTGTGATTCATTTAAAAATAATTTACAATAAATACGAAACATAAAAATTTTCATTTTCCACATTGACGACATGAATTTATTTAATATCTGAAAATATATAGAAATAAATATATATAACATAACAAAAATTGTCTTTCAATTACTTACATCAATGGTTGTCTAAATGATGATATCGTTTAAATGATGCTATCGCAACTGCCGAAGATAATTATAGAAACGAAATGAAAAATAAACAAAAACAAACGAAACGAAAAAACAACCCTTTTTGCAATAAGAAAAAGGAACCATAAAAAAATATACCTAAGATGTGTGTCTTTGTCTTTCACTTTACTCTGTCTACATTTCTGTATATGTTTGTTTGCAATTTGACCACACATATAAACATTTAGTTTAAATAAATAAATATTTTATTTTGTCTTTTATTTAATTAATAGACAATTATTTTCACAAGCCGGTGACAACGCAAAATTTAAGTTATTTTAATCCTCAATTTTGTTTTATGTATGAAAAACAGATACAAAAGTCTTCCATGGTTGATTTTTTTATATGTCTTATTAGAGTTGTACTTTTTAGTATCATTTTCCTCTTCTCTACTACATCTTGACATGCCGCGACATCTACTTCATTCTGCGTATATCTTTCAATCTGGTTGTCGTCCACACTATTAATGTGCTTATCAGCACAATTTTTTTTTAGCAAAATTAATTAGTAAAACATTAGTATATTAGTAAAGCATTAGTATAAAACAGTTAAGTGCTGAATAAGTATAACAAAAATTTTACCTGAAAACACGATTTTAGCAAAAAATTTTGCTAAAAAATAGTATACCTGATTTACAAGACGTTTTACTAACTTTTCTACTAACTTATTTTTTGAGTGTACGCAGAATGAAGCAGATGTCGCGGCATGTCAAGATGTAGTAGAGAAGAGGAAAATGATACTAAAAAGTACAACTCTAATAAGACATATAAAAAAAATCAACCATGGAAGACTTTTGTATCTGTTTTTCATACAAGGCTTTTTTATTTCTAATCTACTAAGTGTTAGCAAAACTTTTGCTGAATCTACTAATCTTGTTGCTAAAAATCAGCTCGCTGATTTTCACCAAAAGATTTTGCTGACATTAGCAATTTTTTTGCTAGCACCCTCCTGACTAAAATTTTGCTGACTTTACAAACTTTTTTTTTGGAGTGTATCATTGGTGCTGATGTTTTAAAACATTATGGTCTTCCCGTCGATATTAAGCGTAAGAAGTTGATTGATAGGGAAGCTGGTCTCGAAGTTCTATGTTCACTTTCTAATACATTTGGTTATTCGGAAATGAAAACAATTCTCAAATCCTCCCCGTGTCATGATTTGTTGTCAAGTTTTCCTGAACTAACTCAACCAACATCGTTTAAAAAAGTTAAACATTCTGTTGAGCATGTTATCGAAACAAAAGGTGCTCCAGGTTCTGGGAAACCTCGCCGTTTGCCTCCAGATACATTCGAAATTGCGAAAGAAGAATTTCGGTTTATGATGGAACAGGGTCTTTGTTGTCTTTCGAAAAGTTGCATCACTTAAATTCTTCGTAAGTCCTTCACTGTTTTAAACTCTGTAAATGGAATTTTGGGAAATAATTTTTTCTCAAATAATTTTACATTAGTCTTTTGTAATTTCTTTCAAAAATCAGTTCGTTTTTAAATAAAAAAATATAAAAAAAAAATAAAATTTGGTATTTGTCGTAATTTTATAGTGTATATAAAATAATGTATTAAATTGAAGATTTATAACCGCCCAAAAAACTACGTATTTTTTATTCGTGAACTCAAAATTTTTAGATTTTTCAGCAAATGTCCTATATAAATTGCCTGACACTTACAAAGAAGCTTATCCGATGGGTTACCTTTGAGCTTAATAAAATTCGGATGGAGAAAAACACCCCATGTTTTGGGGTTTAAAAGTTTTGGTGAAATATAACACATATTTGTATGGAAATATGTTTAGGAAATTTAGACTTATTCAAAAACAGTGTTAACAGGCTGCAACTTATTTGAATTATTTTAAATATTGGTGAACAAATTATTTACTATTTTTCTCCTTTTTTATGTATCCGACATTTTTTAAGATCGGAGGGAGCCCATTGGGTCTATACTCCATGTCTCTTATTAACAAAATCGTAAATTTTCCAAGGAAGCGTGTAAGCTCAGTAGTGTGATTGTAGTGTGAAAGAAATACTGATAAAGTAAAACTATACAATTGGAAAATTTAAAAATATACCTGACATCTCCCAGGTCTTATTTATACTAAACTATGTATTTATAATTCACTTTGATTTATATATTGGTCGATTTCAGATGCTTTTTAAGAGTTCTTGTGTGTTTACCCTTTATTTTTAACTATTTCGTCAATAATTACTAAATAATATCGATATATATAAAAACAGAAAACTAATAACGCTGTAAAAAATATTACTTGAGCCAGAGAAAAAACTAAATGTTTTTTATATAAATAGAACATTTTTGGCCTTCAAAGTTTAGTGACATCATGATGCTTGTCAGAAAAAGACCCTAGTCACGTGTTTGATTACTAAGAAGACAAAAATGGAGAGAAATTTACAATTAATAGGTTTTTTGTTAAAGTTCTGCCTATTCTGGAGGCTCTAGCTTTTCTAAAACTTCGGGTTCTGATGAGATCTTTAGCCAGACCGAAATACTAGTTTCGACCTTTGATTTGCTTTATTTTTGGAAATATATGGAGG
Source organism: Delia radicum (assembly GCA_021234595.1). NCBI lineage: Eukaryota > Metazoa > Arthropoda > Insecta > Diptera > Anthomyiidae > Delia > Delia radicum. Next base: position 120,201,101 of record CM037851.1, read on the forward strand.
TTAAAAGCTCGTTATAAACTAAAAATAACATAAAAATAATCTTGATGTATATAAAAACAAAAAACTAATAAAACTGTAAAAATTCAAATTTTCTTTAATCAATTTTTTTAATAAAAAGCATTTAAAATTAAATAAAAAACATCATCGCTATAACACAAATACTAGTTTAGCCGCTTAAATGTCGCATTTCAAGGATTAATTTAAAAAATATATTTTTCATACAATTTTTTTAAACTTTGATAAGAACGAGTTCCAGCAGCTTCTATGCAAAAATTCATTAATATCATGCAGTGTATTCTCTCAGTGTATTATATATATATTATTTTTTCTTCAAAGTGTGTGAAAAGAGTATTGTAGTGTAATTGATAAGTCAAACATTAAAATATGACAACTTGACACCTTAATTATGATTGGCTAAAAGCCTAATTATTTTAATTCAATTACGCGACCTACCTTAACTATATTCACCGTGGGAATTGCAACGTTGCATTTTCCCATGGTTACTAATAAGTTAGAATAAGATACTTTTTAATAAATAAAGGCAGTTGCTCAGCGGAGCCAAAACAAAACGTTTTATATTGTATTTTATTACTCTACATGGCGATCCTGCCAGTGTAAAGAAATCTAATAAAATGTTGTGCCAGCGTGAAGTGAAATAAAAAAAGTTAAAACAAATTTAATCAAAAAGAAATAACCTGACAATTGTTAAATTATTTGCTACTGGTACGAATGATACAATAGGACTCAACATAATTTAAAATTACTGAACTCTTTTATAACGTACTAGTGAAAATTATAAAAAAAAAACAAAAAGTCCAGCAACAGTTATAGCTTTAAGTTACTGAACTCTTTCAAAACGTACAGTGAAAAAAAACACCAAACCAAATAGCGGTGCTTTAAAAAAATGGCTTGGTGGAAAAAAATTCTTTCAACAATTCCGTTACTCATTGCTGGCTACGAAGTTGGCAAATCTACAGAAGACGGAGAAAACAAAGAGTTAGTTGCAATATTAAGCAGCAATATAAAAAAAATTAACAATGAGCAAGCTATAGAAAAAACTGAAAAAAATAGGCTATGTTGAAATTATATCGATAGTATTATTGATTTCGCTAGCAATAATTTACACAATAAAAATAATTTGTAAAACCTTAAAAACCAGGAACTCACGCCAACAGGAAATATAAAGAAGCTGAACTCAACAACTTCAACAACAAATACAAAATAAGTTATAAACTAAAATAAATACGTAAGAAAAATTACGCCATCTACATTTACAAAATACTGAAGCAAGTGCATCCTGATTTATAAATGAAGGAAGATACAATGTGGATGTACATTGCGGGGTACCACGCCGAATACCCCAAGGATGGTGTGGCCGATACACCATCGGACACTAAACAACATGTAGAGTAAGACAAAAAAAAGAATTTCAGTCACCACCTTTCGATGACTGTTTAATAATGAATTAATTGAATTCTGTTAGGAATTAATAAAAAAAATGTTTCGTTTTAAGATATAAATTTGATTTTCCTTAATAGGTTTCATATAATATAATTAATTATTAGTAATATCAAGGAAAAGGTCTCTCTTTCATTCTTTGTTTTTAATCGTATATAGAAAAAAAATATATATATATATAAAAAAAAATAGCTTGTTACCAGTTGTTATATGATGATTGTTATTTTTATTGTTTTTTTCGGACAACAGATTGATTATAAAGCATTGTGTTGTCTTTTCTGTTTCGTGTTTTTTTTCTTTCTCTGTCAAATTCTAACTGACGAAATAATTTTATCGCAATATGCGGTCATGAATCGGAAATTAAAAATCGAAATGCTAGCGTGGTTAATGAGGTTAAAGTGGAGGTAGAATAATTAATTGGGCAAGCCAAGTGAACTCTTAGATTTTATCATGCCAACCATATGGACTGGCAAGGAATTATAGAAAAAGCAAGACTTCTGAGAGAGGATTTCGACAAATCCTTTAAGTGTTTAAATACCTGCAAAGGACCTTCAATGGACGAAACGGTAGAAAAACACCTTAAGAATTTTTTCAACAGTCTTGAAGAAGTTAGGGCGTTTTTTGACGAATATTATTCTCGTCTCACCAATAATCATCAGTTGGCGGCGAATGCTTTCTTCGATAACATTCATAATAAACTTTCAAACCTCTTAACCAAAAGAAATTCGAAAGCTGAATTACCACAAACACTCCATGAGAGAGTGGTCTACGACCCTGCTCTTGTTAACGCTTGCACTAGCCAAGATTTAAATATAGAATCCGATAAACCGAAGGTTTGTCTTGATTTATGGTCCTATGCGGAAAATGATTTCTGATATGGGGACAGAGTATAGGAATCAAACTATAAGGGAACTATGTCAATTATTGAACATCGACAACGTCACTTCAACAGCCTATCATCATCAGACCCTGGGTACCATTGAAATGTCCCACAGAACGTTCAATAAGGATGTGCGTTCATACGTATCCTCGGATAGAACGGATTGGGATGAATAATTATCTTACTTCACGTATTGTTTCAATACAACACCTTCCACAGTACTTGATTACTGTCCATATGAACTGGTCTTTGGAAAAATACCACCTAACATAGACGCTTTAAAGTCGGACAAAGTTAGTCCACTTTATAACATAGATTCATATGAAAAAGATGTAGAGTACAGGCTCCATACAGCGTGGAAAAGAGCTTCAGTAATATTGGATAAAGCAAAACTGAGTAACAAAAGCCATTACGACAGAATGACTAGACCAATGCTAGTGAAGACAGGAGACCTAGTCCTTCTAGAAGACAATGCTGGTCATAAATTAGAACCACTTTTTAAGGGTCCTTTCGAGATCAAGGAAGTGGATGACCATGGCAATATAATTTTATTTATAAAAATTTTCACAAGTTTGTTATAATTTTTATTAAAAATAAAAATTATGTTTTTTCGACCTTTAATTGTGCAATGAAAATGAAAATTATTCAAGTTCGAGGCCATATACTCTATATTTCTTCATTAGGATATTGTCCTAACAAATAATCTATACAGTTTTTGTTTTCAAATTTATTATTTGACCCTTTCAGGAATGTGTTGATAGATCTATTTCGGGAATTTTCTAGGTTCCCATCATCAGAACACGTTTTGAAAGCGGTAACAATCCCATGCCAAACCTCAAGCATTCATATGAACTAGTTTACTCACTACATGAGAACTAATATACATATGAGTTTGAAATTAAAGATTATAACCATTGATCAAAAAATAAATTGAAAACTTGTTTGATGTGCAAGATCCACCTCTGGTGGATATTCAATACACGTTTTTTTTTGTTTCTCTCTCCTTTGTTATATTTTGTTAAGTTAGTTAACAAAACAGGGAAAGTAAACTAGGCGGTACTTTGCCTTTTTTCACAAGTTTGTTATAATTTTTATTAAAAATAAAAATTATGTTTTTTCGACCTTTAATTGTGCAATGAAAATGAAAATTATTCAAGTTCGAGGCCATATACTCTATATTTCTTCATTAGGATATTGTCCTAACAAATAATCTATAGAGTTTTTGTTTTCAAATTTATTATTTGACCCTTTCAGGAATGTGTTGATAGATCTATTTCGGGAATTTTCTAGGTTCCCATCATCAGAACACGTTTTGAAAGCGGTAACAATCCCATGCCAAACCTCAAGCATTCATATGAACTAGTTTACTCACTACATGAGAACTAATATACATATGAGTTTGAAATTAAAGATTATAACCATTGATCAAAAAATAAATTGAAAACTTGTTTGATGTGCAAGATCCACCTCTGGTGGATATTCAATACACGTTTTTTTTTTTGTTTCTCTCTCCTTTGTTATATTTTGTTAAGTTAGTTAACAAAACAGGGAAAGTAAACTAGGCGGTACTTTGCCTTTTTTCACAAGTTTGTTATAATTTTTATTAAAAATAAAAATTATGTTTTTTCGACCTTTAATTGTGCAATGAAAATGAAAATTATTCAAGTTCGAGGCCATATACTCTATATTTCTTCATTAGGATATTGTCCTAACAAATAATCTATAGAGTTTTTGTTTTCAAATTTATTATTTGACCCTTTCAGGAATGTGTTGATAGATCTATTTCGGGAATTTTCTAGGTTCCCATCATCAGAACACGTTTTGAAAGCGGTAACAATCCCATGCCAAACCTCAAGCATTCATATGAACTAGTTTACTCACTACATGAGAACTAATATACATATGAGTTTGAAATTAAAGATTATAACCATTGATCAAAAAATAAATTGAAAACTTGTTTGATGTGCAAGATCCACCTCTGGTGGATATTCAATACACGTTTTTTTTTTGTTTCTCTCTCCTTTGTTATATTTTGTTAAGTTAGTTAACAAAACAGGGAAAGTAAACTAGGCGGTACTTTGCCTTTTTTCACAAGTTTGTTATAATTTTTATTAAAAATAAAAATTATGTTTTTTCGACCTTTAATTGTGCAATGAAAATAAAAATTATTCAAGTTCGAGGCCATATACTCTATATTTCTTCATTAGGATATTGTCCTAACAAATAATCTATAGAGTTTTTGTTTTCAAATTTATTATTTGACCCTTTCAGGAATGTGTTGATAGATCTATTTCGGGAATTTTCTAGGTTCCCATCATCAGAACACGTTTTGAAAGCGGTAACAATCCCATGCCAAACCTCAAGCATTCATATGAACTAGTTTACTCACTACATGAGAACTAATGAAAAGGTTTCATTAAAAAAATTGTCTCATAAAACATATGTAGCTTTTCATAAATTTTCGTTTTTTTGCAAAAGAATGTTTAATAGATTTACTGAAAAAATTCATTATTTTTCGTCCAACAAAATTTTCTCAGCGAGATTTTGATGTCAAATTTAAGGAAAAAGCACGGAAGCTATAAAACAAACTGAATTCCAAATACGGCAGGGCATCAAAAAAAATTAATAAGGTTATGACCATCAATTCTATATATTTCGGGCATCCTGATTTCAATCACGTACTTCTTTTTTATCTACGGTACAGGTTTTCCGCAAAATGACTTCAAAAGTTTGACACATCTTCTTGCCGTTTTATATATACAAAGATTTCCAAATACAATAAATTTGTTTGCTTTCAATTAAAATGTAAGGACAAGACCAGTATTAATATGTATGTTACATATTTGATTCCCAAAGCTTAAAATCAAACTCGCTGTTAAGTGTTTTTTCAAATTTTCGGTTTTCGCGAATGCTATCGGTAAATAACACTGTGCAACAAATTTCGGGTCATGACAGACATCCCGGACCAATTCAGCGGAAAATGACTATAAGTCATTTTAGTAGACTAAAACCCCCAAAGGGTTTTGAAATCTTTGCTGTTGTTTTGTTTTTATAGGCCCTTGAAGTTGACTCTTTTTTAGCATATTTTTGCTCTTTTTATACTATGGATGAAAATAAAATGTTGAAATGGGTAAAAGTAAAATGCAATAACGACGAAATCGAGGATGCTCATTTTCACAAAGACTGTTTGGTAGCTTCTTTAGAAGTATGGTGCTCAAAATGAGCTAAATCGGTTAAGCGCTTCAAAAGTTATGAGTGAAAATGTAAGGCTGAATCAAAATTTGTCATACAAATGTGCGAATTTTACTAAATTACGTGACTTTTCCGTTTTGTAACCAGACATATAGAGGTGAATAGTGTTGAATATTCACCTCAAGTACTTTTTTCACAAATTTTTTTTTTCACCTCAAACTTTTTTCATCTCGAAATTTTTTTTTCACCTCAAACTTTTTTCACCTCGAAATCCATTTTTGTGTACTACAAGAAAAGTTGGACATTTTGTAACCAGAGACATAGAGGTGAATAGTATTGAATATTTCACCATATAATATTTTTATTTGTATCCAATAAAAAATTATTTTGCATAATTCACATTGATTTCCAAATTTGAAACGACAAATTTTAGTTTCTTTTAAAAATTACACAAAATTCACTTTTATTTTAAAAACCGTAATACATTTTCGAAAGAAATTAAGGATGAATAATAATTATTATTAATTTTTAGACGTCTGACAAACTCAGTGTACGCAATTGCGTAATTGTCATTACTCGCGATTACGTACTTGTAGTAGAATCGACCAATTTCCATGACAAATTTTGAGGTACAAAATGTCAAGGTGTAAAACGTTTTAGGTGAAAAATAATTTTGGTAAAAAAAGTATTCGAGGTGAAATATTCAATACTATTCACCGCTATGTCTCTGGTTGATTTTGAACACCACACTTCTAAAGAAGCTACCAACCAGTCTTTGTGAAAATGACCATCCTCGCTTTCGTAGTTATTGCATTTTATGATGTGAGCAAGATTATTCAAGTTCAAGATCATTTGTTTTTTGTTAAACAAAAAACCGTGCAACGATATTTATTAATCAAAAAATTCTTCATCCGCAACTTAATGCAGATTTTAATCCACTGACAGGTCCTTACATGTTTCATGTAGCGTCACCTACAATCATCAGAGAACCAATGTGGACGGGGTAGAAGATTTACCCAAAGCTATAATTTTCTGATGACAAAAGATGAACACTTTACCCGTAGTGTTTTTTAAACTTCATGAGAAGTTTAAAAAACAAAGCACGGAAGCATCCAACTAATTCAAAAAATTAAAACCTTTTTTTTCCTTTAACTAACAAATATCGTTGTTTGTGTAAAGGCTAGAATCTCTAGCCATAGTACACAGTGTTGTTAGTGTTTAGTAATAAACAATAACAGTTTCTGACTATAGAATTAGGACCATAGATCAGTTTTTGCCGTACTTTGCAATTTTCAAATATTTTACTTTTAAGTTTTAATAAATTAAAACCAAAAGTTTATTTTTCGATCTTTTATCATAAATTATGATGTGAGCAAGATTATTCAAGTTCAAGATCATTTGTTTTTTGTTAAACAAAAAAACCGTGCAACGATATTTATTAATCAAAAAATTCTTCATCCGCAACTTAATGCAGATTTTAATCCACTGACAGGTCCTTACATGTTTCATGTAGCGTCACCTACAATCATCAGAGAACCAATGTGGACGGGGTAGAAGATTTACCCAAAGCTATAATTTTCTGATGACAAAAGATGAACACTTTACCCGTAGTGTTTTTTAAACTTCATGAGAAGTTTAAAAAACAAAGCACGGAAGCATCCAACTAATTCAAAAAATTAAAACCTTTTTTTTTCTTTAACTAACAAATATCGTTGTTTGTGTAAAGGCTAGAATCTCTAGCCATAGTACACAGTGTTGTTAGTGTTTAGTAATAAACAATAACAGTTTCTGACTATAGAATTAGGACCATAGATCAGTTTTTGCCGTACTTTGCAATTTTCAAATATTTTACTTTTAAGTTTTAATAAATTAAAACCAAAAGTTTATTTTTCGATCTTTTATCATAAATTATGATGTGAGCAAGATTATTCAAGTTCAAGATCATTTGTTTTTTGTTAAACAAAAAACCGTGCAACGATATTTATTAATCAAAAAATTCTTCATCCGCAACTTAATGCAGATTTTAATCCACTGACAGGTCCTTACATGTTTCATGTAGCGTCACCTACAATCATCAGAGAACCAATGTGGACGGGGTAGAAGATTTACCCAAAGCTATAATTTTCTGATGACAAAAGATGAACACTTTACCCGATTAATAAATATCGTTGCACGGTATTTTGTTTAACAAAAAACAAATGATCTTGAACTTGAATAATCTTGCTCACATCATAATTTATGATAAAAGATCGAAAAATAAACTTTTGGTTTTAATTTATTAAAACTTAAAAGTAAAATATTGCATTTTAGTTTTACATATTTCAACATTTTATTTTATCCATATTAAAAAAAGAGCAAAAATATGCTAAAAAAGAGTCAACATCAAGGGCCTATAAAAACAAAACAAGATCAAAGATTTCAAAACCCTTGGGGGGTTTTAGTCTACGGATGGTCTACTTTCATTTTCCGTTGGAATGGTAGGGGATGTTTTTTCTTGTTGCACAGTGTAATTAATCGAGCTAATCAAAAGTTCGCACAGTGGAAAGATTCATTTAAATGGAGTTATATTAGTAAGAAAAAAGTTATTTTATCAAAGCGTTTTTATCCAAATTTCTCGATTTATCAAAAATTTTACATAGCACCATAGCTTTTCAGGATGGCCAGCTTTTAATATGATATGTAAAAAAATTTCAAAAGTATGTTTCCAAATTTTCAGCGAAAAATGTTTATGTTTGGAAAAGTTTTCCTCACAAAAACCTCCGATTTGGTATATATTTGTCACAAAAGTAGTATTTTTGTTAGAAAAACTTTTAAAAATATAAACGTTTTCAGCTGATTTGTTTGTACATACAGTTGCGAGCATAGAAAATGCAACGCTGTGTCATATTATCTTCGAGTGCGTCTCAAAAAAATAACGGAACACAATTCATCGCATCTGTTGGTGTTTAATTCTTGGTTTCTTTTTCTTTCGATATTCATCTAGATATTAAGTGTCAACAGTTAAACATGTCGGGGGATCAATAACGGCGCACTGTGGCGCCTTTTCCTAATACCCGTGGCAAAAATACAAAGTTTGATGACAAAATTTTGTGAAATGAATGAACACATCGTATAAAGAGCTCTTACTGCTCACAATTCAAAAACGTTTTGCTTATTTGGATAAAAATTATAGGTGGTGGAGCTACTCAAAATCGAAAATTTTAATTTAATTTAAAGCAAAAAAAGGTGATCTTGAAAAAAATACATATTAGAATTGAAGTGTCAGAAACATTGCCGTTTGCTCATTACTTTTTTGGTATTTTTAGAAGGTATGTTTATTTTTTATTTTAAGAAGTAACAAAATGCTCATCAGATTCCTTACTTTTTCGGCAGTTGCCGTTTTTCAGACACCCTATATTTAGGTCATTTCTAAAAATGGCCAAGAATGGTCTCTCCCATATTTTCTGAGCATATTTGCTACACAATACTTTAAATAATTTCACTAAATTTGGCCACAAAAAATGACAAGTTTACTTGAAATAAGAAGAAAGCTGTTACAATCTCATAGCGAAAACGGGAATAATTCCTTTCACTCCAGCAATCTTAGTGCAAAATCAAGTTACTTCACCCAGAGAAAAGTTGACACCATTCGTGTACGAAATGACCACATTCGTTGTCAATAGTCCGCCAACCACGTTTGTGGTCAAATTGTATACGCCGTTGTCAATTCAACAACGAATAATTGACAACAATTTCGTTGTTAAACCGACCACAAATGTGTACATGTCGGTGTTAAATTGACACCCTACCGGTGTCGAAGTGACATCGTGCCGTTGCTGAATTGATAACATCGTGCCGTTGCTGAATTGATAATTGATAACGGTGTCGGTTTGACACCGTTCGTGGTTGATTTAAAAAGTTCTGGTCCTTTCATATTCTGTTCCCAACCTACCCGTTTCCATCTACTTTAGTAATAAAAAACGATTAAAATTGATTTTAGTTATATTTTATAAACATATTTTATTCAAAGAATGTATTTATTTAAATTTAGCACAATAACTTAAATTAACTTAATTCTAAAATAAATTGTATCATATACAGTAACAATTTCGTAAAAAAGTTTTGAATAAAAATCCATGGTTGTTGGCAAGCATCCGGATATTTTAAACATAAAGTTTGAAACATTTTGAAACATGTGTCCAAACAATCAATAAATGAATTAAATTTGAGCAAATGGTTGTTAAAAAATATGTAAAAACCTTTTATACCCGTATCGGACAAGCCTTCTACAATTAGAAAGGGCTGGATAGTTAAACCAGCATAGAATATTTTTCTATGACTGCATTAATTTGGCATTTGTAATCATTTATAGTTGCCAAACGCAAGACGAAGCTTTCCTGTGAATCGGCAATTGTTACCTATTTTCTAATTTTAGCACCTCCGCCTTTAAATCTAGCTGGTGATGGTAATACCGCATTAAGCAATATGGTGTATATATAGTATTGTGCATCTGTGAAATATGTAAAATAATAAGATAAATTACATTTATAGAATGACCAATATAATTTTATAATTACCTATACTGGTCGCCAAGTGAACATTTGTAAACAGATTTTTACAATATTCATTACGGATATTTTTTGCATAGTAGTTTCGAATCGTTTCTTTAAATTTTTCCCATTTAGATGCCCTTTTAATGGAAACATTATATCAAAATCAATATAGATCTAAAAGAAATAGAATTTAGCAAAAATAAATGTAAAAAATTCTAATACCAACCAATTCCGATGCTCTTGCATCCAACAATTTTGGCCATTCTTGTAGAAACTCAACACTCTTCATTTTTTGTAAGTCTTTTTGGCGTATATTGAAACAGCAACTGATTCATCGATTTCAACAAGGTCTTTGTCAGGAGATTGCACAGACATGTTGCTTTCAATGGTGCTACTGGTTGGTAAAGAGTCGAAAAGCTTTCTTTTTTTTAAATTCTTGTTTCTATACATTGCATACAGCTTTCCGCTTGCATTGTTTTTTCCTTTTCGTGAAATGTAATAGTAATCCTGTAAACATTGAAAAATTTGTTTTATATTTAAAGTTTTGTATTCATGTTATTTAAATATTACCTTCATTTCGGTTTCAAGTGGGATAACTGAATAAATTTCATCCAACAAACGGTTATAGTCTTGTGTGCAAAGCACAATATCTCTACTTAAAATGTCTTCAATAATAACATTAATAATGTCATCTCTATGGTCAGATGTCAATTTAATGTTTCCACTTGCATATTCAAGTACTGCCTATATTACCTCCTTTTTTTCAGGCAAATAGTTTTTCCCTGAATTCCACACGTAGCCCTAGTGCAGCAGTGTCTCCTTTAAATCTTCTTTTTTTTAAATAGGGCAAGCTTCTAAATGTTATTTGTGATGCTATAATATATAAAAAAAATATATGTTTCTAACAGTATATTGTACATTGCTTTTTCAACCATTGATTTACTTACATTTTAAATATCGAACAACTGAATCCATGTTTATGGTTTTTAAAAACTGTTTTAGTTGCCCATCGTCACTGTTTTCAACGATATCATTTGTTGAAAAGTATGAATCACTGACCACTACAATTTCACCATTTATTTCTAATAAATCTCTAACTAAATTAGGTCCTCAGATAATTGAATTTCTTGGCTTTGTTCCATTTTATTAATAATATTTTAAATAATGCTACTAAACACACTGACTAAAACCAAAAGAATGAAAAATTCTTAAAACTTCTTCGTTTGTTAAAACTCTGACGTTGTCAATTTGAACACGTTCGTTGTCAAGTTGTAAACATGCGTTGTCAAAAACTAAATATTTCGGCATTAGCAGAGAATTTGACAACGTAACGTTGACAAATTTACCACGTTCGTTGTCAAGTTGTAAACACGCGTTGTCAAAAACTAAAAATTTTGGCGTTAGCAGAGATTTTGACAACATAACGTTGTCGATTCGAAAATGTTCGTTAAAAATTTGACACCGTGCGTTGTCAAATAAATTGAAAACGTTGGGGTGTAATATTGACCACAACCGTTGTGGATTTTGCAACGTCATTTTTCCCTGAGTGTTGTTACATATTTTTATTGCTTCTCGTTACATAATAATAAACAATATTTTGATCTGCCAATCAGGTAGGCATAACTATTAAAATTTTCTTATTTAATAAAAATGAAAATTATTCAAGTTCGAGGCCATACTCTATATTTCTTTAATAGGATATTGTCCTAACAAATAATCTATAGAGTTTTTGTTTTCAAATTTATTAATTGACCACTTTTAGGAATGTATTGATAGATCTATTTCGGGAATTTTCTAGGTTCCCATCATCAGAACACGTTCTGAAAGAAGTGACAATCCCACGCAAACATCAAACATTCATGTAACCAAGTTACCACACTAAATGAGAACTAATATATGAGCTCGAAGTTAAAGATTATCACCATTGATCAAAAATAAATTGAAAACTTGTTCGTTAAGTACAAGCTCTATCTTTGGTAGATATGCAATACAAGCTTTTTGTTTTTATTCTTCTTTTTATTTTTACACTTGTTTTGTTTTATTTTAAAACAAGATGTAAAGGGGAAGTAATCTAAGAGCGTACTTTGTCTTTTTTTTACAAGTTTGATATAAATTTTATTAAAAATAAAAATTATGTTATTTCGACCTTGTGCAATGAAAATGAAAATTATTCAAGTTCGAGGCCATACTCTAGATTTCTTTATTAGGATATTGTCCTAACAAATAATCTGTTTGTTATTATTTATTTAAATTTAAAAACACCTATTATAAAAATAGGCTGGTAGTTTTACAACTTTTTTTTATACTGAGTAAAATATAAACTGCAGTGGTATAATCCAGTTAATTGAGGTCTGGATTTCTTTTGCACAAATCATTTAGTTTGAACCTTTTTTTTATTTCTGGGTATAAATTAATAGCAATTGTGTAATTAATGCAGCCAGTTAAGTTTTTACTTTGTAAAAGTAGTGATTGTTGGGTGTCTCTTTAGGGTTACTGTCCAAGCACATAAACCTGGATAGTAGCTAAGACGAGACAAATGTGATGATTACTTCTTCCAGCACTTGAACTGGAAAAAGACCTTAAAAATGGTTGCAATTAAACACTTGAAGGTTGTGTTAATGACTAACGAAAACATTATTTATTTTTGGGTTTATATACAGTAAAAATGCAGAATTGCAATAAAGTAATATGATAAATAATTAATGTATAAAAAACTAATATAACAAGAATTACTGACTAAGCATAACAATGTTTAAGTCGTTGACTTTTATTCTATATTTTTTTGCAAACAACAGTATTTAAGTTATTGAACTTAGTCTAGATGTTTGTATGTTGAATAATATTTAGGTTGTTGAATCATATCAATGATTAACCCATGTAGGCCTGAACAGTGATCACTACCAGAACTTATACAATTTTATTTTAAAGTGCAATATATAATATTCAGAAAACCAGATAATGAAAATGTATTTAAATTTACCAGGATACAACGAAAATTATGTTAAAATCAAAATTCACTTCGGTTACTTAACAATTAACGAAAAATTTTATTTATTTATTTACATCAGCTACAGTATAAAATACGTCAGCTGGAAAACCAAATTTCGAAAAATACAGAATAATATAATAATAATAATAATATAATATAAATATATGAAGTAATTGATTAATATGTAATGAAATAATAATTAAAAAGATACAAAACAAAAAAAAAATAAGAATAAATTAATTTTAGGCAAAAATACAAATTTTATATATATAAAAACATAAAACATAAATTAAAAAAAAAAAAAAAAAATTAAAAAACTAAAAAAACTAAAAAAAATAAATGTATAGACAATAAAGGACAAACGCAAGACTACAAGTCAAATAGAAGAACAACATAAAAACAACACAGACAATAACAAAACAAACAAATTTACATATAAGAAATAAAATAACACAAATAAAATAAATAAATTAATGATGAGTTATTGACGATAAGGAGCCGACAAACAGCCAGGTGCAAAAGCTGGAACACATCAAAATAGACACATAACAAGCACAGGAACCCACAGCAGAAACAGCACAGGAGAAAAAACAGAAACAGACAGGCAGGAATTTAATAAATTAAACTGGAACAATGGATAAATACGCAGACAACCATCACATGAGCATAAACAGGAACAGACAGAGCAGGCAGGAATTAAACTGGAACAATTGATAAATAGGCAGGCAACCATCACATGAGCATAAACAGGAACAGACAGAGCAGGCAGGAACAATTTGCAAAGTTTTCTACAAAATACCTGGACGCAGTCGGAAAATTCTCACACACAAATGAAAATTCCGACACATCACTACAGGTACAATATTTGGCAACAAAGGCCATAAAAAAAAGAAAAAATCGTTTTATTTTCCCTAATAAATTTTCTCTAATAAATATCTGGAGGCAGTCGGAAGATTCTCACACACAAAAGAATAATCCGACACATCGCTACAGATACAGTAGTTGGCAACAGCGCAAATAAAAATTTAAAGTTAAATCTCGCGTAATAATAACCGTTTTATTTTATGAATAGGATCGGACACGGAAAATAAGTTGTAAAACTCATTAAAATTTGTACATAGACATCGAAATGGATTAAATTCCTCATAATTATATCTGCAAAACGACGTTTTTATAGGAACATAATTCCTTATTACTCGAACTGGAACATTAAAATCTATGTTCCCAAGTAAGAACCGCGAATCAATTTCACCATTAATTAATTTAACCATAAACGTTACGTCTAGCATTAATCTTCTCTTCCAAAGTGTAGAGAGATCAATAAGCTGTAAACGATGTTCATAGGGTGGCAGATTTTGAGTCACACTCCAACCTAATCCGCGTAAAGCAAATAACAAAAACTGTTTCTGAATCGATTCTATACTATCAATATAACAACCATAATTTGGGGACCATACGACCAATGCATATTCTAGAATAGGCCTAACAAGACTAATGTATACATTTTTTGTAACATAATCATCAAATTCCCTAGACCACCTTTTCATAAAACCTAGCAATGATTTTGCCTTATTAACGCATGAATTAACATGTAAATTAAAGCTTAACTTATGATCAAGTAAGACACCTAAATCCAAAAACGAAACAACATTTTCCAACCCATAAGTTCCAATGAAGTAATCAAACTGAATTGGGCATGACCTGTAAAAGGACAATTTCTTGCACTTTCTCAAATTAAGAGACATCCCATTAAAATTATACCATTCAGCAAGTTTTGTAAGATCATTCTGTAACAAAATGCAATCCGATTTAGTATTCAAGGATAAAAATAGCTTAACATCGTCTGCATACATCAAGATTCTAGAGTTATTAATAATAGACGGAAGGTCGTTTAAATATAAAACAAATAAAGTAGGACCAAGATGACTACCCTGCGGCACACTGGACGTGAAAAATATCTTCCTAGATGCTTGATTTCTGAACATAACCCGTTGAGTTCGATCCTTCAAGTATGACGATATCCAATTTGAAAGCCTCGGATAAAAACCAAAGGCACCTAATTTGTGTACTAAAAGATTATGACTGACCGTATCAAAAGCCTTACTAAAATCAGTATAGATAACATCAGTCTGATAACCACGCGAAAAAGAATTAAAGACATGACAGGTTAATTCAATTAAATTTGTTGTTGTAGATCTACCCTTAACAAAACCATGCTGGTATGGAGATATCAAATGTGCAACCATATCAATCAATCTATCAGTGACAGTCTTTTAAAATAACTAAGGCAAAGCACTCAATTTCGCAATTCCTCTATAATTTTCAATACAACGTCGATTACCATTTTTGTGAAGGGGAATAATAAAACTCTCCCTCCAAAAAGAAGGAAAGTAGCCAATTTTCAGTGAATAATTAAAAATCTTAGTAAGCGGAATAAACAATTCACTAGCACAATTTACCAAGATAGATGAAGGCACACCATCCGGACCAGGTGAGCTAGAAGATTTAAGACTCTTTAAACATTTTAAAACTTCCTCAGTAATGATAAAATCAGAGACAATATTAAAAATATTAAGATTGAACGGGTAAATAGTTGTTGATACAGGAACAGCAGAATAAGTATTCTGAAAAAATTTTGCAAATAAATCAGATATTTCAACAACATTTGAAGACTCTTTACCATCAAAATTCAAAGATGCGGGAAAACCACTAATCTTCCCTTTAGAATTTAAAAAACTACAAAAACTCTTTGGATCAGTCCGAAACCTAGTCTTCATTTTAACCAAATAATCCGAATAACATCTCTGATTTAATGCATTATATCTATTCCTAGCAATAGAATAATGCATGTAACTAATGGAATAACCCTTCTCATTATGTTTTTTAAGCAGTCTACTCTTAGCCCTTTAACCGGCAAGCCCGCCTCTAGGCGGGGTATTTTAAATTGGCCATAAGTTCGCCAAAAAAGTGTTTTATTATAAAAATGTAAGCTATATCGATATGGAACGAAGTTATCCACATATTTTGCGAAGTAATGTTTTGTGTACATGTCATGGTTTGGAAGCGAGAAAGCGTTATAGTTAAAATTTTCAGTAATTTCAAAAAATAAATATTTTGAAACAACCACAATTTTGAAAAGTCCTTAAAACACATTTCTGTTAACATGAAACCATCCATATTCCACACAAAGGAAGATTAAAGCTTAAGCTTTTGGAAAATACTCTAAGTTTGTTCCAAGGACATACAGGACTTTAAAAGGATACATATAAAGGACATCATCTTATCTTGAAAACGAGTGGACGGATTTTTATGAAATTTGGCAGAAATATTATATTTGGTAACACTATCAAAGCTCCTAAGTTTCGTCAATATATATTAAAGTTAAGGTTCGTTTTCGCACGATTTCGCGTTTTTCGAAAAACGAAAATCGCCATATCTTTTTATCTAAAAGCTCAAAACGACTAATTTTTGTGCTGTTGTTACATCTTTGTAAGAAGAATAATTTATGCCTTAACTTTTGAAACTTTATAGGTTAGTTTTTGAGATAGCCTCTAAACCAATTTTGACCCATATCGCCTAAAATAAGCAACAAAAAAAATTTTGCTAAAACAAAATATTATTTATTTCTCGTGCCGAACAAGTGGAATAAATTTCAGTCCAAAAAAGCTTATGCCGGTTAGAGGGTCACCATTCCTTAATCTTCTCAACTCACTCGTAAACCAAACAGGACCAGTTGTAACAAATTGATTATTACGGATAGGGACTGCACTCGAAAACCCAGAAAACAAAATATCATAAAATGTGGCTATGCAATTATCCAGTCCATTATTCAAACAAGGCCATAATTTTTCTCTTAAAAAGCATTTTAGTAAATCATAATTCGTCCTACTAAAATTAAACTGTTTAAGGGAAACAACTTCAGAACAGGGAGCCCTAGAAAAATCAATAATATCAACCACAATGAAGAGTGTTGGATGATAATTATCTTCAGGACAAACAAACGGTAACGATCTAGAAAGAGAAATGTCAGGACAATTCGAGAAAACAAGATCCAGAAACTTGTCACCTATATTAGATATATTGTTAAACTGAGTAAGACACGAATCAAACAAGATATCGAAAAATTTATCCATATCGTTGGAAGAACACAACGGTACTAATCGACAAAGATCAGGACACAATGACCAAGACACCTTAGGCAAATTAAAATCACCCAAAACGATGATAATATCGTTTTCACCAAGTCTGCTAACAACTTCACGTATCAAATTAGCATGATCCAGATAAACTTGCATACTAGATCTAGGTGGAATATATGAACAGGTAATATAAACAAATTTATTATCAAAAGACAAACGAACACATAAAAATTCAACATCTCTAACACTGGAAAAATCAACGCGATCCGAAGATATTGAGCAGTGCACAGAAATCAAAACACCACCTCCCATTCTCCTCCGACCGCAGTTCAGATCATTTCGATCATTACTATAACGATCGCATCTATAAATATGATAATCACTACAAAAAATCTCACTATCAAAAATATCAGGATTCAGCCAAGTCTCAGTAAAACCAATAATACTATAGCAACATCCAACACTATTCCTACACACCTCATGCAATTGTGTATTTAGACCCTTCACATTCTGATACAAAATCGACAACGACCTGTTAACACCACTTAGTTTTTTGGCAGAACAGCGGGTCTGTCCATTCTCGGTTTATCCCTATAGATAAATTGACAGACAAGCACACCCTGCGGCCAAAATGATTTATCATTGAGAACATCAAACAGATTCAACGGCACAATTATCCTAAAGGAAGAAATATCTCTAGGCTGCGAAAATTTAAACTTAATAACATTAAAATCAGACCCATTTATACCTGAACAATTTTTCCCTATAAAATTCGTTAAGTCATCAACAGTTGTATCCGGACCGAATCTTGACACAAAACAGTCCTACGAGGTGGAACAACAACTAATCCACACATTTCACCGGACGTCTCCTTACTCACCACCGGTGAAACAGATGAACTCGATGATGGCCCGGCATTGTCCCCATCCACAGGAGCAGCATTATTCCCAGCATTATTCCCAAAACCATCTACCTCAATACCCCCACCTACTACCCCTACTCCCTTAGCAGCTTGATCCCCAGCCGCCGTTACAGAAATAAGCGGTGGATCCACGATGGTTCCACTGGACGGTCCCAAAGTCCTGGTACCAAGCGAATTAGACGAAAAAAGTTGGGAAACACCGGGCGAAGTTGGTGAAATATTTGAGGCAATATCCCCAACCTCTAACCTTCCCGAGGACTTTTTTCGTTTCGGTGAAGCACCCAATCCGCTTGAGAGCTCAAAATCAATAAACAGATTCTCAAATTTTCTAAATTTCACAGTTAGATTATGCAACTCGTTGCCAATCTCAGTAAACCCTACTTTACCATCCTTAAAAAGTTTATAAAAATGTATGTCCAATGACCTACAGTTGACACAAGACCACCGAAGACCTTTAGATGAGTCAGTTATTTTATCAAAATCAATACCATTAAACCCAGCACACTGGTAGTGAGCAAGGTTATCACATAGCCGGCATGTTAAAAAACGATGTTCATTTTTAACCTTACAGTCAGCAAATAAGCACGACATTTTCTGAGTGTAAATAAATATATAAATGAATAAGCCCAAAGGTATGCTATAAAAAATCTAATAATTAAAAATAAACTCAAACCAGTTTTATAATAAACACCAATAAATAAAAAAAAATGTACCAACAACAACAGTTGAGCAAAGACTTATAACAGAAAACAAAGCACAATCAATAAAGCAAATAAAGATCAATTATTTTAAATAAATTTTCAAACCAAAGAAATCATAAAACACTATGAACATTAATACACTTTATAAATCTCACTTCACGGAAGTTATGAAAACAAATTAAAACAATAAATACGGGATAAAATCCAATTAAAATAATATTAAAATAAAAATTATCAAGAGCACAAATTATTTCACGACTGACACAAGTAAAGGGTTGCCAACTATGGCTTGCCTCAAACCGTACGACGAAAATCTTTATGAAGAACTAAGAACTCAGACTGGATAAATGGAGTAACAACTTTTGAAAACATCGAAGAACAGCAAACATATTCTTACAGCAAAAGAGGAAGACCTGCAAAAACTATGAACGAGTGTTCGGAGTACACAAGAAAACGTAAACTTCAAAATGCCACAAATGATATATCTCACTTGCATCTCTTTCAGAAACATTATGCCTTAAGTATGTAAAAGATAAATCAAGGTTTGACATTACAAAAGCTGTGGCGCTTGCAAGACCAGATTGACTGCAGGGGATTAAAGAGAGTATTCCAACACCTCTAAATCCTTTACCCACAAAGTATACCATAGAAGAAGCCTTAGCGTTGTTTATGGACTTGATTGTCAAAGAAAAAATATTCTATTTTACGAAGCTCTTTAAAGAGTAATAATGTGAATATTCTTCTTCAATACAAAAAGGTTATATCTGCCAAAAAAAAGAAGCAGTACCGTCTAATGTAAAGGTTACTGAAGTATCGGTAGAGGTTAAACTGCAAGACTTAATGGATCATACATAATTATAGCTCCGATATGTTAAGTCTATTAGATATCGCTCCCAATGTTAATGGCTACTTTTAAAGATAACTAACTAAAAACAAGAATTATACTAGTTTGAAAACAAATACACTAAAAAACTTAATATCAATAGCATTAATATTAAAAATATTTCAAAAATGTGTATCTCCAGTATAAATAAAAAATTTAATATAAGTTGAACATGTTATATTAGAGTGGTATTTTTTTTCTAGACTTTCGGATTTAAACAATATGTATTGTGATTATTGTAGTGCTAGGTCTAACCAGCAAGCTTAAAGCGTCTTATGAGAATATCATTTGAAGCACAAGAAGTTGTGTTTTAAATGCTTTTTAAATTTAAAGAATATCATTACTTCAAAAGTTATGATTTTTGCGACAAAAAATGTTAAAAGGTGACACTGTGCCTATCACAATGCGGGACTACTTATTTTGAAGGTAAAGGATTAAAAATTCAAGTGAGGTTTAACCATTAGAAATATCTTGGTAACTTTAAAAATTATGAGTGGCTCTGTGGGCCTATGTCCATGCGGGCTACTTATTTTTAAGCGGAAGGTGTTATCTTTTAAATGCTTTATACATTTTTAAAATATCTTTATTACTTTAAAAGTTATGATGTTTGTAACGAAAACAGCCAAATCAGACACTGTGCACAGTGCCGCGGCTAACCTATGACCGGGCAAATCATGTATATTGAAGCTTGAAGAGTCTTCTTTCAAATGCTTTATAAAAATAAAATATCTTTAAATATCTTCATAATTTGAAAACTTATGATTTTTGCAACGAAAAAAGTCAAAGTGAAGTAAGAAGTAACACACATATTTTAGAATAAACGAGGCTCATTTATACATAACTAAAATTGAAGAAAGTATGAATGTCATTAAATACTGTGTAATACTAATACAACGCGTGAAAAATTGCCCCTGGTGGTATATTCCAACACGATAACGATCTTAAGCCCTCAAGTCGCCAAAATAGAAACTTTTTAAGGAGCAATGTTGTGCAAGTTTTGGAAAGGCTGACTACAATTTTTTTATTTTTTTTTAAATTATTTTCCAATAATCCAGTACATTTTTGTTGCCTCAGCGCTTAATAGGCATTGTTGAGGTGAGTTGGTAAAATATTACAAATCAGTTATGATTATCAGTATTACAAATTAAAAAATAAGAAAAAATAATATATTTATTAAATTTATACATTTTGAGATCAAAGCTATTTTACATCAAAAGTTCTTCTAAATTTTGTAATAATTATAAAAATTTAAATTCTATTTAACATTTTTAAATTTTGCGGCAAGTTATTAAACTCACGACTACCCTAAATTCAATTCTTTGCTTAGTTGTTTCCAACATACACCTTGCTACTGACAAATAACTGTCATTTCTTGTGTTGTGTAACTCTTGATTCCTTGTAAACTGAATGGTGTGATGACCAAAAATGTGTACGATTTTGAAAACATATAGCAA
Organism: Delia radicum; assembly: GCA_021234595.1. Lineage (NCBI taxonomy): Eukaryota > Metazoa > Arthropoda > Insecta > Diptera > Anthomyiidae > Delia > Delia radicum. The sequence goes on from CM037851.1 coordinate 120,222,251, forward strand.
GATTTGCAATTTATATACGCCAATAATTGGCAAAACTGTTCTGAACTCATCCTTATATAACGATATTGTTGGGAACATTTAAGAAAGATTAGCAACTATTTTTAAAGCCTTATTTTGGCATCATTGAAGCGATATAAGCTCATTACATTTTTTCCACGTATATACGGCAGTCAAATTATTTAAATGACTGAATAATGGCATTGAATGTTAATTTTGTATTACGATTAAATTTATTTTAAAACTCGTACAAAAACCCAGTACCTTGAGCAACTTTTGTTTTTATATGTTGTATGTGCTAAATCCAAGACAAATTACTCTGTAGATACACACCTAGATACTTTACTGAGTTAATATCGAAAATTTCTTTACCATGAACAAAAACACTAAAGTTTATGTTATTGTTACAATACGGTTTAAATGGAATCAGCTTAGTTTTGTTTGCATTCAATAAGTTTATTTATTCTAGTATATTCTTAAATAAGAGCAGCATCTCGTTCCATATAAGCTCTTGACACGATTTCATGCTTAACCCACCGATGAGTGAGTCACCCGTTGCCCTTATACGAAGTACAAGGTCCACAGGGACCTTTTTCTATTTGTATAGAGTTTTATATGAAAACGCTATTTTTTTAATTTTTTTTTTTTTTTTGTTTTGCTTTATTATTATTTACTAATTATAAATGTATAGTGAATTTAAGAAAAAAAAAATTGTATTTATTATCATTATTAATTTTTTATGAGTTTTATATGAAAAAACCTAAAAAACTATTGTTGTGCAGATTGTCCCTTGTCCAAAATATTTAGTGTGCATAAGTGTTGAATGCTCTACACAAACTGGATTGTTACATGAATGGCAATAGGCCCTTGTTTTCCGCTGCCGTCCGTACTTAGAACGACATAGGCGACATGACGGTCTGTTCGTTCTAGACCAGGGGTCGCCATTTCATTGCACAATTGTGCAAACTAAAATTTCTCTACCTCACACACATTCTTGTGCTCTCTCATTTAGTCGTCGATAAGAATGCGACAAGCGAATGCTGAACATGTACACTTTTCATGTTTACAGAAAAAACCCTAATGATGACACTCAAAAAATATTGTATGATCAAAAATGCTTTTGGTAACATACAATGCCTTTTTTGTTATAAAACATTTAAGGAATGTACGGAATATGTTATTAAAAGACATTGTGATTGCTTTCATACTAATATAAATAATATAATTAGTTAGTAGTTTAATAGTTAGTTATTTATTTATTTACTTATTCATTCATTTATTTTGTTGGTTAGTTATTTACTTATTTATTTAGAAGAAAAAGAAGTTTTTGAATAATTTTTTTAACCGATTTTCGTAAAACAACAGATTTGTTATCTTCTTGTAAGGACCTAAAAATAACATGCCCTAATATTATTAAGTCTAACAAAGAAAGTAATTTTGCGCGGACCCTCAGATGGTAATAAAAATTGGATATGTAATAAAGGGGATAAAACTAAAAAACTTTTGCTAAGAAACATAGTTGCGCAATCTAATTTTTAAGCAGGCTTGGGGGATGTGAATTACATTTTGTAATTAATTACGTCCTCAAATACACATTACATGTTAATTGTAATTAAATATTTTTGAATTAAAATTACAGGTAATTGTAATTGAAAATTCTCAATTGCAATTACATGTAATTGTAACTCAAACGACGGTGCAGCTCCTTCTGCCGGTCTTGATAATATCTAAAAAGAACAAAAATATGTAGTTATTCTGCTTTTGCGCATTATAATTGTTTTTTCTTACCTTTACATCAAATGCTTTCATTGCATTCCGTATCCTTGGATATGCGGTTGTTCAGCACTCCTTCCTCTATGTTTGGTAGTGCCAATTGTTTTGTCAGCATCAGTAGGAATAACCGTCGTCTGTCATTTTGTTTTTATTGGCTTCCTTTCGTTGTATAAAATTAATGCAGCTAATGCAGCAATGTCCACCATATTATAAAACATGGCCAATAGCCAGCGGTTTGTTGAGGCTTGCATGTATATGTGGCAAGCATCTGGTCCATTGTATCAACGCCTTATTTGTTGGCGTTGTAATACAAAATAGCAAACGGCTTCAGCTTTTAAGTTTGCATATCCACACCGCAAGTATAATGTAGTGTCGACAGCAAAATTACCGCTTTGTTCTTCTTGGCTACATATGAATATAGTGCTATATCGCCTTCGTTGAAGCCTAATAATGTGCTGTTGACAAGACGGGTACGATCTTTTTGGTACTCCCGTAGCACACATGTCTTATTCGAGCGCACTGTTCCAACATATGCAGTTTTCTTCGTAATTAAAGTACGCGGCAAATCCAAAGTTGTGAAAAAATTTTCAGCATAAATTGTGCGGCCTGCATTCAAATATCTCTCCGAAAGTTGAAGTACAACATTCTGCCCTTGATTCACCTCTCGTGTCTGGTCAGTCAATTTCCCAGAATAAATCATTCCTTTGACAGGATAAAATGATTTCGAGTCGCACAACCACCATTACTTCCCCTTGTGTAGTCGGCCACGTTATGAGCACGAGTACGGGAAATCGTTTGTGCATTTTTAGGTCCATTTGGTGGCATCTTTGGAAATGAAGTAATTGTCACTTGTTTGCATCAGTTTCTTCCTCTTCAACATCGTCGTCATCACTAATATCTTCATTGATTTCTATATGTAGTTCAATTTCCGCATCCGAATCATCAACATTAAAATTTGGTTGATATGTCAAGTCGTCATCATCCGCACCTTTAAGACCAAATGCAGGAATATCAACTTCATCGTCATCACTCATCTCCGCACGCATGAAGTCTGCAAATCTATCATCCACTGCACGTCTATCATTCTCACTCATTTGCTGGTAGGGTGTACTACGACGTACCACAATTTCAGCAATGTCTAAATTTTTCTCTGCCATTGTATTGTACTTTTATTTCTCTTTATTAAATTCAAAATAAAATTTCGGTAGGGTGTACTACGACGTACCACAATTTCAGCAATGTCTAAATTTTTCTCTGCCATTGTATTGTACTTCTATTTCTCTTTATTAAATTCAAAATAAAATTTCGCACTCGATGTTCACTGTCTCAACTTTGTATGATTTGGTTGACGAATCTAGAGCCGTCAACCCTTTTCTACGTCTACCTGTCTTCTAGCTTGTACATTAGGTTGTCCCAAAAAAAATAAAAATTTGGATTTTCTCGGAAGATCTTTCCTAATTTGGATACTCATAAGGTATAGTATTGTTGTTTTTTTTTTTGTTTAATTAATAATCATATAATTACAAATTATATACTATTACCCTAACCGAGCACTAGCTACTATGGCCTTCGGCGCGTTGTAGCGAGAACAGACCAGTGCCTCTGGTGGGAATCGAACCCATAACCCCCGCACTGATAAGCCAGCACGCTACCAACTAGCCTACCGGGGCGCACGAAGTTATAGTATTTTTGAGAATTTTATCAGATTTTTCGGAAGTGTTTTAGAGGTCGCGCAAACCGATTTTGTACCAAAAATCGAGCTTTTTGGGCTCTTATTGAATTATTCTTGAAAATTGCTAAAAAATCGGTAATTTTTCGGCTTCTGAGTAAATATCCTTAAAGAAAATTTTCCGATCTTTAATTTTATGTGCATAAGTAATAAGTTTCGTCAGGGATTTTGCACATTTTGATACATTATATAACAGTTTTTGTAAATTTTCAACAAATATGAAAAAGAATGCTTTATAACTTTTAAAATTTGTATGAAGACTAAAAAAACTAATGATGCAGTTTAAAAGATTATGAAGTTTTAAATAAATTAGCAGAAAAAACAATATAATTTTCTCTTACCGTTCTCGAGTTATACCCTTTTAAAGCTTTGCACCCATTGTATGAAATTTTTAGTACTATAAGATTTGGGCATCCGATTTGTTGTAAACTTTAGATTATGAGATTTGAAAATTTATTTATTGTATGTCAAAGCTTAGTTTTAAGTGTTGTCAAGTTGTGGACAGCAAAAAAAGTAGCCAAAAAGCCGTTATCACTAGGTGGCACTGATATGATATGTTATGTAAGGGTAAGTCTAGAAAAACCAAGCTCGAAATTAAGAAAAGAAAGAACTTCGTGAACGACTTAAGGAGCGCGTTCTGCAATATAGGTCAACCTTTGGGAAAATCTCAGCCCACAAATAAAGTTCGGAACACCAAATCAAAACCGTTTGAAAAGGAGGATATCAGCAGCGTTGATAGCGATGATTCTGACGTTTCGGTCTTTGAACCATCAAAAAAAATTGTTCAAAAGAAAATTTTCACTTTGCCAAAAAAATCCCAGCTTTGTGCAAGCCTTGACAGAACCGGGATTAGTTGCCGTAAGGCTTCGCTCATTGTCAATTCCTACGCTGATTCCGGACAGAGCAACGCAAAAGCTGCATGCTCAAAGAGTTCAATTTGGAGGGAACGTAAAAAGCAGCGGCTGATTGTGGCAGACTCAATAAAAAAATCGTTTGTTGCCTCAAATTATAACACGGTAAATTATGATGGAAAAATAATGCCTGACTTAAAAAACAAAATGAATAAAAATGATCGGCTATCCATTAGTGTAACTGGTAATTCAGACTCCAAGCTTCTGGGAGTAGTACCACTTTCATCAGGACTCTAACGGAAAATGTCCAATTTATGCGTGCGGACACAACCAGCTTAAATACAGGACGGCGGATTGGGGCTTGCGTTTTACTTCGCCAAAAATTAAAAAAAGACCTCATATTTTTGGCATGCCGCCATCATATGATGGAACTAGTTGCTGGATCAGCGTTTAAGGCCCTTAATATTGAGGATCAAATTACATCCCCACAAATTAAAATGTTCGTCACTCTTCAGCAAAGGTGGGAATCCATTGATAAAAAAAAAATTTCGGATTGTATGAACCACGAAATTGTTGGAAAAATTATTCCGGATTTCATACGAAAAGATCTAATAATTTTTGTAAAAGAGCAGCTGGAGAATATGCAACCAATGGAAGATTATAAAGAAATGCTGCAACTGAGCCTTATTTTTTTGGGTGATAGACATGAGCCCCATCCAACAATAAAATCTCCTGGAGCCATTAACCGAGCTCGCTGGATGATGAAAATTATATACTCTCTAAAAATATGTATTTTTCGAAACCAGCTACAACCTTTCATTCAAAATTCAAAAATTGATGCCTTGCTGGAGTTTACCTCATTTATTTTAAGAGTATATATTAAAAATGTGTACCTATGCCAGTGTCCCCGATACGCTCCTCTCAATGACCTTAGACTTTTAAAACAATTGTATGATTACAAACGCTTTAATGAAAAAGTTGTACGCGAGACTCTGAAAACCTTTCTGGGTCATCAGTGGTACCTTTCCGAGAAGTTGGCTGCCTTATCGTTTTTTGATGAACGTATAGATACCAAAACTTTCCGTTTAATGCTTAGAAACCTACATGAACCAAGTAATAACAACGAATTAGTGAAAGGAAATTTAACAGAAGACATGATTGAAAATAAACAAATTCAGTGTTTTATTAGCCTGCAACATTTCTAATGATTTTTTACAAACGGATCTAGAAAAATGGGAAAACAACAAATCATTTCAGGAATCAAAACACAAAGTTTAACAATTGCAAGTTGTAAATGATGTCGCAGAACGTGGTGTGGCCTTGGCTAATAGTTATATCAATATCACAACTTCTGAAACAGACTTTCAGAGTTTACTGCAGGGGGTAGAGCAGCATCGCAAGAACTCTAATAAATGATTTATAACAAATCTATTTTTCTTTGTTTTTAATATAATTGTTATGTATGAGTGGTAATTAACTATTATTTTATTTGTAAAAACATTTTCTAAATCCAATTATTTAAAGTTTAAACCAATGCAAACCTAGTTCACACCTTATAGTATTATACATTTCATAAAAGGATATAACTCGAGAACGGTGAGAGAAAATTCATTTTTTTTCTGCTAATTAATTTAAAACTTAATAATCTATTAAACTGCATCATTAGTTTTTTTAGTCTTTATACAAATTTTAAAAGTTATAAAGCATTCTTTTCCATATTTGTTGAAAATTTACGAAAAACCGTTATTAAATTGTCAAAATGTGCAAAATCATTGCCGAAACTTATTATTTATGCACATAAAATTAAAGATCGGAAAATTTTCTTTAAGAATATTGACTCAGAAGCTGAAGAAATATCGATTTTTTACCAATTTTCAAGCAAAATTCAAAAAAAGCCCAAAAAGCTCGATTTTTGGTAAAAAACCGATTTGCGCGACCTGTAAACCACCTCCGAAAAATCTGAAAAAATTTTCAAAAATTCTTAGCCTTATGAGTATTCAAATTAAGAATGATCCCCAAAATTTTTTTTGAATGGGACACCCTAGGCCACAACTTTCGTTGCGAGTTAGATTTTTTTATATTTTGTATAGTAATTAAAATCTATAATCAGGATGAACTCGCGTTCTTAACGAATTGTATGAGTCAGTTGGTATTTAATTCATTTGCAATTTTAAGTCCTTAATTGATTTAATAAAATATGTATTAAGAATGTGAAGTATGGAGTGATGTTGTACGCACATATACTCGGTAAACGAGTTTGAATTTCACTTTTTACGCAATCATAATCCCAATACAATCGTGCATATTTTATAAAAACTTCAGATTGAACTTCAACTTCTCTCACACATGATAAAATATTATGGTCTGAAAGTCTATTTCCCACCGATCCAATAAGAAAAGGACTTAATATGTTAAAAGATAGAAGTTGCACTATCAGGACGAATAACTAATGTGTAATAACATATAAAATCACAATTTGCCAGTAAATTCTGATAAATTTATATTTTTTATTTATTTATCTTCTGATAAATTTATATTTAAAACGTCAATATTTGAGTCACCAACAAATACACATGGATTACGACCAACATTAATTAAAATATTTTCCAAATTTTAAAGACATCTACTTGTATCACATTTCGGCGATCTATAAAACAATATAAATTTGATAGGTTTGACATTCAATTCGTTGCTGTTTAGTGTTAAAACAATTGACTCAACAAAGTCCCTACTTTCACATGATTCTACTTCGTATTTGAAATTTTGGGATATAAAAATTGAGGTACCACCATCACTATCTAATCTACAACTATGTACCGTATTGTAACCAGCGATGCTATAAATTAGAGCCAAGTCTCTGCGAATCCAGGTATCCTGTACAGCAATAATATTGAGTAGCCGGTGCAGGTTGGCAACTTGAGTTTTAAACTTATTAAAATTTTCAATTGAAGAAAAACTTCTGATATTGATTGATATTACGTTAAAAAATAAACTTGTGTTATTATTTATAAAATTTATAAATGTTTTTAAACTTGAAAAATATTGATTATTATTCATAAAAATATGAAATATTTACATATACAATTTATTTATAAAGATTAAACACTTTTTTGTTGACTTGTTCCCTTGTAGTTGTATGAAATGCAACACTGTTCCCATCAAGTACTACCTGTTAATAGACTACTGTCAAATTTTGAGCAAGTTCCGTCATTTACTTTGCGTTTAACAACTGTTCAAAACATACAACCTCGTGGATTTTTTTAAAAATGGAAAAAAGTGGATTTCGAGTGCTCATTAAACATTATTTTTTGCGAAAAAAAAACCGTCAATCAAACATGGATCCATTACAACACTCCGGAGACCAAGCAGCAGTCTAAACAATTTGTTTCTCCAGGTGAAGCGGCTCCGAAGAAGGCCAAGGTAGGTTTGTCGGCCATTAGGTGATGGTATGCACGCGGGATAATCCACCTCGATTACCTTCAAAGGAAAAAAACAATAAACGGCGAATATTATGCCAAGTTATTGGACCGATTTAACGAGGATTTAAAAAAGGACCCCATATGGCCAAGAAAACAGTGCTGTTTCATCAAGATAATGCATGGGGGATCACGTGTACAGTCTCAATGGCAAAATTCCATGAATTGGGCTACGAATCGGTACCTCATCCGCCATATTCTCCGGATTTAGCCCCCAGTGAGTATTTCCAAACATAAAGAAATGGCTCGGTGGAAAGAGGTTTAGCTCCAACGATGAAATTATTGATCAAACAAATGCCTATTTTTATGGACCTCGAAAAATCCTATTTTTTGGAAGGAATACACAAATTGCAGAAACGTTGGATTAAGTTTATTGAGCTAAAAGGAGATTATAATGAAAAATAATTTTTGTTTTTGCAAAGCAAACTATGTTTCATTCAAAAAGTCACGGACTTATTGATCCGCCCTCGTACATCAACGTATCTTTTGTTTTTATAGAATTAAACTTAACCACCATCACTTGCTTTTCTTCGTTATTTCATTTTTCTTGTCAATTGATGTATTCCTTTTAATGAAATAAACTTCATCAATTGCTCCTGCAACAGACATCCCATCTATCTACGCCTCTTATCCAACAGTCATTACTGACTCTTTGCTCGTTTAAAAATCTTACAGAGTTTTGTAATGTTTTTACTTCTTCTTTAAACATCTTGTTCTCCTTCTGCACAATTTCCAATTTATTTTTGTTCTCAGCTACTCCTCTCAATATGACATCATGTTGCTTAAATATAAAAGTCATGGCTTCATGCAAATGCGACAGCTGATCGAGCTTTTTCAGTTCTGTTTTTATTTCGTTCAATTCGTTTTTAAGCGTACCACTATTATTGTTATTATTACCATCAAATAAATGGCACATAAATTCTTCTTCTTCACGTTTTAGTAAATACTCATATTTATTCAATGCTGTACAACCTAGATGACATATTTTTGAGCACTTGTTACACTCAATAAACTCATCGTCATCTTTGATTTCCAAGTTACATTGAGTGCATATCACTTTATTGTTTTGAATACTTCGGCGACCTTCTGAATTCATATTTCATATAATTTGAATTCCCCGTAGTTTGATTAATTAAAGACGCAATTTTGTTAAATTAAACTTGTAATTTAATCGATTGAATTTAAAAAAAAAAAACTGTAATAATCACGAGAAAAAATTTTATGTTTACACCGTAGGGTTACCAACTAAATCCCCAGATCTCAACGGCATACAAAATATATGGGAGCTTGTAGATCGGAAATTAAAAATGAAAACCCGATCAAATTTAAGAGATTTAGAAACATTTTTGAGATCCTTAGTTGATTCTATGGCTTTAATATTAAATGCAGGAATAGCAAATAATGGCTTTAGCACGAAATAATATATATAAAATTTTAATAAATATATTGAATTACAAGTAGGTGCATTTTTTTCTCGCAGAAAATAAGGCTTTTATATTAAATAACAAAAATAAGAAACGTTTTATTCGTTAGGTTGGATATTGTGACTTTATTTAGTTAACTATAAGTATACATAATAAAACCCAAAGTAACAGACTAATTCGATCCAGTTACGAGCACACAGACATACAGCACTCCGCGTTGCATTTTTTTGCTATCTACTTGTCAAAGGTATTTTGGAGAGCTATGCTGCCGTATACAAACAAATCGCGCGTTTCACACATGTGGCACCATATTAAAGTAATTCCCAGAAAAACATTTTCAAAATAGGGAATCGGGTTGGGAATCAGGCATTTTTGATAGAATGCCTTTCCAACTGGATTACCAACTCGATTCTTTTAAACTAAAAGCAATTGATTCCTTTGAATGGCAATGGTAACCAATTACTTTTATTTTTTAATAACCACTTCGATTTTTAGTCAAACAAAGTGTAGTTCTTTAAGTTTTTAAACAATCTCTTAAAAAAATTAAAAAAGGAAGCGGATGTTCCAAAAATAGACTTTGAAAATATAATTTAAACATTTAAAAAAAAATCGTACACATGGGTTTGTTGGTATTTGATCCCCGGCTGTCTGCGTGTCAGGTGGATACTCTTCCTCTCGGTTACCGCCTTGTGTGACAATTTACAGCTTTTAGCAGATATAGTTTGTTTACTAGTTACTGTGTATGTATTTAAAGAAGCTTTTTTTTGTTATATGAAGCAATTCTTTTGAATTTATATAGAAGACCTTACAATACACCTTGCAAACTGCAGAAAAAAAGCTAATATATAATAATATTGAAAAAGCGTATATTGGTTTTGTAAAGCTTTATCAGTAGAATTGTTGAGCTATTCTTTTATATGATATTTTATGATTAAGTTTATAGACAAAATTTATTAGTATGTAAAATATGTTATATTTTTGCTTTATATTTATACATACATTTTTTTCGAAGATAGTTTTAGCAGGATTTGTTTTTAGTATTAATATTGATTGTTCTCAAATACAAGAAATTTATATTGTGTTACTGTTTTTATTGTGGTTTTGCTTTAAAAATAAATAAAAACCGACAATTAAAAGCTTTCTATGCAATTAAAAAGTATCCAAATATCATATTAGTTCAATTTCCTTTTTCAAGTGAAATTTAATTCGTTTTTGAATACATTTTCATTGTGTTTACTTACTTAATATTAAGCGTACTTAAATAAAGTCAAATTTTGATTTTTTTTTTTCGTATTTATTGTAGCAAGGACGAACACGAAATGATTATTTTTATTTTCTTAAATACGCATCAATATACTTAATTTTAACTTAATTTAAAAATAATAAATTAGCCATTAGGGTATTTATTAAAGAAATTAAAATGCTAACAAACAAAAATACTATTTTGCGAATTTTGAAAATTAATTTGTTTTTCTTTCTCTTCACTTTCTCTTATTTAAGTTTACTACATATAAATAAAATAGCAAAATATAAAATGTTTCTAAAAAAGGAAAATTGTAGTTGGACTTCCATTTATTATTTCTGCTTACCAGACGCTTCATCGACCCCGCCCAGTAGTGCGATTCACTACGCTTTTTAAACCATAATTTTTTTCGTTTAAAAATGTTAACCACAAAAATAACCATTTTGCTATTCACTAACACTTTAAACGATTTTTTCTGGCGTTTAAAGTCAGCTGTTATTTTTAACAACACAAATTGTGGTTTATTAACAGCAGAGTTTTTGGTGTGGTTAATTTTTTTTAGAAGGTTTTATTTATCGTTGTGCCAATATATAAAATAAATATAATGGCTTTGGAGTATTTAGCCTACAATTTATTGGAGAATGAGCCAGTTAATAGTGCTCCTACAGTCAATTTGAATGCACAGAAATATAAAACTGTTTACCGTGGTTAAAAATAAGTTAGTGAATCGCATAGTGGTTAGTGCAAACATCAAAATGTGTGGTTAAAGATAACACCTGCTAAATGTGTTAAAAGTTAGTGAATATGAAATTATTCAGTAAACTAATAAGTTTTATGCACAAAGTAAACGAAACATTTCTTAAAGTTATACTTTTCATGAAACTAGGTTTTTAATAAAGTTTCTTGATTGAATGTAAGAAACTTAATAAAAAAGTTTTAAAAAAGTTCATAAAATTTATGAAAACTTTAATTAACTTATTGAAAAGTTTTAATTAACCAGTTTTGGAGCAACTTTATTATTTTTATGCAAAAATTCATTACAATCATGCAGATAATTTTCTCACCACATAGTATTACTGATAAAAAAGATTTTTTTGTAAACAAAATAAATATGTTGTTTTCAAGAGGTGTGCTAAATATTGCATTGTACTTTAAAAAACAACAGTTTTACAAATTTTATGTAAAATATACAATAATAGATGATAGTACGATACATACAACTAAAGTAAAAAAGTTTGTAAAAGTTCCAGAAAAATCTAGAATTTAGCTAATATTAGCAAAACTCTTCTGTACACTGAGAGAATTATCTGCCTGATATTAAGGCATTTTTCATAGAAGAAATGAAGTTGTATTTTACCTCGTCCATTCAAACTTTTTATTGAACTAATGCTAGTTTTCATAAAATGTATTGAAAAACATCGTTCTTTTTACTATAAGTTTCATTCACGCGATTAAGAAGTTCCAATAAAAAACTAGTTTCATAAAAAGTATGAAGATTTTTATTAGTTTTAGTATATTTTTCGTTCTAGTTGTGAAGAAGAGTTTCATTAGTTTAATGAAAATTTTAATTATTTTTCGTAAACTAAAAATCTCTCTGTGTACTTATTAGTGGAGTGAACGTAGTAGGTAAAATTAGCACATGTTACTTAAACTATATTAAATTTGAGTATACCCTTAACGGTAATCGATTTGCAAGTTGTTTACAAAATAGTTATTAACTATTTTTTGCAATCTAAAATTAGTTTTTAATATCCTTTCTTATATTTAAGAAAAAAATTTTAAATGTTCTAATTGAAAAAAAATAAACTTTGCTTTCAATTATGAAAACAAAATATCGTTAAATACTTTACTAAAAACACTAACGGAAACAGTAAAATAATGTTAAATTTTCAAAGAATTCAGTAAACAAATACTTTATTCTAAAAAATGATCGCAAAAACTGTAAATTGGAGTATAGAACGTAATACTAACTTTTTACTAACGTTTTTATTTGAGTTTAAAATCTAATAGAAAATTTTTGTCAAAGTAAAATTAAACATTGAACATCTCGGTTTTTAATTATTACGATTAGACTTATACAACACTTAGTATACCTTGTAAAAATTATGAATTTATATTTTTACTGATTTTTCAAATAATGTTAATTTTATTAAACGTAATATCATTTCCATTTTGAATACCGTAGTTGCTCATGGTAGTAGTAGAACATTTTAGTAGTGTAGGACTGCGATAGAAGGGGTTTTAGTACAACAAAATATTTTCCATCTAACTTTTTTAACTACACTTTAAAAAAATAAATAACTTCCTTTTTAAAAATGTGGAACTAGTTCTTATAACTTTATTTTTCTACCAAAATATAAACGTATACATTATGTTTTAAAATAATTAAATAGAAGAAGTTAGTTTCTAGTTAAAACTGTTTTAAGAATATGCTTGAATTTTTTTTTAATTTTTAGAATTGATTACAATACTCCTTCTTTTTTTTACTGTCTGCTAGGAATGAGTTTGGTAATTCAGTATTGAAAATTGGCAAGGAGATATGTAAGCTGTTGTATGGCAATAACTATAGTTATTAATAGTTATTATTATAGTTAACTATAGTTAGGGTAATCAATATTTTTTTTCCTGGTTTGTTTTCTAGCTGAAACACCTCTTCCTAATAGGTTTAGTCTACAGTTTTGTGAATCAAATATGTTCATCAAAAAACAATACAGGGGTTCTTTTTACATTCCGACTGAAAGGATCGAGTTTGATTGCATTATAAAAACGTTATATGTAAAAGACTGCATTTTCATGCTCCAAATTTTAAAGTCATTTTGTGGAAAAACAGTACCATTAAGTACGCCGTTGAAATCAGCATGCCTGAACCTTATTCATTTTAAAAAACATCTTTTAAAACTGACTTTAGTTGGTTCTCATTTAGGATTTTTCCTATCCCGGGAATTGCAATTGATTTAATTCACTATCCCTTGAATATTGTTGTGGACAAAACTTTGAAATTTTAAAATCTCTTCTTTTTCTTTTATTTTTCTTATTCCTCTTCTTTTTTGTTTTAATTTTTTTCGCTTTGCCTTCCTTTTTCCTTTCCTTTTTCTATGGTATTTGTGGTACAAAGAAAAAGCGCCCTAATGTTGCGATTCGTAACTTATTAACTACAATATTTGGTCGTTACATTATCAATATTGGATAACAAAGTTTGTTAATGGCTAATCTTTAATTTCTTCTAACAATACTTGTTTAAAAATATCGTTAACTTAACAAAACTTTTTTTAAAGTTCAAGTTAACGATTTTTGTCGTTATTTCATAAAATTTTAAAGCGGTATTTTTTGTCAAATATTTAAGAAATACATAACAGCGTATAATTCACCGACATTTATCGTTAGTCAACGAAATCGATAAAATCGTTAAGAAATAATAGCTCTTCTGATACTCAAGAAGGCAAAAAGTAGAATTTCCGTCTTCTACGTGTGTTTTGTTGTTGTTTACAAAACAAAATACATGTTGAAAACGGAAATTCTACTTTGTGCCGTTTTCCTGAGGTTCAGCAGGTACCATTTACATTTAAATAAAAACTTTTGTCTGATAAAAACCAAAAATTAAACTTTTACCGGACCTTGATTCCGGTTTTCAAAAGTGTCGAAAACGAAATATATACCGGTAACGAAATAAGCTTGTTTTTATATAAAACTCTTTTGTATTTTAAATCTTTTTTATAGGTGATACTATACAAAGAGCAGAAGATGAACATGTTACAATAGTGCAATCGATAATGGATAAATGCATGAGAAAGGAATCATTAATAAACGAACTATATTTGCAACTAATAAAACAAACAACCGATCATCCGGATCCAAATTCTCGAGTAAACCTTCGACATTGGGCACTTCTGTCGTTGACATGTAGTGTTGTTTTACCTCCTGTTAAAACCATTAGAAAGTATTTGATAAGCCATTTAAAACGGTGCTCCAGTGATTACATAACTGAAGAGGGAAAATATGCGCGTTTTGCTGAAAAGGTAATTACATTTCCTAATATATTTTGACCGTCTTACCTAAAATATTGAAAGTACAGTAGCGAGCAATAAACTGCAACCATATTAACTTCAGTACCTAATTCTGTAACTTTTTGCGAGAAGTTTTCGCATCTAAAAGTGGGAAACAACAAATTCCACCGTTTCTCGATTTGTGAGTAAAAAGTGTTTCTGTATCTCAATGCGGAAAGATGCTACACTAATTGCGGTTCTTTACGTTTTTATTGAAATTTTCCAATACATATGCAAACAATAAAAAAAATGCGCAAACATATCGTTAGCTTACTAGTGAGTTGATTCACTGCCCATTTAAAAAAATCAGTTAGAAATGGATTATATATATTGCAAATATCTTCTTTATAATTTCGCAACCTCTTTATCGTAGCTATTATATCTGAGATATTCAGAATCGACTTTGCATTATATACGCAATTAATAAACATTAGCCTGATGCAGAGGCCACTGTTTGGCAGCTGCAGTACATTATATACAAAAATTAAAAAGAATATGTCATTGTTGTTGTACTGCAATTGACACACTGTAGACAAAAGTTTATTTCATTACTGTTTGTCTGCAAATGTAACGAATGTAAAATCAAAATAAAAAATAAAACTGCTGTGATAGACATCAAAATAAATGGTGGCGCATCATAGAAAGTCATATCAAAAAAATGTTGATGTATAGCGCAAAACAAGAATATTAGTTTTTTTTTTTATATAGATTTTTACAGGAAAAAGAAGAAGAAAATATTTGTAGTGAAAAATTTAACGGAAAAGGACTCGTCAGTGGTTAATTTATGTGCGAATTGAGCAAAGTATTTTATATTTTTTCAAACCCACAGCCATACATCAGGCTATGACTCGTAGCAAAACGTCTTAGAGAGTTTTCGCAAAAATTTAATAGATTTTGATTTAATTAATAAACTTATAGCTTTGTTTAGAATATATGACGCAATTAATGTGAAAAACATTAATTGCGTATATTTCAAGAAGAATTATTGTAAACCTTCCTTATAATTTTTTTCGAACTCGACTTTTTGGTGTATGGGTCAAACCAATAATAAGCTGCTGATATATTTTTATACCTGAGGTTTGGAATTTCATTCGGATTTCTGAAATAAACAATTTTATTTAAATCACTAGCTGTTTGCACCCGGTCTTGCCCGGGACTCAAATACTTTTACTGCAACACATATTAAAAATTAATTTTTGCTGTATACATTAAGACTTAAAAAAATACCGATTTTTTCACCGATTCCTTTTCTTTATTATTACCAAGCTCACGCCCCCGCGACGTCTAGTTCCTGTCGCCCCTAGAACGACGCGCCCGACGTCACCCCCGACCGCCTCCACCTCACACATTGCAGTGTACCCCGTTTTTATAATATTGTGAAAATTCTTCATCCATAACATTTTTTAATTTAATTTTCAAGTTCTATCAAATGACTGTATATCGTTTTTAACTGATGATGAGAATTTTCTTAAAACTTTTGCACAATTTGCATAAAGAGTACAAAATAACAAAGTTAATCTCAAATTATTTCAATCATTTAAAAAAAAAAATAAGGTGATGTTTTTGAGGGCGATCTTTTTAAAGTTTTAGTGGAATCTGGTAAAAATAAAAATTTGTTTGGGGATCATCCAAACTAAACTCTATAAATTTTACAAATTGACAAATTTAAGCGATATAGTTGGTCTTTAAAAGGGTGCGGTCGATAATATCAATGCGGGAAATCAGGGTCGATTGATCCAAAGTTGTAATTCTGTGAGATATGATTGGGGGGCTCTTCACGAAACTGGTGAAACCAAGATTGTAGTGTACCAAAAAGTGTTAATTTGGGTGAAATTAACAATCACGTGACTATAATAATGGTGACAAAACATTGGCTGGTTGGTAAAAGTTATCTCATGTAACTGGAGAAAAAGTAACATAACATCAAAATGTACTGAAGAAACTAGGGTCGTTGCAGTTAAAGTTGCTAGTGGTCATTGAACTGCTTCAAAACCGTTAGCAGTGGATAAAAACATGGCAATTAGTGTCAAAGGATGCCCTTGACTATTACAAAGCGGCCATAACACTGAAGGAATTTTATCTGTAACGACCTTGTGACAGTAGAAATGACCACTGGCTTAAAAGAACTGAATACGGAACTGTTTAGACAGTGACCAGGGTTGCCAGATATTGCGATTTCTCGCCAAAAGTCGCGATATTAAAACTCGTTTGGCAAGTTAATTTTCTAAATGCCGACTGGCGATTTTTCTAGTTAATGGCTATTTTATCGCTAAAAAAATACTATCACCAGAATATGATTTATTGAAAAACTTGAAACACTTTACAAGAATATAAATTAAAATTTCAATATATCTGCATATTGGTTTCGAAATATCTTGTTTAGATATTTTACAAGATTTTTGGTAACGATTTTTTATTTATAAGTAATAGACGATTTGCAAGAATTACTTTGGGTACAACATTTAAATTATATACTTTGTTATTCTGCTTTATAAGTTATACATTAAAATTGTGCTGAATTGCTTCTTCTTTTTATAATGATATTATTGTGAACTAGATATATAATGCAGCATAAGAAATTAAAATGTTCATGAAGTGCTTTTTAGAAGTGTTGGGACACAAAAAATCATGGAAATTGTTTGATAAATCGTTAGCAAATAAAGAAAAAACTTGCAAAAAAATCTATATTTTGAACACCCGGACTTTTTGTACTTTTCCAAATTTAAATTGTTATAATGAATTTAATGTTATAGTTTTTTGTTGGGTATGGACAAACTAACCAAATTTTAAAATTGATTTTTTTGTGCCTTTTTGAAGGTTTTTTGAACAGGTGACATGACACACTGTTTTGGATAAGTGCAGTGACTGGTTCCGGATGGGCTATTTCGCAACCCGCACATAATATGACACACGCTGAATAAAAAGTGACAGGTTAATTGCTAATTATTTTTCGAAAGACCGGCGACATGTACCCCTTAGACCAGTGCAGTGGTACGTCGCAAAACTATCCCTATCACAAAACATATTGTGCTTAATATGTGGCTAGTTTTCCTTCAAAATTTTCTCTCCAGTTCTATAATACGTACACCTACACCAGCCACGTGATAAATGTTTTCCCACTGGTTCTGTTGCATACTTTGACACTACCTACTTCTGACTTGTCCCGTAGCATATTCATTTCAGTCGGTACTGTGATAAGTTACCTTGGTCAAGTTATTCGCCACGTCACACAGTGCTCCACAGGTGGCAATTGTCACCTCTTATGACAAGCCCATGTTAAAAGTACCGGTCACTTTCATATAACAGAACTGAAACTATGACAGGTTCATACACACAAAGTTTTAGTCACGTGACCATACCAGTGACTGGTCCATTTCCCGCAGGGATGTATTTGGTGACCTTGCCTTAGGTTTAAAAATCATGAGTGCCAAATTTGAACGAAATCCTTAGGAAAATCTAAATTGGTTCAGAAAACAGAAAATGTGGGCTATTCAAATATCACAAGTGTTAGAAAAAGTGGTCCTGATAAATAAAAAATAGTTAGGCAACTCTGCCCTTGATAAAGGGATTTTGTTATTATACAAAGTTTTAGTGAAATCCGTTGAAAAATAAAATGGGTATAACAAATACGTAAAGCGTATATACAAATTATTTAAAAATATATAGAGACCTTGCCAGGGAGATGAGAAACATGTTAATTAAATTCGAGTGAAATCCGATGAAACACAAACAAAATTTAGAGACCATCCCACAGTGGGATAAATCACAAAATTTGTGGAAATAATTCGGCCATTTGTTAACTTGTGGGCCAATTGCAATGAAATTTGGAACATGCATAAAAGACATAAAATGGAGTTTAAGTTTTGATTTTGCACCTTCCAAACCCTTTGGGGGCGGCAAGATGGCTGCCCAAAGTTGGGTACTTTTTTCATAAAAAATTTTGAGTGTTTGCCATTTTTTTGTTTCTCATCCGATTTTCAAAAAATTACCATATTAGTAATCTTCTTGTAAAGATGAACAAAAAACATGCTTACATGTGTGGGTTACCTCCAATAGTTTCCGAGATATTCCGATTTGAAAATGTGAAATTCCAAATTTTGTCCGACTCAGGTCCAAAGTTTTTCGAATATCGGGAGAAAATTGGGACCAATTTTCGTTTTAAAATAACGGTTATTTAGCCAATAAAATTCTCGATTGAATAAAAAAAAATTAGTTCAATATCTTGTTTCAGTCAAAAATTACATTAGTTTAAAGTAGAAATTAAAAAAAAAGTAAATTTTGGCGATATTTTCCCCAAAAAGCACCAAACTTCTTATCGCTCCAGACAAATATTTTTCTTCTGAACATATAAAGTATGTATACTTTTCTGGAAGGTCTTTTTATATAAATGCGAGTTGTTGTAAAAAAAATTTTGATTTGTAAATACTTTTCCCCCATCCGCTTCCAAAGTTCCATTCCATTTTCTGGAACTGAACAATTGGGCATGTTTGAAATCTCGATTCCTTGCTTCCTGAGCTTCTTCTGTTAGTTCACCTAGAGGAAGAATGTTTGATTCAATGATGATTTTCCCATGGCACAATACCTTATGAACTGTTGGTGTCATTTCTTTCCAGGGATATAATGATAATAGAAGTTTTGTTATTTCGTCGGTATATACTCAAAATTTTGAGGAATTTAGTTTATGTTTACTATTAATTGCCATTAACATGATGTTGATCTTTCGAAGCAACTCCTTGTCAATTCCTGTTATTATTGAAGTAATTTCAAAATCTCTAAAAAACCTTCTTGCTGTATTGCCATCGTTTGTACTTCCGCAACTAGCAAGTGGTTTATCTATGTTTAAGCCTGTCTGCCTTTTAAAGTCTTCTTGTATCCTCCTTTTTCCATCTGCCCTCATTTTTGACATTTCTTCGTTGGTTCTTACTGATTTTCAGGGAAACCGCAAATATGCAATATCATGTTTTTTCCTGTGTGTCGTATGGATCCATGGATAAACTATTTATCCGATTCAGAGCAATTTAAGAATTCTGGCATCGATTTGTTAGAGCATATTTTAGCATATTTTATCCTTTAGAGCATATTTTTGCATATTTCAGCATTAAGAGCATATTTTGCGGTAAAAGCATATTTTTAGGGCATATTTCTAAATTTAAGAGCATATTTGTGTCTTTTAGGGCATATTTTAAATTCTTTTATACATACTTTTTGTTTAAAAATACAATAAACAAAGTGCTAGACACGTAAAGTTAAAGGGGAATCGTCAAAATAAAGAAAACACACAATTGTTTATCACGGAATGTGCACAACCAAAAGAAAGTGACTTTTATAAAAAGTTGTGTGAAGCTTTTGTAGCAGCTGCCATTTCTTTATTTAAAATGCGAAATGAACATCTTAAGAAATTATTTGAGGAATTTACAATTTAAAAGATCTCTACACACAGAGAAAAATTTAGCTATTTGCCAACTGAAATTCGGTTATTACGAACTTCAGTCAGTTGGCACAACTTAACATAAGGTTTCACAACAAAGTTCGGTTAAATCAACTAAATTTTAGTTACAACAACCAAAATATTCAGAAATCTAATGTAAATATCACCGTTCTAACTGAATTAATAAGTTGTTACCATTAAAATACACTTTTCAATTCGGTTGGCACTTTATTTCTCTGTGTGTACGAAAATTGCCTAGACAATATACGTAAATGTTTAAAAAATCAATATATATGGATCTCAATAGATGAAACTACTGATGCGGCTGACAGAAATGTGGCAAATGTTATAGTTGGTGTTTCAAGTTCTGATGAAGAAATTTCAAATCAAAAATTTTTAATACATACTGCTGTATTGGATAAAACTAATCATTCCACAATTGCCAGACTCTTCGATGACTCTATAAAAATACTATATGTTAATTTTGAAAGAAACTTGGTTTTGCTTTTTGTGACGGACGCTGCCCCATACATGGTGAAGGCTGGTAAAACTATCGCAGTATTCTATCCAAAGATGACACATGTGCCATGTATTGCACATGGTCTCCACCGTTGATATGAACGTATTAGAGATTCCTATTAAAATGTAAATAAAGTAATTGCTAACGTCAAAAAAGTGTTTTTAAAAGATCCATGTAGAGTTGATATTTTAAAATATATGTATCCGGCTCTTGCATTACCACCTGAGCCCATAATAACTCGTTGGGGAACTTGGCTTGCAGCGGTTAATTATTACGCCAACAACTATGAACAAATTTTATAAGTTATTGGTGCTTTAAAACAATGCAGAGGCTCAATCAATTAGAATTGCAAAAGAAATATTTGAAAATTCCAATACCAAAACTGAATTGATCTTTATTGTCTCTAACTTTTGGATTTATTGAGAAATTTATAAAAAAAAAAACTGCAAACAACAGGTCTTACATTTGTTGAGCAGTATGGGTTAGTAACAGAAACAATCAAAAATATTGACAAGGTACCAGAATGCTATACCAAAAAAGATATTAAGAACAAACTTGAACAGATTGTAACAAAAAACGATGGTCTGCAAGTCATAGAAAGAATTAGCAAACAGCTGACTGGATCTTCAATAAATTCGCCCCCATTATATCAGTTGATGTTGAAAGAACTTTTTTAATGTACAAATATATGCTTAGATGTAACAGACAACGCTTTTTATTCGAAAATTTAAGTCAAAATTTTGTAGTTTATTGCTACAACAACCTCTATTGAAAATCGTATTTTTTTATAAAAAATAACCGTCCAAAAATTTAAAAGCTGGTATGATGTCATTTTTCAAACACTTTCCTGTTCGTTTATTCTACTTATTGTTTTAATCAAAAAGAAGAAACCGTTAAAAAAAGGATTTATTAAAAAAAATAAAAACGCTAAAATCAGACACGAAAGAGTTCGGAACAGACAGCTTACCAAAAAAAAAAATTATTTATATTTTTTTTTCTTAACTAAATGTAGAATTGACTGAAATATAGAAAAATTTACAGTTTTTTGTAATACGTTTTAAAAACTTAAGTTCCTATTGTTTTGCATTAATTTGTTTTTTCGTTTTAGTTGTTATGTTTATCTTTTTTTGTTATACGCAATTTTTTTGTGTATATTAAATTTAATTGTTTTGATTTTTTAATAAAATATGATTTTTTTGTTTAAAAAAAATATATAAACTTTTTTTGTTTTTAGAGCATATTTGTAAAATTTTAAGGGCATATTTCTATGTTTTTAGTGCATATTTTATGCGCATAAAACACTTTTTTTAGAGCATATTTGCAGTTTCCCTGCTGATTTTGTTTCATTTCCTGCTATGCTTTTATAATTTAAATCATATGCTATGTGTAAGAAGTGTTCCATGAACCGAATGCGGGCATGTAAGGGGGATATGCCAAAACCCAATGCTTTTTTATTAAAAGTCCTTTCATTGGAAACATTTGAAAACTATGGTTTCTTTTCATTGCATATAGTGCAAGTTGAGAGCGTGTCTGTTATGGCATTGCAAACCTTTCCATCGATCATTGTAAGGCTCAAATCAAAAGATATATTAAAGTTGTAATCACCAATCTCAATACAAATTGGCTTCAAAGTACATTTTTCTCCTTCTATATAATCCACCAAATTAATTGACTCTTTTTTATACTCGAAACCAATGGGTCTGCAAAAAGCTTTGGATCCAGGTGCTGAATTGATCCATACATCATCGAAAGCATTACTTGTTGAAGGCTCTGTAGTAGAATATGAACGAATTCTTAATGGAACTAACGATGACATGAATACGCTCTTATATTCTGATTTGTTCTGGCCTTCGGAAGCATGTTTGTATTCAGGAAGGGCTGACAAGCCATCACATCCCCACTTGCACATTAGTACAACATCGCAATCATTGACTCTTTTCAGCTGATCTCTAGAAAAGTCAGAAACAATCCTAGATACTGTGTTTTCGAGCAGAGTAGACAATTCAATGCAAGCTTCATGTTCATTAACAGCAATAGGTTTTGGTAAGATACTATCCTTCTTATCCTTTATTGCGTTATATGAGGGCAGAATTTTGTGTCATTTATCAATCAAAGCCTTTCTCAAAATAAGATATTTATTTTTGCTTAGCCCTAATTCCAACATAAGAGCAATGGCTTCTTCTTCTGTAAAATCTGTATCCGATGAAGGGGTGGGGAAGCTTTTAACAATCCTTTTAAGTCGTTTTGGTGATGCAGTTGGAAGAACATCAGCGATTTGCAACGCCTCTTTAGGGCGATTTTCTTTTTTTAACATGTCCTTAAACGTGTCAGAAACTTCTGTATTTGAATGCGTAGAAAGAGTAATCGATGTTCTTTTTTTTAGATTTTGCACACAAATCATTATAAGGCTTACAGGGTGCACCAACAGCAGAAAAATTTATCTCCAGGTTATCATTCATCCACTTATAATATTTTGTTTTAAATTTCAGAATAGAGCCGGAAACGGACTGCATTTTTTTTTATCAAATACTGTAATAAAATTGTCAATTTTAGATATTTCTACAGTGTCCAATTTAGTGTGATGTGAAGATTCAATTGATGCAACTATAACGTTAACCTTTTCAAATCTCTGTAGTTTTGAGTTGTCCCACAAAGTTAAGCACAATGCTTCATGATTCACTGTTATAACCATAATTGACGAGTTTTTTATGAACTTAAAACTAAACCTATTCATATTTATATACAAATATTAGGTACAAATATTAGCTATCATAACCCATGTAACTGATCTTCATATACTAAGGCCGATAAAATATAAAAAGAGAGGGTATATTTAAAATAGCAATCATAAAACACGTATCTTTGGGTGGGCCCACAAAACCTTTAATATCATTAATGAAGAACATCATAAAACCCTTTTTACCTGACCCAATTATGTAAGATGTGAATACGAGGACACATTAGAAGAAATATATGAATAAGGGCTAATATTTGAAGATTTTCTGTTTAGAAGTTATGAACGTAACATACCAGTGTTTGGTATCGTTGAAAAGAAAATTACCTGTAGACTGCGATTTTTTTAAAAGAGGTTGAATTTAGCCATCTTGGTAAAACAAAAACTTGGGTAATCCAAATATGAAGGTAAAAATTTCAGTTTTTGCTTAAATGAAAATTTTCACTATTCAATAAAATATTTATTAATAGACATAATCCAATGATTTTTTGGATTTAACTAGGTCAACAAATCGAAGCAAATGTCAGAATTTATGATTTTCTGAAAACAATCCCACAATTCCTAAAAATAAAAAAAAAAATTCCAAAAATGGGATTTTTTTCGTTTTTTGCTGCCATGTCGTCATTCAAAGCGGGGATTGGAAATGACTTACACACTACATTAGGTATCTGTTGGAGTATCTAAAACCGGTTTCCACTACACAATTGGAGGCGTGCACAAATTTTAACTGTGAGTTAAAATTGATATTTACCTCAAAAATATGGCAACTTTGGAAGCGGATGGGGGGAAAAGTATTTACAAATCAAAATTTTTTTTAAAACAACTCGCATTTATATAAAAAGACCTTCCAGAAAAGTATACATACTTTATATGTTCAGAAGAAAAATATTTGTCTGGAGCGATAAGAAGTTTGGTGCTTTTTGGGGAAAATATCGCCAACATTTACTTTTTTTTTAATTTCTACTTTAAACTAATGTAATTTTTGACTGAAACAAGATATTGAACTAATTTTTTTTATTCAATCGAGAATTTTATTGGCTAAATAACCGTTATTTTAAAACGAAAATTGGTAACTATTGGAGGTAACCCACTGTTGCGGAGGGTGCGTTCACCGCGTCGCCCCCATTGTAAGACACGTCTCTGGCAAGTTTTCTGGCTACCCCGTCAGCAGCATTTTTCATGCGCAAAGGGAAAGGCAGCCAGAGTCCGGCCTCATCTTCAGGTCACATTGGTGTAGGTTGGTGGTGGGAGGGGCCGATGATACTTGGGAGTGAACCAACTCCTGCCCAGTACCCGGTTCATGATGCCTTTTGTCTTGTGTTGCTGTGGAGAAACGAAGAGAAGGAAATTAAGAATGTTGTTTCGTGTAAAACAATTAAAATTCTTATTTATTAGCATTTTTTTTATACATACCTGATAGCCCGAAATCCAGAACATCGTGATTGCTGAAAATAGAGAATAAATATTAATTTTAATTGGATAAAATAGTAAAAATAATTATAAAGAAAGTGAAATAATTCTTACCCGTGTTTTTTTTTCAATTAAAGGTTTGACGTTTTGCATATTGTTTTCCATATGACGTTTCAAGTAGGTTGGCAGCTCGAATCAGTGTTGGAAAAGGGTGGGTGATGCACAGAGTTGTATTTCTCGTCAAATTAGGTTGATGTCGGTTGGGTTAAAATTTAGTTTGAAAATCGCGGAATTGGGTTCTAGATTCTCGGGGTAGAATTTATTCAGAATAAGGTGTTTTTGGTATTGGATCAAGGGTAATTATAGGAAGAGAACAGGCGACACAAATTTGAAGGAAATTGAATACAATTAAAAGAGAAAATTACTTCTTGAATTGAAAAAGATGGCGTCGTGGCGGGAAAACATTTGATTTTTTTTGAGTAGAAAATAATGTGGAATATGTGGAAGGTAGGTTTTGAGAGTAATGGGTTGTTTAAGTGAAGATACAGAAAATAAGTCAGTATTAAGGTGAAAGTTGAAACGTTCGGTTCGATATTTAGAAAATTTTATAAAACTAGTTCAATCTATAAATACGAAATTAAAAAAAAGATTAATTGCATCAGTTTAATCGGACCGTGGTTTGTGATAAAAATAAGTTAAAAGAGCAAAACCGTAATTTTTTTTTTATACTAAGAAGGATTTATGAAATCCAGATTTAGCTGTGTTTTGGAGGAGAAACGTACTATTGGATTTGGATTTAATGAAATTTATTTTATTTACAATATTGGAAAAAAGAAAAAACGTAAGTTTAGTGGAAACAAAAATTTTAGTTTTCGTGTTTTAATTTGAATTGTTCATAGCTGGCTAAACATCGTTTGGAGGACAATTAAAAGTATCTAGTGAGAAAAAAGGTCCATGGAGTTCCCTGGTTCAACCTATTGGGTAAATTGAAACTTGGACGAAAGGACCGGAAAACCAGCCATTAACTCCATATAGCCATTGGTATAGCCAGGTAAAATATTTTTTTTTGTACGCGTATTACACTGCCAGAGTGAAGAAAATCATCTTATAATAAATTTGAAGTGGTTATAAAAAAAGGAAAATTTTTAGTTGAAAGATAAGAATTAAGAAAAGAAGAAAAGGTTTAAATCAGCAAAACGTTGAAAAAGAAATTTAATTTATGAAATTTAGTTTTAAAGTTTAGTTGATATTGATTTTAAGTATTTGTAGGGCATTCGAGGGTTAAGCTTATCGTATATATTTTATGTGTTTGTAAAGTACTTACTTTTAATATCTGCCCCAAAGTAGTATTTTATTTATTTTTATTTAATTTGTTATTTTCGCGCCCAGGAATGGAAAAGTGGATATTTTGTGTGTTTTTTTTGTAAAACATAGAAAATATGATTTTTAAATAATAATAAAATTAAACAGAAAATTATGTTAGAGAAATTTAAAAAGAAGATTTATTAAAATCTAGATCAAAGAAAAAAAATAAAAAGTCCAGATAGGGTTCACATCTTGCGGGTTTTCAACGTAAGTTGCAGCCTGAAAATATTGTCAGGTTCTTGTACATCCTAAGGGAGCTCCTTCAGGGTAGGTTTTCTATACTTTTGCAGTATCCATATTGGATGAAAACGGATTTGAGCCCTGTGAATAGAAATATATAAAAAAGAAAAGCTAAGTAGAAGTTAAGGTAAAAACTGAAAGAGTAAAATATAAAATAAATAAAATATTCAAGGAAAGATAAGAAAATTGTGAATGAGTTGTATGTATGAAAGTTAGTCTTGTGTGTTAGAATATCGGCGCCTGAAAAGAGATAAAAGCAATTTAAATATTAATGTTTTTTTAGTAAATTTTTAGAAAGAAAAAGTAAAATTTTTAGTAAAAATTAATTTGAGGTTAAGTGTATATTAGTTTTTTTGCAACGTTTTTTTTTTTGTTTAAAATTATATAAAAGAAAATTTATTCTTTATTGGATTATTTTTTGAATATTAAGTTATAGCTCAAATTGTTTAGAGTAATTTTAAGATTATGATTAATAAAAGAATGTTATTTTTGATATGAAAAAATTAATTAGAGAAATGTGGGCTTAATTGGTAAAAGGGTAAAAGGCAATGATGGTGAGTTGAGCGGCGAGGACAGGTTGAGCGGAATATGGGGTCGTATTGGAGATTTGGTGGACAGCTGTACGACCATGGTTGGGAGGGCAAAAGGAAGACCAACATCTGTCTTCACAACATCAGGTGTTATGTTTTTTTTTGTGGTATAGTGTTTTCTTTTTGTTTGATATTAAATTTTACATTTTTTTTTTGTGTTCGAGCGTTCCCAGAGAGAGGGTTGGGACCTGCTGAGGTGTCTCATGGGGTAAATGCTAGCTGGAATCCTCGCTGGCCAAAACGGTTCGCAACACCACACATGTAAGCATGTTTTTTGTTCATCTTTACAAGAAGATTACTAATATGTTAATTTTTTGAAAATCGGATGAGAAACAAAAAAATGGCAAACACTCAAAATTTTTTATGAAAAAAGTACCCAACTTTGGGCAGCCAAAGGGTCTGCAAGGTTCAAAATCAAAACTTAAACTCCATTTTATGTCTTTTATGTATGTTCCAAATTTCATTGCAATCAAACCACAAGTTAACAAATGGCCGAATTATTTCCACAAATTGTACAATATAACATTTAAAAAAGAAAAGGGGCGTAAAAGTAGTTGTGGTAATAAAAATTATGTGGCGATCTCGCCTGGGGTATGAGGATCTCTTGTACCAGTTTTGAGTAAATTCCAGTGAGAAAAATTTTTTTATCTAAGTGAAACTTGCATTCAAAAATTTAAAATAGTGGTCGTAAATGTAGTCGTGGTCGATGAAAAGTATGTGGAGATATTTCGTGGAGATTGAGCAAGTTCCAATGAGAAAATTTGTTTTATCTAACGTAAAATAATGAACTCACAAATTTGTAAAAAAGTGGGAGTAAAAGTAGGCGTGGGCAATAAAAAGTATATGGTGACCTCGACTGAGGTATAGAGAACATGTGTCCAAGTTTGAGTGAAATGCGTTGGAAACTAAAAATTGCATTATTAAATAACAAATTCATATTTTTATAAAGAAATGGGCGTAAAAGTGGGTCAGTAAAAAAATATATGGCGACCTTTCTTGGAGTAAATATATCTACCTAAATCCGTTACAAAATAACAACTTGTATAGCGAACAAATAAACAAACAGAAAATGAATTTCATATATGATGAATTTCATATCAAACCCGATATGCGTTGAACCCGACCCTCTCAGAATTTGATGAAATTTTGCATACAGCTACATTTTACCTATACAAACACAACCTCCTATTTAGAAATTGCATTTTTGAAAATATGTGGGCGTGGCAAGGTATCGAAGTTTTTGAAAAATGACGATAATATGTACTTTCAAGCTGTGATTACTGCGGAATGGCTGAACCGATTTCAAAGATCTTGGTACAATTAGAAAGGTATTTATATTAGCTTTCGAAAGCATACACACAAAAAACTAAAAACGGGTTTCAATTAAAAATTTTATTGAATCAATTAATATTTTACTTGATTTTGCACCTATCACTGAAATGATAGTATTAACTAAAAAAAATTGCAGACAGTTTATTAAAACTCTTTCAGTTAAAATAATAATAATATCCATTAAAAATTACTATAAATGTAAAAGAGTTATTGTTTTTCTTTACAACCTTAATTAAAAAGTTTAGTTAAATTGATTAAAACTTTAATTGAAACTTGAGAAGAAAACAATGGTAGTTTTAATTGAAAACTCGTATTTTTTTTTTATTTTTGTCATATGCCACCCATTAAATAAAAAAAGAAATGCAGGTTTGTAAATTAAATTGACATTTTATTTATAATAAAATTAAAGCTTTTTAATATAAAAATGTATTATAAGAAAACAAATAAAAGTAAAGACAAAATTTTGTTTCGCTTGTCTTGTCTTGAAATGTTTCTTGTAATTGAATTGCTTTTTTAAAAAAATCACACACACAACTTTAAAATGATAGTTTAATGACACTTATACTTATTGCAAATTTAATTATTTACAAAAATGATAGTTTAATTGTCCTTTTTCGATAAGGTTTATTTAAAATTTAAAATTTATTTAAAGTGCACATGTGGATTTAAATTTTAAATCCACATGTGCACTTTTATTACCACAGATAAAACACGAAACTCAATTAAGTTTTCGTGCGTACACGAATATCTCAACAAAAAGAGTGTTGCAAGCTCTAGTGAAATAACTACGATTTTGCGTGTATTTGAAGTCGGTAAACTATTCAATTTATTAAAAGTTAATCATTTGCGATTTTTTTTCTTTTTTTTACAAATTAAATAATATATTGATATAATTAAACCTTTGTTTGATTATTTAATCTAAATAAAATAAAAAAAATAGTTTGCCAAAATTTAAAAAATTTTGTCTACATGTTGTCAACACTGTATGGATATATTAGAAAATTCAATAAATTTTTTAATTGAATCAATTAAAAAAATGGTTTAAATTGCCATTGATATTCAAACAATCTATTAATTAGATATTTTTGGCCCATAATTTTTTCTGTGTACACAGTAATGCTTTCGGAAGCTAAATAAAACTTTAAACTGGGAAAACACTTCAAAGGCCAAGTGTTTTTTTCGAAAAACAATTTTTTTAAAAACTAAAATGGCGTTTTTTTTCTTTTTTTTAAATTTTTTTTAAGTAAATGTATCTCTTGTTAACTTCCTTATATTTTGATATCATTGTGTGACAAAAAAAATAAAGTTGCTATACTTTGAAAGTTATACAGATTTTTTTGTAATTCTAATAGATTAGAACAAGAATCGTATTATCAAATTTTTCAGACACCCCCAAAATATGGACTTACCTTTGGAAATTTTTTTTTTTAGATTTAATATATAATTTTGCGCAGCTCATACTGTTGACTTTCGGAATATTTACTAACTTTTAGTGAAGTTTCACCTAAATTTATAAAAGAATGGAAGCTTTGAGATCCTGTAATAGTTTTAGCATTTTTATACCTTGAAAATAGCTCTTCTTTTGTTTTGTTATAGTCGTCAGCGTCTGCAAAAGCAACTTCTATGGATGTCTTATAAGTTTGTGAAGCCCAATGATAAAGGTCTTTCTGCGTTTGAATTTGGTTTTTATTTGCAATGCTATAATTCCGAGCTCCATTTCCTCTACTACAGACACATTTGTTGACAATTTTGTAAAACACATCATTAAGCTGGTGCCACATCATTTCATAGCTAAGCGCAAGTCCCGATTCGTAAGTGAAAAAACATTACATTGCTGCCAGGAGAAATGCTAATTCAAATGGATTTCGCTGAAAACTATGCGTTTGTTATACAAAATGCCGTTCAAGGATACCATTGGAATAATAATCAAGCCACGATACATCCGTTCGTTGTTTGTTACAAAGATAACGCAAAATTAATTCATAGAACCTTTGCCATAGTATCCGATTGTAATATCCATGATAGCATAGCAGTTCATCTGTATATTTCAAAAATTATTAATTTTGTTAAGACCAATATAAGCAATTCAATTACGAAAGTTATCTACGTGTCAGATGGTGCATTAGCACAATACAAAAACAAATACAACTTAATTAATAGTGTCCGACCGAACAGTTCGGCCAAAAAACTATATTTTGTCGGTTTTTTGATATCTTGAGGCAATGATGACAAATTTTGGTATTGGAAACATGTTTGTTGAGCCGATTTAATTCGATTTTGTGTATAAAATTTAAGAGAAAAGCCGAAGTTTAGCTATAAAGTTAAAAGTTCGGCCGCCGAACTATTTTCAATTTGGCCGAACTTTCTGAAGCCGAACAGTGAATTCATTGCTTAACTACAGACTTTTCTTCAAATTTGACACTCAAAATAGCATCTAATCAGCCCAATAAACATTTTTCCATCCGCCAAATTTGTCCATAATGCTTTAAAATACCGAATACAGACCAAATGCATTTTCTGGCTGAACTGTTCGGTCGGACACTAGTAATTAATTTATGTCATCATAAAATTGATTTCGATATATTCGCTGAGTGGCACTTTTACGCAACCAGCCATGGAAAATCTGCATGTGATGGTATAAGTGGGACATTAAAAAGAGGAGCTCAGAGTTATAGCACTGCAAATAAAAACCAAATTCAAACGCCGAAAGACCTTTATCATTGGGCTTCACAAACTTATAAGACATCCATAGAAGTTGCTTATGCAGACGCTGACGACTATAACAAAACAAAAGAAGAGCTATTTTCAAGGTATAAAAATGCTAAAACTATTACAGGAACTCAAAGCTTCCATTCTTTTATACCTTTAGATGAAACTTCACTAAAAGTTAGTAAATATTCCGAAAGTCAACAGTGTGAGCTGCGCAAAATTATGTATTAAATCTAAAAAAATAAAAATAAAAAAAAAATTTCCAAGTCTAAGTTTATATTTTGGGGTGTCTGAAAAAATTGATAATACGATTCTTGTTCTAATCTATTAGAATTACAAAAAAAATCTGTATAACTTTCAAAGTATAGCTACTTTATTTTTTTTTGTCACACAATGATATCAAAATATGAGGAAGTTAAAAGAGATGTATTTACTTAAAAAAAATTAAGAAAAAAAAGAAAAAAAAAACGCCATTTTAGTTTTTAAATATTAAATATTATATTAAATAGACCCTTCTAAAAAATATTGTTTTTGGAAAAAAACACTTGGCCTTTGAAGTGTATTCGCAGTTTAAAGTTTAATTTTTTCAGTGTAATATACAATTTTTACAGTGTATGCTTTCGAAAGGTAATTTAAATACCTTTCTAATGGTACCAAGATCTTTGAAATCGGTTCAGCCATTCCGTAGTTATCACAGCTTGAAAGTACATATTATCGGCTTGAATAACGATATGTTAATTATATAATCTTTGATTCCCTGATTCCAAATCCGGCATCCAAATTTTTTTATCATGTAACAATTTTGAGAAAACCGAGGCTAAAGTTGCTATTTTGTTGTTTTCTGAAGCCTTTTATTACACGATTGACGCTTTCTAATGATACAAAATAAAGCTAAATATTTAGAATACACTTTACTCTTAAAGAGACCGCAATGATATTTTCTGAAACTGTTTGTTAAAAAGAGTAAAGATCAAATGCCGTCTACAAAAAAATTTAAATTAGTTGTCAATATATTTGAGAAACAGCATTATTATTTCGTACAAATTTTAAGATCGCTTATATTTTAAATGCAATTTAAATAAAGTTGGTCTAATAATTTTAACATATTTCGCCTATGTTGACAAACGGAAAGGTCAAAGTTTATTCCGTGACCCTTTTCCCCTAAAATACCGTTACCGAAATAAAAGAAAATAGCGTTACCATTACCCGCATTCGAATCGGTTACCAGTCATGAGGTTAAAGCTTGGGAAAATAGCGGTTTTTTTACGAAAAATTTTAGTTTTTAATCCTTAAAATCGAAACCCTTTGCCCCATGAATCTAATTTGAATCTTATTCGATAAGAAATTGTATTCTTTTAAATTTTGGTCATAGTATTATTTTTGCTAAAACTGATAGATTTAGTAGTATTTAACATTAATCAGGCCAGGTTGTTGTGGCCACTTTAAAATCAAATATAAATCTTTTTTCTAGTTTGTGGAATATCTTTTTAACGTCGTAATAGTTTTTATTCTAAATTAATCGATATATACATAAAATTATGATTTCAAAACGGTATACAAATCCAAAATCGGTTAAGAACTAGCCCAGTAATAAAAAATTACCCAGACCACTAATGTGCCAAATACGACGTTACCAGGAAATTCGAGCACACATCTAAATCGTTTGTGAAATTGATTACTGTAACACAATTTTTTTATTTAATAGACCTATGAATTGTGTGATATGGAATATGGGGGAAATTGTGTGTTTTGGTAATAAGGCTTATAGTAATGTTATAAAATTTTTAAAATCTAAAATTAGCTACTTTTGTACCTTCTGTTGTATTATTTTATCATCATTACTCAAGGCTGATAAGAAAATGGTTTGGACATAGTTAACCCATGTGTACCTGCGGCCCAAATGGCCCCTGACATTTATTTAATTTTACCAAAAACGTTGGAGCTTTGCTTAGAATTATTATGACGCATTGTGTGAAGCCGCCGTGATAAAAGTTTTGGCCTAATTGAACAACGTTGAAACGTGGCATTGGGATTAAAGGAGATACTGCGGAATTTTATATATATTTGAACGAAAAATATTAATTGTTGTTTTACAAACCTGCCTAAGCTATTCTTTTAATACATAGAAAAATATTCTGAACTAAATTAACCCTTAGATGCTCTTGGTGTCAAAATGACCCTTACTTGAAAAGTACGATAATAGCATGACACAATATAATTTTAAAGTTTTTTCAACTAAGATTCATTTTGAGAATACCTTTTTATTGATTAAAAGAATGACTTACCAACGTTTGTAAAAAAAAGAATTTTAATAAATTAAAAATTTAATTATTTTTCTTTGAGTTTGAATTTTAACGTCTTTTTCAGATTAATACTATAATTAATATGCAATTTTATTTAATTTTAATTGTGAAAGGCGTGGTAGAGAAGAATGAGTGTATTTTCTAAAAATCATAACTACATTGCAAATTTTCAATTTTCTGAATCAGACTGCGCAGTTTCTGGTATTGAACCTTCGTCAGTGACCTTGTTTTTTGTTTTTGAATTTGAATAATGTAATATTTGTTATGTTTTTATTTGTTCGATTGCGTCTATATGAAATTTTCTGTGCAATCACTGACCATGGTATAGATAAACTGATTTCTAATGCCACATGCACTCGCACTACACGTTAGACAGAGCGCTTTAGCCCACTGATCTATCATCAGGTCGAGTTTTGTTGTGATTAGAACTAGTTTTATTCAATACACGGTGTTTTTGTTCTTGCATACATAATCTCAGAAGTACAACTCCAACAACACAACAGTTCTATTTTTAGAAACTTACCTCACTCTAATGTCCACTGTTTTCCCATATGTTGTACGTGATGCCACATCTATAATATTCTCTGTGTAGTCGATAGATGGCGCTTACGTAGTTAGGGAAGAATTGCCAGAGAGCAAAGTTTGATTTTTGTTTGAGTTTGAATTTTAACGTCTTTTTCAAAATTGTTAGCGCGACAGCTCCACACATTGTATCATAATACTTCAAATCAAGTTTCTTAAAATTCAACAGTAGTATACAAATGAAATAAATATGTTTAGGGTCATTTTAGGCCGCAGGTCCACATGGGTTAATGATGCCCAAAAAAATTTTATTATCCACTTGGAGTAATGCTGCAAAAATAAAGCAACGAAGTGTACAAAAGTAACTAGCCTTGTTATTAATAGGGCAAAGAATTGTTTAAATAATTTAGAAATTAAGATGGTCCTTATTGATGGGAAGAAAAAATATCGATGGCTGTTTTGCAGTAAGAAACAAAAATATTAATGATGGGTGTGAAAATATAAAGGAAAAATTTTAAATTTCTTTGTGTGAAAAAATGTTATTCTCTAAATATTGTTTTAATAAGATGGTTTTATTATTTTAGGTGTGGAGGATATTTTTTGGCTAGAAGCGTGAAACAAGGGGCGGTCATATGTTTATAACTCTTTAATCTACAATGTAAAATTTGAGTTGAATTTGTATAGGAAGCAAAACTCTGCTTGCCAACATAGTGTTCGCAACTAAAATGTGTTTACATCAATAAAATTCTTTGAGTAGTTTTATGCCATCACTAAGGAGGGTTGTAATGAATAATAAAATAGGAATCAGAACTTTGTTTGACACCATATGGCTTAAAACTATTTAAAATTTGTTTAGGGTCAAAGTAAAAGACAATTTGTATTTACACATGTTTTTATATTAATTTGTTTATTACACACTTAGATGTTTATGATACATTTCAATTAGGTTAATTACAGCTTGACTTCTATGTCTATAGATGAAGCAGTTGCAAGTATCTGATCCCTCTATGCAACTATCAATAGACCATGGACAATCGATAAAATGCTCCCCATGCATCGAGTCTAAGCACTCCTTATTTTCAAATTCATCCATTATATTCATAAATTTTAATATGAAATGGAGATCCTCAAAGGAAATGTATCCATCATACTCAAAAAGAAATGCGTTAATTCTTTCGCGTAGTGTCGGAAATTCCATCATTATTATCTTATCTGTATTTTTTAATACTAATTAAAAAATTTATTTTTCTTAATGTGAGAAGAGGATACTTGACAAATATATCCCTAAACTACTAATTATATAAGAGTGAGGGAATACAATGATTTATCATGCACTTTCCTTCACTCTGGATCGATCAATTGGAGGGTGGAGTTAAGGCATAAGACATTTTTCAATTATTTTCCTTAATTTTAATTATAGGAATGTAAGAACAATCATTTAATAAAAAGCCGTCCAATAGTAAAGTTAAAAATGGATATTTCATCATCTCTAATTAATAAGTTTAATAATTTCAAGAGTAAACCAATTCTCTATATTAAAGACATGGAGAATTTAAAATCCTATACTGTGTTGAAAGCCATACGAATTAAAACTAAATTTGGCGAATGCATAAGACTTGAAGGTGAAAATAACATTATATTTCTACCAACTAGATATAACGCCATGACTGAAGAAGAACTAGTGGAATTATCCTCTGGTAATTACTGCATCAAAAAAGAAGCTGGAGTAGACGAGAAATTATATCAATTGCAGCTGGAGCAATTCAATTTAAATAATAAATATATTATTCTTCAAAATAGTACATATCCAGTATGGAATTAAAATGTAAATAAATATTATTAAATAAAACAAAATAATATAGTTTATTTAAAAAAGTTTTCTTTTTATTTATTATAAATTTCATACAAAAATTGTAGGCATAAATGTCCACAATTATACGAATTATATTTTTAATGTTGATAGTAGTTAGATTCTAAATTTCTAACCAAGTGTTTTACTACTTCCAACGGTGGCTGCAAATTTCCAAAACTATCAAAATATTCATTTTGTTGATTATTTTTATAGTATGCTACCCAATGTGTTCCAGAGCCAATTGATGAATCTAAATTAATAATTCCACATTCTTTGAGTCTAGGACGTTTGGGGAGTGAGTCTCGCATAAAAATACCTCTAAAATAGGGAATATGTGTTACAAACAGTTTTTTGATGATTTATTACATACAAGACCATATCCTTTTTTATATGGCTTAAGAAATAATCCTTTTCCCATTGCAATAGCCTCCATTGTTTTATTATGTTTAATGGCCTCATCAAGATTTTGCTTTGCATTTTTAGCAGTGTTAATTGCTTTAGCAATAGCTGCTCCACCAGAAGATATACTACCTAAGGCTCCGAGTGCTGTAAGAATTGGTACTAAAATCAAGAAACCTCCAATATTGGGAACATTTATTATGCGAGGTATAACAACTTTAGATTTTTTTCCTTTTAGAGATTTATTGATAACTCTACGTGCAATTTTAATAGCGTCATTAATATCTCTGGGTTTTTCCTTCTTTAAACTTTTTGTAGCCATTCTTACCGCATCGTTAAAACTTTTCTTTCCACTTTTGTATTGACCCTTTACCCCCATTCCAAATTTAACTTTTGCTTTCATTGCGTTGCTTGCAAAATATGCATTTGTTTTCTCGCCAATACTACTATCCTCGGCTAAAACTCTTTCCCAAGCACGATTTTCAAGTATTTTATCAGCTTGATGTCGTTTATTAATATCCCTATTTTGGGAATATGCTATATCGTGTTCTTTGCAAGCTGCATCCAAAGGATTTATACCCTTATCACCTCTATTAATTCATTTTTCTA
Organism: Delia radicum; assembly: GCA_021234595.1. Taxonomy (NCBI): domain Eukaryota; kingdom Metazoa; phylum Arthropoda; class Insecta; order Diptera; family Anthomyiidae; genus Delia; species Delia radicum. The sequence continues at coordinate 120,258,800 of CM037851.1, forward strand.
ATTTAGAGCCTGGTCCACAATATTGATAGCCTGGTAAATGTAATTCAATTGGTAAGGAATTGATAATTTTATCAAACACTCCACTCCCATAGATAGTTGAGGTACGATTAATTGATTTATTATAATGAAAAACCATTTTATATCTAGAAAATTAATAAAATATTATATTTTTAGAGTTTTTATTTTATTCACAAAAATGCGCTTGATCAAACAACATAATAATATTATTGTAAGGAATGTAGATTCCTCAACTAGTATCCCCAAGAAAGTAAGACATAATATCTTATTACCCAATTCTATTAGATGTCTTATAGTTGGACCATCCAACTGTGGAAAGACTAATGTGATGATTAGCCTTATTGAAAGTCCAAATGGTCTTAAATTTGAAAATATATATTTATACTCGAAATCACTTTATCAACCTAAATATGAATATTTAAAGAAACTTATATCACCGATAAAAGGAATGGGTTATTTCACATTTTCTGATAATGAGGGTGTTATGCCGCCAGATGAAGCCAAAAATAACTCAATTTTTATATTTGATGATGTTGCTTGTGAAAAGCAAAATAATATTCGTAAATACTTTTGTATGGGTCGTCATAAAAATGTTGACTCCTTTTATTTATGTCAGACTTATACCCGAATTCCAAAACATTTGGTACGAGATAATGCAAATATGATAATCATGTTTAGGCAGGATGAAATGATCACGTTGGTATGGATATGAGCTATAAAAAGTTTTGTGATATATGTCAAGAATGTTGGAAGGAAAAATATGGATTTTTAATAATAAGTAAAGATGATGATTTAGATGCTGGTCGATACAGAATGTCGTTTAATTTTTTCATTGAAATATAAAAAAGGTAAATTCATAAATTCTACTTAGTCAAGAATAGAACATTGAATCAATTTCATCTAAATTGATTTCTATACAATCATCTGTTTATTAATATCATACCTTCTAAAAGACTAGAACAGCTAAAAATACCTAATCTGATAAATCAGAACAGCTAAAAATGCCTAATCTGATAAATCAGAACAGCTAAAAATACCTAATCTGATAAATCAGAACAGCTAAAAATATCTAATCTGATAAATCAGAACAGCTAAAAATACCTAATCTGATAAATCAGAACAGCTAAAAATACCTAATATGATAATTCAAATCGTCTACAAAAGTTGAAAATAATTTAAACGTGAAAATGGAGGAAAATGTGTTGGAAGAGTTAGTAAAGACGAGAAATGCTTTGAAAAGAAAATTTCAAAGTTTAAAAACTGGAGAATCTAACACATCTAAAAAACTCAAAGATACATTTAAACCCATAACAGAACCATTAAAAGAATTTATTGATATTAATAAAAATAAAAATATGTTTTCAAAAATCATTAAAGATGAAATTAAAAATGAAATGGCTAATTATTCAAATATAACCTTTAACAAACCACCAATGAATTTCGAATCAAGTACCCCGAAGAAGGAGCACGTAAATAACGATGATAAACATGAGATACAAAACTCTTTATATAAGACAAATGATGATGACGATGATGATTTCTATTCTCAAGGGGATATACTGGATAGTGATAATGTTGATATTTCAACAAAACCAATAGATTTATCTCAGCTGAGTAGAAAAAACGAACTGGATACTCTATATGGTCCGAACAAAGATTCTAATGGAGAATGGAAATTTGAATATAGCAATATAAAATTAAGTGAAGATAAAATTGAAGTAGGAAACCAAATGTGGCACCTAACACCAGGCCTATATCAGTTAATGTTTTACCTAAAACCGAAGAATTACGATTAAACTGAATTGGCAATTTACAAGAAGATTTTAATGCAAACAAATGCTCATAAAAGAGACTTTAAATCAGATGCTCAAGTAAAAGGCACCAAGGCATACAAATATAAAAACATTATAAGTAACCCAGCAAAATAAGAGCTGAGGAAGAAGTAATAAAAACACCACATCTACTGAGCCGGATGTGATGCAAGTTTAGGTGAATCATTAATGATTTTAACATTGTCGTGTCATTGGGCGGATGGAGTGAATATATAACTTCCTTAATAGCATTTTAAACAGTGCATGGATGCTATTTTTCAATAGTTCATGGAAGGTCTTTTTCAAATATATATTAACATTTTTATTTAATAAAAATGTGCAGCATACTTTATGGATGTTTCTTTAAATATTAAAAAAAAAAATCTTTTGGGGCCAGCGAGTATTGAACACACGAATCTGAGTTACGATCTGCTGTATTAAAGTAGACCGCTCTACCATTTGCACCAAAGTTACTTATGCAATACAACAAACTTAAAACGAACTTAAGTTGAAAATATTGATATATTTTTATGAAAACAAGAAAAATATGCTACACAAATATATAATAAAAAAGATAAAATAATGATTTTTTAAACAATTTTTTTATGTGATTTCGTATCACTGAGATATAAATTATTTTTAAAATATTTTTAAGTTTTGATGAGGTTAAAAAAATATTAAGAAATAATAAAAATGCTCATTTAACAATTTTGAAGTCATTGCATATTTTAAAATATTTTTTTAATAATTAATTTGACGGGAAGTGTCTTTAATAAGATAAAATCTACCAGACAATGAAAAAAAAATATTGGAGAAGTAGTTTAACTACAGGTAGGGAAAAGTGGCCTGCAATGAAACGAGCGTGCCTTGGAACGTAAGATTTACTAATTAATTATTATTATTAAGAAACTAGCTTTCAAAATTTGGCTGCGATATTTTTCGTTTTTGGTAATTTTTTGCGATCCGAAACAATAATTCTCAAATAGATTTTTGAAGCCAAAATCAAATTTTTTACCTAATTTTTTTGAATATTGCACACGCTTCAAGGCACACCTAAAAAGTATATCTTGAAACAAATATGAAAAATTCGATAAACTAATTTTTAGCAGTGAAATACATCTTTGCATTTTCGTATCAATATAACAATAAAAAATATAAAACCTTACGTTTTTTTTATATTTTTAAATAAGTTTTACAAAAAGTTCCATCGCAAAGACAAAAAATAGATTTTTATCAAATAATTATTTGTCCACTCTGGATAACAATGTTCTAAAAAAAATTCTTTATGATTAAAGTCAAGATGTTAATTATTTGGTTGTTTTTAAATTACTTAATTCTCTTAAAATACTCAGAAAAAACTAAATTAAATAAAAAATACTAAAAAAATAAATTAGAATAAAAAAAAAAATAAAAAAAAAATTATCTCCCCGGCCCGGAATTGAACTCGCAACCTTCTGATTGAAAATCCAACCACTTACCACCTCAACCTCCATATAAAAAAAAAATATATATGAACTTATAAAAAAGTACTTCTTATGATGTTATTAATTTAGATACCAATTAATTTATATGGTGATGCAAATGCTGTTTAAAATAACTTTAATTTAACATTTTTGGCAGTTGTTAACAAAAACTTCTATTAAAGTGAAAAATGTGCGTATGCTAATGCTTTGGAAGTTAAATTAAAGAGGTTCTTAAAGCACTACTTCCAGTTTATTTTGCTGGGAAATTATTTAAAAATGATAAAACTGGAAGTGGTCTAATGAAATTGAATTCAAAAAAATCAAATTATATATATTGGAATGATCCGAATGAGTTGGTTGATCGCCTTCGGCTATTGATAGCATCACAAACAGCTGGTAATAATAATCATAATAACGAAATAGTCTCAATTATTGAAGAATTACGAGAAGCTGATATTATATAAAATCTATTGATGATCAAGTTGAATAAATAATCCATACATAACATTTAACAAGTTTGGATGTCATATATATTGAAAATTACAATTATGAGAAATTTAATATAAAATAAATAAAATGCTGCCAAAGTGCTTAATTTCATTGTGGATAGCGTTAACATCATTTACTAGCAAAACGAGAGGAAATATATTCAAAATATTTTGGAAGAAAAAGACTGACCATCAAAAATTTTCCTATTCATACAAAACAACAGAAATAAAAGAAACAGTATTATAGAGAGCAATAATGAATACGAAACGAATTCTCGTAAAAGAGTTGCATAAACAAGCTAGAAAAAATTTTCAACGTCGTAGGGTAGTAATGAAAGGTATAGATGATTTATAGCAGGCTGATCTGGTTGAAATGGGGAATTACTCAGTGTATAATAATGACTTTCGATATCTACTGACAGTTATTGATACGGTTTCAAAGTTTGCTTGGGCTGCACCTCTTAAATCAAAAACTTCAACAGAAAGATTTAAAACCTTTACAAAAATAAATATTTTTGTTTTTATTTACTTCACACATTATTTGACTATTAAAATGTCAATAACATTAACATTGAGCGGAAGATCATCTGATTTATCAGCAAATTATTTTCCCCGCATAAATTTAAATGAGGACTATGAATGTGCATTGATTGATTTTTATTCATACAACAGCACTTAGGGCACTCGTGACTAAGCTAGTTGCTTTTGGTGTCGGTAATGTCTTCTCTCGATTTATAACGAGTTTTCTCAGAGACCGCACTATACGTGTTGTTTTAGATGGGGTCTCATCAAACGAGTTTCAGCTAAATTCAGGGGTACCGCAAGGTTCTGTTCTTTCTCCTACCCTTTTTCTTATTTTTATTAATGACCTTCTTGGTCAGACCATCAACCCTATCTACTCTTTTGCAGATGACAGCAACATTTGTCATTCATTTTCATTCGATCATAGGCCAAGCTCTTTGGAGATAGAGGGCATGCGGCAGAACATGAATGACACACTCAATCAAGACCTTTCTACAATCTCCGAGTGGGGTCGCGCGAATAAGGTCGATTTTAATGCACGCAAGACCCAATGTTGTATGTTAACCCACAGACGGGCTGTGGAATTGACATTGTCATCTGTAACTATGGATGGTATAGGTATTGAGGAATCGGATACTCTTGATGTTCTGGGCATGAGAATACAGTGTGATGTCCGTTGGAATAAGCACGTATTTCAAGTGTCGAAAGAGGCATTCAAGTGTCTCGGTTTTCTAAAACGGTGCAAGACTTACTTCACTCCATCCGATCTCCTTACTATTTATACCAGCTATATCCGGCCAAAAATGGAATACAACTCTCATATATGGGCAGGGGCTCCACTGTCTATTCTGAAGCTTCTGGACCGTGTTCAGGGGAGGGCGGTGAAGCTTATCAATGACAGTAGTGTATCCAACTCTATTGATTCATTGGAGCATCGTCGGAATGTGGGTTGTGTGTCACTTTTCTATCGATATTACCATGGGAAATGCTCATCTGAGATAAGTGAACTTATTCCACGAGCCCGAGTTTTTATTCGTAATACTCGCTTATCTAGTAGAGCACATCCGTTTGTAGTTGATTGTCCTGTGTTTCGCACAACGCATTACAGAGAAAATTCTTTTTTTAGTCGAACGATTCGTATGTGGAACAAACTTCCCGCAGAAGTCTTCCCTGTTACTTACAATTTAGAAAAATTTAAATCAAATATCCACAAACACTACTCCCTCTTTCCTCCTTCCCATACCTTATTTTCCTGATCAATACAATGCACTGCATGAGTAGGGGGCATCCCCTGAGTATTGGTTAAATTATAAAAAAAAAAAAAAAAAAAAAAAATAATGATGACTATAACAATTTATTTCAAATTGGTAATGATGTTATTAAAGTGTCCATTGAATCATATGAATTGAAAGATTGTTAATTTTATGAAAGAGGAATATGAGAAACGTAATGTAGGAAAAGCTATTAATATAGAGGCGAATAATAATACAATGCAAGTTCAAATATTTACTTCCGATGATCCAATATTTTTCAATGGAGAAAATTTAATCAATGCACATTCATAGTCCTCATTTAAATTTATGCGGGGAAAATAATTTGCTGATAAATCAGATGATCTTCCGCTCAATGTTAATGTTATTGACATTTTGATAGTCAAATAGTGTGTGAAGTAAATAAAAACAAAAATATTTATTTTTGTAAGGGTTTTAAATCTTTTTATTTAATAAAATATGTTTTTAGTACATTGATATATAATTCTTAAAAATTAACTTATTAGATATATTTATTTGAATGATTCTCATTTTTTGGCTTTATTGTCTTCCTTTCTACGTTGACATTTATCTTCTGTGTGATCACTACTGCCACAATAATTGCAATATTTCAATTTTTCATATTTTACTTCAGAGCTCTTGAAAAACTTATCCATTTTATTTTTTTTTCTTATGAAGTGATCACTTATTAAGAGTTTCAATTCAATTAAATTAAAATATAATACAAGTATTCCTCTTATATTCAATTCTACAAAACTTAGTAATAATCTTATAAAATTTCATTTTTATTAATCCAAGAATTGTGTTGATTTGAAAAACCTAACCATTTTACATATGCTTTATCATCCTTTAGTTTTAAAATTTTTTCAACTAGATAGGTGTCTGGAAAGCGAGTCTTTAAAAGTTCTTCATCATAAAATCCACCTTCAATTTTATTTCCTTGATAAGTAAGTTGCAGGATATGTATTTCTCACAGATTTAATTTTGAAAATTTCTGTTGTCCAATTAGGTGTATACCTCTTTTCAAAAATATGTTTGTATTTACTTACGGTCTGTTTTTACAATACGTGTATAATTTCAGACGAACGTGTGGCACCCGAACGAAAACGTAAGGAAATGAGTTTTTATAATTCGTTCGCCTGACTTACGTTTGAGTACGTTAAGCTTTATGTTATGTCAAACAGTAGAGATTGCCATGACATTGCTTTTCGGTTTTTGTTAGTTTATTTCATATACAAATAACCCATTTTTCGTTTGCTAGATGGCAACCCAACACTATAATTGAAATATAAACAAAAACAGCTGATTTTTGCTAAAAAAAAAAATTAATTTATTTTGTTTAGAAAACAATAAAAGTGGATATAAAAATATAATTTGTATAAAAAAAAACAAAAACATTTACAACTAAAAATGTAAATAAATATAAATGAAAATAAATATAAATGAAAATAAAAATAAAAATCATTATTCTTTTTTTTATTACAATTTTTTGTTAAAAAGTATTACAGTAAAACCCGGTTAAGATGAACTCCGAGGGACCAAATAAATTAGTTCGTCTTAAGCGAGGTTCGTATTAAGCGGGTATTTTTAACGATAAAAAATATGTATTTATTAAAACAAAAACAAGATTTTTACATAAATAAAAAATAAAATTAGCATTTAATGCATTCACAATTAAAATTCTTCATTAAAAAAAATCTGTTATTTTTTCTGAATGACTGAATTAACGATTTCATTCGTTATAAGTTTCTCTATTACCAAAATATGATTGTCAGCTTCTTCGGCACACGATTTTGTTCGAATATATTACTTGACAAATTTTCAACATCGGCAGGATTAACAATTTCCAATATTTCTTCACCTGATAAAGTATGTGACGTTAAAACATTAGCATCTATATCTAGAAAGTCATCCACGGATATGAAATTCATATTAGGTCTATCCCATTATACGGACAAAGAGTGTACTAAACATGGTAATTTGTATGAAAACGAGTTTTTGGGACTGCTTAAAACAGTTCGTAATAGCCGAGGGTTCGTATTAACCGAGTTTGTATTATAAGATGTATTTTATATGAAAATTTTTGCCAAAACGTCGGGACTTTTAAATTAGTTTGTATTAACCGAGGGTTCGTCTTAACCGAGTTTTACTGTATTTTTTTTTTAATATTAAATTGTGTTGCCTTTTTTCTTTGACGAATACTTTTTTGAGAACGTCTGTTTTTGACGTTTGTGACGTTTCAAATCGCATTGTGGAAACCAAAAAAAGAGACGAAAACGACAACTCTTACGTTTTCACTCAATTCAAAGTGACATTTGCATTACAAAACCCCAAAATGAATTTCTTCACTCATTTACACGAATTTTTTGAGTGACACGTCTTACAAAACAGACCGTTATACGTACATAATCTCCAACATGGAACTTTGATATTTTATATATTTTTAGATGATTGTATACGGTGTTTAACAACATTTCTCATTTTTAGAATTGACATCAATGGGTGCCATTTTAATTGTTCGATGAATTTTTTTATTGTATCGGTCAACTAATTCTTCATACAAGTCAATCCAATGATACGGCCCATTGTAGCTAAATTCTTTCCACATCATTCCTTTTAAGGTTCTATTGAATCTCTCTACGATAGATGCCTTCATTACACTATACGTTGAGTAGTGATTTATATTATATTTTTGTACCAGCTTTTGAAAAAGCTTATTTAAAAATTCTTTACCATCATCGGTATGTAAATTTTTTGGTATACGTCCTAATTTAAATATCGCTTCTATCGCTTTGGCAACATCTGTTGAAGTTTTTGATTTAAGAGGTGCAGCCCAAGCAAACTTTGAAAACGTATCAATAACTGTCAGTAGATATCAAAAGTCATTATTATACACTGAGTAATTCCCCATTTCAACCAGATCAGCCTGCCATAAATCATCTATACCTTTCATTACTACCCTACGACGTTGAAAATTTTTTCTAGCTTGTTTATGCAACTCTTTTACGAGAATTCGTTTCGTATTCATTATTGCTCTCTATAAGACTGTTTCTTTTATTTCTGTTGTTTTGTATGAATAGGAAAATTTTTGATGGTGAGTCTTTTTCTTCCAAAATAATTTGAATATATTTCCTCTCGTTTTGCTAGTAAATGATGTTAACGCTATCCACAACAATTTGGGCGTTGTGGTGTAATGGTTAGCGCGTTGGACTTTTACACAGAAGGTCCCGGGTTCGATCCCCGGTGCCGGCAACATCAAACTAATATGTATGAGTTTTTTCTATCCCTCATACGTATCGCAATGTCCACCTTCGGTGTTTCCATAGTAATTAACCCCACCGAAGTAAAATAATGAATCAGGGCTATGAACCAAAAAGCTTCAATAAGTTCGCCAACTCTCCATCAGGTCGCGAGCAACAACTGTTCTGAGACTTATCATCTCGCGCAATTACAATGTTGCCATGTCTGAAGCCCCACCTTTCCCCACCTTTCATCTCTATACTATCCCTTTCCAAAGAAAGCAACACACTAAATATAGGAAGTATTTCCTGAGTGTTGCCTCTCTTTAAAAAAAAAAAAAAAAAAAAAAAAAAAAAAAAAGTAAGCACTTTGGCAGCATTTTATTTATTTTATATTAAATTTCTCATAATTGTAATTTTCAATATATATGACATCCAAACTTGTTGAATGTTATGTATGGATTATTTATTCAACTTGATCATCAATAGATTTATAAGTTAATTTATATTAAAATTAATTAATATAAAAAAAACAAAGTTTTTTTTATTTTATTTTTTTGTTTTTAATTTACTTTATTTATTAATTTATTTATGGGACGCTATGCGTCTGTTTCTCTATTTAATTTATTAAAATTTATTTATAGGACGCTATGCGTCTGTTTTATACGAGTTATAATTACTGACTGACTTACTTCTAAATGGTTTTAAATAATTACAAATTTTGCTTAATTGCTAAAGTTGAATTTTTTATAATAAATTATTTTATTATTGAAATACTTCCGTAAACTAAGCATTTATGTTATTGAACTAAATTTATGTCGCAATCGTATTGTGCCAAATGAAACTCTTGCTTGTTAAGCAATTATTTGGTTGGACTGAATTTAGGTCAAGAAATCATAAATGTGCAATTAACGGAAATTGGTTTCGCAATTTGGTAATTTGTAATTGTATTAAATTTAATATTTGTTTCCTTAACTCTTCCCCTCTTAAAATCGATTGTCCTCAATCGAGTAGAAAATTGGTATATCGTTTAATTTGATGCCTTGGTATGTTAGTGATGTTTGCTCTATTTTGGGTTGACAGGAAGTAGTGTTACCGGTTTCAATAGGCTGTGGTATTTCATTTACAAATATAGTCTTCGATTTGTTCTTACGCAGCATTATTAGTATAGCTAGTGGGATTGTGATCATCAAAATTATTAATGCTAGAGACAATTCTCTTATTTCCGTTGATTTGCTAAAGTTAGCAATTAACTTTGTATTATTAATGTGCAGTTCTTGTAAACTTTCAAGTGATAGGATTTGAAGTTGTTCTATTCGTTTGGAGTGGGTTGTTCTGCAGGTGTTAAAATGTTCATGGGAGTGGCATCGATATTTTCGAAAATACGGTCATTAATGTGGATGGTAGCGTTGGTATAGGATATGATATAACTTCCAGTGAGGTTCTGAGATTCTTCATTTACTCTGAGAGTTCCAGAAAACCCATTTAGCAGTATTGTTCCTGTCGAAATTTCTTCAATTTGGGGAATGTGATGACCATTTGTTGTATAACATGATGATGGGAGAGAGTGTAGGATTTTTGGTAAGCAATTGTCAGTAGACAAGTTTACTAGATTATCTGAATTACAAATTTCCAACTTTGCAAGCCGTTTACATTTTGTTCTTATCCCATAAATTTGTTTTTCAAAAGTCAATATTTCATTAAATTCTAGTTTTACAATTAAATTATTATTCTTTATTGGTTTAATTAACAATTTTTCATAAACAATAGTTGAGGTCAACGGAATTTCTACTATATAGAGCATCAGCGTTGAATTATGCATTACTTTAATATTTGTAAATTCTAATGCCTCTTCTGGGCTTTCAAATGGTATATTCTCATTTTTGATTTTTTCAATTGCTAATTTTATCTCTAATTCATTCAGAAGAAAGGAATTTATCATTCCGATCCTAGACCATTGGATAGCATATTTGATATTGAGGATATCCTCCTTTATGAGACGTAATCGATTTTGATTTAGTATTATAAGCTGTTCGCTTAATATACTACTTTTCTTTATGTTGTTAGTCAAAAGGTTGGTAATCCGTGTAATATTATTGAGTCTAGTTTCGAATGAATTATTAATGACAAATTGTTCATTATTATTATTATTTAGATTTTCCAAATTTTTTATTATTTTTTCTAGGTCGTCATGGTCCGGAGAACCAGCTAAATATTTCCAGGCAGTGCCCAGAATATTTATTGACCTCTTATTTCTGACAATTTTTAATAAATGTATACTTTCTAATAGTTGGAATGTTCTTTTTAATTCTTCTTTTAGGATGGGAAAATATAGGGTTTTGGGATGTCTCAAAGGTATCAATAAAATGTTGGATGTCGTTCAGGGAATGTTCGTATCTGTCGATGTCAATTTGGTGTATGAATCGGAAAACGCCACTTTGAATTTTCGCGATTCCATAGTCTATTGTAGCTATTTGCGACGATGTGTAGTTATATAGCTGAATGTCAGCATGGGCCGACATAATGAATAGTAATCTGTAAAAAAAAAGAAGTAAAATATAAGTTTAGCTCTTGATGTTACTCTTATGTACGATTTTTCCCGATTCCGTCAACACGGTAGTTGATCTATCTTCTTTTACTATTTCCTTCCTGTATTTAGGTGTTATCTTAGTTCCTAGTCTCTTATCTATTTTTACGTATATGGTGTTACCAGTATCGTAATTTCTTATTGGAGTCCTTTTCTTATTATGGGTGTTTATGTCGTATTGTTGTTTTTCCTTTATCCTTGAAATTGTTTCTTGCCGGGCATCTTCTAGTTTTTTAGGATCAGAGCTCACTGTTCGACCAAAAAAAGCTTCAACAGGTTTTTTATTCGTGGTTGAATGTATTGAATAGTTGTACTCGTTTACAGATCTGTCTAGTAATGCTGTGAATGATCTATTTATTCCATCTGCCTTCGTACATCTCATTATTTCAGTTAACGTTGAATGGAACCTCTCCACTTGTCCATTTACTGAGCTTTTATATGGCGGTGTTTTATAAACTCGGATGCCCAATTGGTCTTCTAGCATAAAAGAGATAGAGGCGGAGTTCAGGGACTTTTCATTATCTATAACAATTTCCTTCGGGATTCCAAAAATAAGTAGGAGTTTCCTTAGTGGTTCTTTGATGTCTTCGACAGCTTTTGATTTTATAATCTTTGCCTGAGCATATTTAGAAAACTTGTCAACAGCTGTAATTATGTGTTTCCCTTCCGTGTGGTAAATGTCGATATGAACAATATGGCCAGGATATTGTGGAATAGGAGTTTCCTGAATATCTGGTTTTATAGGATGTCTATCATATTTATTCTCCTTACAGACAGCACATTGAGTTACTAACTCCTTTATTTTCTTGGTCATCTTTGGAAAATAATGTTTTTCTAAAATCTGAGCTTTATTCTCCTTATAGTTTCTGTGTGCACGTTTATGCGTTTCTAAGATGATTTCTTCTTGGTCCTGTTCGTTAACAATGTCATTGACTTGGGTCTGTGTAAACCTTACTTTATAGGTGGAAAAATGCAAAGGGTATATTGATTGTATTTTACCCATAATTGGTTCGAGAGTTTTAATACCGTTGATTACTGATGGGTTTAAATACCTTTTCAAAATGGATATCAGATTTTCTTCGTTATACTCCGGTTCGGATATTACGTGGCGATGATAGGTTGGGAATATGATTTGAAATTGGTAAGATGGGGTTGGATTTATATGTAAAAATAGTTGATTTTTAAACACGTTAATAGGGTACTCCACACTAGGAATTAAGTTTTCACCAGAGCTTTCATCGCTGTGTTGGCTTACTGACATAGAATTGATTTCGGTTGCTTCTGGTTTCCTAGAAAGTGCATCAGCAACGATATTAGTTTTTCCAGGTTTGTACTCCATCTCATAGTTATATTCCTCCAAAACAGCTTTCCATCGTTTCATCTTCCCATTATTATTTTTATTACTCATAGCATAAGTAAGCGGTTGATGGTCAGTACGGATAATTACCTTTGATTACCGTACAAATAATTTCTAAAGGAATTTAGTGACCATATTATGGCCAGCATTTCCTTTTCATTAGTTGCGTAGTGTTCTTCAGTTTTGCTCAAGGTTCTTGAGATAAACGCAATTGGTCGATCGGATTGTGATAATACTGCACCAAGGGCGAAATTGGATGCATCCGTGGTCAACTCGAAAGGTTTTTCAAAATCCGGATATGCCAGGACAATATCCTGTGAGACCAAGGAATTTTTCAATTTCCTAAAAGATTCCAAAGCATTCTCATCCAAAGTAATATCGTGTTTGGCCGATTGTCTTTTGGAAATGCGACCCCCCCTCCCCTCTTAAGAGAGACGTTAGGGGTTTTGCCAGTTTGGCGTAAGTCCCTAATAAAACGACGATAATAACCTGAAAGTCCCAGAAATGATCTGAGTTCTTTTAACGTTTTAGGAATTGGAAAATTAAGAATTGCCTCAACTTTCTTTGGGTTAGTCTTAATTCCCGCCGACGAAACTATAAATCCCAAAAACTCGACTTCAGTCTGGAAAAAATTACATTTATCCAGCTGGACTTTCATGTTTGCATCCTCTAAGGTTTAAAAAACCTGCTCCAGATGCCGTAAATGTTCTACCTCAGATTTACTAAAACTATGATATCGTCAATATAGACGAAGCAAATTTTCCCGATATACTCATGTAGTATATCATCTAAAGCACGTTGGAATATCGATGGGGCATTTTTGAGACCAAAAGGCAGTCTTGTAATTCAAAATTTCCCATTACAAATAGAAAATGCTGTTTTCTCGATGTCAGACGTTTTTTAACGGTATCTGGTGGAATCCGCTTTTTAGGTCCAGAACGGAGAAAATTGTATTCTGTCCTAGATGAGACAAAACAACGTTTATGTCCGGAATTGGATATGTGTCAGAAATTGTCACAAGATTCAGCTTGCGATAATCTATAACCACTCTATATTGTTTGTTTCCCTGAGAATCAGGTTTTTTCGACACAATACATACTGGAGAGTTATAGGGTGACCTAGAGGGACGTATAATACCATCATCCAGCATTTTCTTTATCTGATTCTCTACCTCGCCTCTCAATGACAACGGATATGGGTAGGATTTTGAGTATATTGGTTTATCAGTTGAAGTTCTAATTTCGCCAATTACTTTTGTGGTGTATGGTAATTTCTCGTCAGGGTCTGCGAACAGTTTTGGAAATTTTTCCACCAAGAAATTAGTTTTCTCCACTTGGTCTAAGCCCACGCTATCGCACTTTATATTCAACAAATTAACGTCGGGAAGTGGTAATTGTTTTAGTGGAATTTTCAATCTACCCTGAATCGTCATGTAATTTTTCTGCAGTTGTACATTACAGCAGAAAGATCCTTTAGGGGTGTTATGTCCTATAATTGGCATCGAATGTTTTCAATGCCGGAAGAAGAAATAATTTGATTGGAATATCTATGTTAAAGAGGTTAATAAGAGTATGATTTGTTATACGCACATCGCCCCCAACTGATTTTTGCCAAAAAGTTCTTTTTATGGGTATCGATTTTTTCACAATTTCGGGACGGATGTAGTTTTTTCCTGAACCAGTATCGATTAAAAATTTAAATAGTCTCCCACCCTTCGTTTTACACTCGATGAATGGTAACGAAGAGTGGTCTAGATTAAAAAATGGACGTCACTATGTTCGGTATGCTCATATTCCACTTGAAGCTGTTGGTCCTCATAGTGTTCGTTTGAATATTCGCTTTGGTAACCGTTTTCATAAATTTCCGCCGAGTCTTCTAGATCCTGATTGTAGTATGGTTGATCGTCTTCCTCGATATTGAAGTTTCGTTGGTGTTTATTAGGGTTTTGATTAAACTGTTCCGGTGGCCTTTTTCCAAAGAGTGAATTTTGAGCCGGCCGGTTCATATAGTTGACATTCCTAGTTCGCATGCTTTGGTCAATATCCATCGGTTCTGGTCTTGGTTGAGGTTTCGGGGGTAATGGTCTTGGAGGTAAAGGTCTTTTGAAAAAGCCATTATTGTTAGGATATTGTGCATGTTGCATTTGCGGATTTACTTGAGGTATATTCACATAGGGGCCATTTGGTCTGAATTGCGGAGTAAATGAAAGTTGAGGATAAAATGGTTGTTTGTAACCTCTTGGATTCTGGATTTGTCCTTTTTGGGGCGTAGATTGGGCACCATTGTGGTTTCTTTGTCTGATGATTCTGATTCGCGTGGTACGAACGGAAGTGTTGGTTTTCTAGTTTTAAACACAAGTGTAGGGCTTGTGGCAACTCAGTAGGCTCTCTCATACGCAAGTAGTCTTGGAAGATCACCTTTTAATCCCCTGATAAAGGTATCCAGAGCTTTATCCTCTGTATGTTCTCGTCAGCAGTTCCTTAGGTTCCGCAACCTACGTCATGCATGCGAGTTTATCTAATATGTGGGATAAATGGGAGTAAACATTGTGATAAACTCCTGCACCGTATATTATTCCTTGAACCATAGTCGTCTTTGGTATTCAAGAGTTGTAAGATCCCTCTTGTCAGAATATGGATGGAAAGGCATCTCCGCATTGCGGTCCAGTTCAGCGGGGTGTATTGTACGATTCTAGCGCTGTGTCCGCGTGACCGGTAATTTTATTCCGAATCGTACTGAGTATGCCGTAATATTTTGGTGATCCCTTTATAGGTTTCGTGTACCTTCATAATTCGATCTACACTCTTCTTCCAAGAGTTAAATTCACCAGGAGTACCCGAAAATTCCCGTATGCAATCGAACAACATCTGGGATTTTGTCCAGCTCTGACAAATTTCCGCCCATCGTTTCAAATTTATCGTCTGGTCCGACATGTCACTAGCGTTGCTACTGTCATGGTGACTGTTCCGAGTCAGAACGTCCGTTACAATTCGAGTCACAAGGCTTTCCAGTTCGATTGTTCCCGGAACTGTAGGAGGAGGAGGAAGATTTTGGGTATTTAGGACTGAAGGTCTTATGATATTATTTGGGTTGGACATTTTCGTAGCAAATATAAATATAAGAAAGTTTTCAATAAAATCAAGGTATTAACACTTTCTAATTGTCAAATAAAATAAGGATATTTTTATTTAAAGTATTTTCCAATTTCCAACCAAGTACAAAGAAATAAAATTTATGTATTCTTTTTCGATAGACTTTTTGTTAATAAAATTTAAAATATTTTGATTTTAATTGATTTTTAATTCTTTTCGATACACTTTTTGCTAAATAAAATTAAAATATTTTGATTTTTAATTCTTTTTTTTTTTAATTTGGGTATTTACGTTGCACTTTTCCAATTTCTAAATAAATTAAGATATTTTGATTCTAATATTTTTCAATTCCAAAATGTAAGTATTTTAATTCTTTTTTTTTTTTTTTAAAAAAATTTAGGTGTTTTACGTTACACTTTTTTTTTTTTTTTTTTAGAGATTTTTGAAAAAAATTTAGATATTTGATTTTAAATATTTGTTGTTTTTTTTTTTTTTTTCTAGCTTTTTTTAAATTTAAGTATTTAACTTTTTCCAATTTTAAAATTTAATCACTAGTGTTATTCTTAAAAACTAGAGCTTACATTAACAATCATCAGGATGATGATGGCGATGAAGTGATGGGGATGCAGCAAAGTCCTCTTTGCATCAGCTACTGGGGCACTGCAGTCTCCACTTATTCGCTTCTAAAACGGGCTTTTTTTCCTTAAGCGCGTTTTCACTTTTGTTGCTTTTGTCACTTTTGTTCGGGCTTTTTTTTTTCTTAAGCGCGTTTTTCACTTTGACACTTTTCACTGCTCGGGATTTTGCTTTACACTTCGCTCGGGCGCCAGTTAATTTATATTAAAATTAATTAATATAAAAAAAACAAAGGTTTTTTTATTTATTTTTTTCTTGGTTTGAATTTACTTTATTTATTTAAATTTATTTATAGGACGCTATGCGTCTGTTTTATACGAGTTATAATTACTGACTGACTTACTTCTAAATGGTTTTAACTAATTACAAATTTGCTTAATTGCTAAGTTGAATTTTTTATAATAAATCTTTTTATTATTGAAATACTTCCGTAAACTAAGCATTTATGTTATTGAACTAAATTTATGGTCGCAAATCGTATTGGGCCAAATGAAACTCTTGCTTGTTAAGCAATTATTTGGTTGGACTGAATTTAGGTCAAGAAATCATAAAATGTGCAATTAACGGAAACTTGGTTTCGCAATTTGGTAATTTGTAATTGTATTAAATTTAATATTTGTTTCCTTAACTTATATAATATCAGCTTCTCGTAATTCTTCAATAATTGAGACTTTTTTGTTATTATGATTATTATTACCAGCTGTTTGTGATGCTATCAATAGCCAAAGGCGATCAACCAACTCATTCGGATCATTCCAATATATATAATTTGATTTTTTGAATTCAATTTCATTAGACCACTTCCAGTTTTATCATTTTTAAATAATTTACTTATAATGTTTTTATATTTGTATGCCTTGGTGCCTTTTACTTGAGCATCTGATTTAAAGTCTATTTTATGAGCATTTGTTTGCATTCAAATCTTCTTGTAAATTGCCAATTCAGTTTAATCGTAATTCTTCGGTTTTAGGTAAAACATTAACTGATAGAGGCCTGGTGTTAGTGCCACATTGGTTTCCTACTTCAATTTTATCTTCACTTAATTTTATATTGCTATATCCAAATTTCCATTCTCCATTAGAATCTTTGTTCGGACCATATAGAGTATCCAGTTCGTTTTTTTTTTCTACTCAGCTGATAAATCTATTGGTTTTGTTGAAATATCAACATTCACTATCCAGTATATCCCCTTGAGAATAGAAATCATCATCGTCATCATCATTTGTCTTATATAAAGAGTTTTGTATCTCATGTTTATCATCGTTATTTACGTGCTCCTTCTTCGGGGTACTTGATTCGAAATTCATTGGTGGTTTGTTAAAGGTTATATTTGAATAATTAGCCATTTCATTTTTAATTTCATCTTTAATGATTTTTGAAAACATATTTTTATTTTTATTAATATCAATTAATATTAATGTTTAATCACAGTCTGTAAGGATTTATTCCATAGACTGAATAAATAAATAAATAAATAAAAAAAATAAATTTTTTTAATGGTTCTGTTATGGGTTTAAATGTATCTTTGAGTTTTTAGATGTGTTAGATTCTCCAGTTTTTAAACTTTGAAATTTTCTTTTCAAAGCATTTCTCGTCTTTACTAACTCTTCCAACACTTTTTCCTCCATTTTCACGTTTAAATTATTTTCAACTCTTGTAGACTATTTGATTTATCAGATTAGGTATTTTTAGCTGTTCTGATTTATCAGATTAGGTATTTTAGCTGTTCTGATTTATCAGATTAGATATTTTTAGCTGTTCTGATTTATCAGATTAGGTATTCTTAGCTGTTCTGATTTATCAGATTAGGCATTTTTAGCTGTTCTAATTTATCAGATTAGGTATTTTTAGCTGTTCTAGTCTTTTAGATGGTATGATATTAATAAACAGATGATTGTATAGAAATCAATTTAGATGAAATTGATTCAATGATCTATTCTTGACTAAGTAGAATTTATGAATTTACCTTTTTTATATTTCAATGAAAAAATTAAACGACTTTCTGTATCGACCAGCATCTAAATCATCATCTTTACTTATTATTAAAAATCCATATTTTTCCTTCCAACATTCTTGACATATATCACAAAACTTTTTATAGCTCATATCCATACCAACGTGATCATTTCATCCTGCCTAAACATGATTATCATATTTGCATTATCTCGTACCAAATGTTTTGGAATTCGGGTATAAGTCTGACATAAATAAAAGGAGTCAACATTTTTATGACCACCCATACAAAAGTATTTACGAATATTATTTTGCTTTTCACAAGCAACATCATCAAATATAAAAATTGAGTTATTTTTGGCTTCATCTGGCGGCATAACACCCTCATTATCAGAAAATGTGAAATAACCCATTCCTTTTATCGGTGATATAAGTTTCTTTAAATATTCATATTTAGGTTGATAAAGTGATTTCGAGTATAAATATTATTTTCAAATTTAAGACCATTTGGATTTTCAATAAGGCTAATCATCACATTAGTCTTTCCACAGTTGGATGGTCCAACTATAAGACATCTAATAGAATTGGGTAATAAGATATTATGTCTTACTTTCTTGGGATACTAGTTGAGGAATCTACATTCCTTACAATAATATTATTATGTTGTTTGATCAAGCGCATTTTTGTGAATAAAATAAAAACTCTAAAAATATAATATTTTATTAATTTTCTAGATATAAAATGGTTTTTCATTATAATAAATCAATTAATCGTACCTCAACTATCTATGGGAGTGGAGTGTTTGATAAAATTATCAATTCCTTACCAATTGAATTACATTTACCAGGCTATCAATATTGTGGACCAGGCTCTAAATTAGAAAAACGAATAATAATAGAGGTGATAGGGTATAAATCCTTTGGATGCAGCTTGCAAAGAACACGATATAGCATATTCCCAAAATAGGGATATTAATAAACGACATCAAGCTGATAAAATACTTGAAAATCGTGCTTGGAAAGAGTATTAGCCGAGGATAGTAGTATTGGCGAGAAAACAAATGCATATTTTGCAAGCAACGCAATGAAAGCAAAAGTTAAATTTGGAATGGGGGTAAAGGGTCAATACAAAAGTGGAAAGAAAAGTTTTAACGATGCGGTAAGAATGGCTACAAAAAGTTTAAAGAAGGAAAAACCCAGAGATATTAATGACGCTATTAAAATTGCGCGTAGAGTTATCAATAAATCTCTAAAAGGAAAAAATCTAAAGTTGTTATACCTCGCATAATAAATGTTCCCAATATTGGAGGTTTCTTGCCTTTAGTACCAATTCTTACAGCACTCGGAGCCTTAGGTAGTCTATCTTCTGGTGGAGCAGCTATTGCTAAAGCAATTAACACTGCTAAAAATGCTAAGCAAAATCTTGATGAGGCCATTAAACATAATAAAACAATGGAGGCTATTGCAATGGGAAAAGGATTATTTCTTAAGCCATATAAAAAGGATATGGTCTTGTATGTAATAAATCATCAAAAACTGTTAAAGATGCTACCCAAAAGACCACTTACTGATGTTGATTTAAGGATGTTTGCCACACATATTCCCTATTTTAGAGGTATTTTTATGCGAGACTCACTCCCCAAACGTCCTAGACTCAAGAATGTGGAATTATTAATTTAGATTCATCAATTGGCTCTGGAACACATTGGGTAGCATACTATAAAAATAATCAACAAAATGAATATTTTGATAGTTTTGGAAATTTGCAGCCACCGTTGGAAGTAGTAAAACACTTGGTTAGAAATTTAGAATCTAACTACTATCAACATTAAAAATATAATTCGTATAATTGTGGACATTTATGCCTACAATTTTTGTATGAAATTTATAATAAATAAAAAGAAAACTTTTTTAAATAAACTATATAATTTTGTTTTATTTAATATATTTATATTTACATTTTAATTCCATACTGGATATGTACTATTTTGAAGAATAATATATTCATTATTAAATTGAATTGCTCCAGCTGCAATTGATATGATTTCTCGTCTACTCCAGCTTCTTTTTTGATGCAGTAATTACCAGAGGATAATTCCACTAATTCTTCTTCAGTCATGGCGTTATATCTAGTTGGTAAAATATAATGTTATTTTCACCTTCAAGTCTTATGCATTCGCCAAATTTAGTTTTATTCGTATGGCTTTCAACACAGTATAGGATCTTAAATTCTCCATGTCTTTAATATAGAGAATTGGTTTACTCTTGAAATTATTAAACTTATTAATTAGAGATGATGAAATATCCATTTTTGACTTTACTATTGGACGGCTTTTTATTAAATGATTGTTCTTACATTCCTATAATTAAAATTAAGGAAAATAATTGAAAAATGTCTTATGCCTTAACTCCACCCTCCAATTGATCGATCCAGAGTGAAGGAAAGTGCATGATAAATCATTGTATTGAGATATAATTATTGAAACGCTCCGTTTTATGTTTTAATTGCAACTGACTTTATTATATTCTTTTATTTTATTCTATGCTTAAAACTACTAAAAATAACGTGTGTACTTGCTGACAGAGCAAGTTCACACAGGTAGTTGCAGTGTGGATATTTACACCAACTTATGGGTGTTGCGTTACACAACTGTCTGTGAAGCAGACAGCGTGAGAACCAGACTGTGTGAATCAAGTAAAATAATTCACACAATGCGTGTCATGTTGCCCGGGTATTTGTATACGGCAACGTACGCTTATCAACCACACTACATCTCCCTTTTCAGAGAAAAAGATCGATCAAGTGATCATAAAGTGATCGATCTTTTTATATACCTTAAACATATTAAATTCTGTAATTTTTCTTTTATTTTCTGTTTTTTTTTTTTTTTTTATTACAATTTTTTTTTATATATATACCTTATACTTATTGAAATTTGTAATTTTTCTTTTATTTTCTTGTTTTTTTTTTTTTTTTTTTTTTTTTATTACAATTTTTTTTTTTTAATTGTATTACAACTTTTATTTTTCTGGTGCACCAAAGAAAAAATTAAAATTTACAGATCTTAATTCTATCTCTATGCACAGTTTGTGCCTTTCCTTTTTCATTCTCTATTTTACATTATTATTCTCTTTTAGAGCTATGACCTTAAAAGGTCCTAAATATTTGTTTTCTAGCTTATGACCCGTTTCATTTTTAAGAAATACCAGGTCTCCTATTTTAATATCTAAATTCCTACTATTCTGATCATAGTAGTTTTTTCTACTTACCTTATATTTATCTAATAGAGACTTTGCTCTAGTATAAGCTATTTCTAACCTATATTTAACTTCCTTACTATAGCTATCTATATTATATAGAGGATCTACCCTTTCTATTGAGTTAAATTCATGGAATCCATTTGGGATTCTTCCGAATACAAGCTCATATGAGCAGTATCCATGTGTCACCGATGGGGTGGTATTAAAACAGTACGTGAAGTACTTTGTCCACTCATCCCAATCGTCTCTTTCAACTGATATGTATGATCGTACATATTCGTTAAAAGTTCGGTGACTACGTTCAACGGTTCCCAAGGTCTGGTGATGGTAAGCCGTGGACGTTATATTATCAATGTTCAGGTATTTCGACAAGTCATCCGTTATCGAATTTTATACTCTGTTCCCATGTCCGTAATGAACGTCTTCATTGGACCGTACAATAGTATAAAAAATTCAAATATAGCCCTCGCAACCGTTTTCGCACTTTTATCTGGTATTGGTATAGTGACCAGATATTTTGTTAGGTCACATATTAGTGTAACCACATATTCATTGCCATTTCCGTACGAGGTAATGGTCCAATTGTATCTACCAATACAGTATCAAAAGCGTTGGTTGGAGTCTTAGTTATTATCATGGGGCTTTTTGTATGTCGTGTCGTTTTGGCTTTTTGACACTTCTGACATGATTTAACGTATTCTGTTATGCTTTTAAATCATGTGTAGCCAATAGAAGTATCTCTTCACCTTGTTTAGTGTCCTTTAATCCCAGAATGACCGCCTTGTACTGGGTCATCATGGTACCTTTTAATAGTTTTTTAAAATTTCGTCCTCATTGCTCAGTTGGGTCACCCTTGGAAGTAGCGCTACTTTAAATTTATCAATTTTTCATTGCCCAAGGCCTTAAATTCATCTATTGTGACGGATTCGAAAATCTGTTCACTGGGTGCCATTTGTACTTTGACGGTACCTATTTCGCAGGCTAATGATTCTAGCCTTGGGAAGAATTGTCCTAGGTCAATTTTCCTTTGACGAACAGGTCGTCTATCATTATCCTAAGGATAATTTTCTTTCCATGCTTTAAGAAGCAATGGTTTGAAGTCATTTTCATTTTGGATATTTTCTGACGTCAGTATAGTTTATGACTTCAAATATATTGGGCTTTTCGTACTTTTTCGCTGAGTGAGGTGCTCTTCTTTCGATTTTTCCTGTTTTGCAGATGATCTTGTAGATACTCTGAGTATCTTTGTTATGTCCTTGGACATTTCCTTTAAGTCCTCTATCGTTATTCTCGATAGAGCATCTGCTACAAATTCTCCTTTCCCTGAGGTTTCTACCGTGAAGTCATACTCTTCGAGATCTAATCTCATTCGAGTTAATTTCGAACTTGGATTTTTCATAGAGAATAGGTAGGTTAATGGACGATGGTCCGTTTTGACCAGAAAATGTGTACCATATATATATGGCCTAAAATGCGTGATTGCCCAATGAATTGCAGTGAGTTCCTGCTTAATTGTGGACTTATTGCTTTCTCCTTTAGAGAATGTCTTAGAAGCATAGGCGACTGGAAGTTGTCTGCCTTCATATTCCTGACTTAGTACCGCACCGCAAGCATATTTGCTAGCGTCTGTAGTAATACAGAATGGTTTTCTAAAGTCGGGATATTGTAGAATTTGCGGGTCTGTTAATGCTCTCTGTAAATGATCGAATGCCTTTTGGCATTCTTTGGTCCATTCAAACTTAACATTTTTCCTTGTCAATCTCGATATATGACGAGAATAATCAGAAAATTTTTAATGAACCTTCTATAATAGTTGCAAAAAGCAACAAATCGTCTTGCTCCATCTGCATCAGTTGGGACTGGATAGTCCCTAATTGCTGCATACTTGCTGTCATCCGGTAGGATGCCCTTGTCAGTACATTTATGCGCGAGATAAGTTACCTCATGCATAAAAAATGTGCATTTGTCTGGATGTAGCTTAAGATTGTACCTTCGGCATAGTTCGAAAACATCAGTCAAATTTCTCAACATATGTCTTTCAGAACATTCGAGCACTACTAAATCATCCATGTATAAAAATGCTTGAGATGGCGTTAAGCCAGAAAACGCAAGAGTCATACAATGATGGCAAGAGTCATCATGCGTTAAATGAGTTGAGCAATTTTAAGCCCGTAAGGGAGCCTTTTAAACGATAAGAGCCATTCCCCGTTGAAAAGGATTTATATCCCTCGAGTCCTCATGCAACTCTATCTGGTGAAATCCAGACATTAGGTCCAGGCAGGAAAAATATTTTGCCCTTCCTAATTGGTCAAGAATATCGTCTATTCTTGGAAGTGGGAACTTGTCCGCAATCAATTTCCTGTTTACCTGTCGGTAGTCGATTACCAATCGCCACCTTTTCTCATCCGAGTTCGGCAATGATTTTTTAGGCACTAGTAGTAAGGGACTATTATATTCCGAAATTGATGGCTCCACTATGCCATCATCTACTAGTTTCTCCACTTGCCTATTGACTTCCGCTTTATGAGCGTGTGGTATTCTATAGTTCTTTATATAGATCGGTGTTTTATATCATTCAATCTAAGTTTTTGTTTGTAAAAATTATTTGTGGAAATCTTTTCGGTTTCCAAGGAGAATATATCGCTAAATTTCGAACAGAGTGTTATTAATTCATCCCTAAATTGATCGGGAAAATTCCTTTTCAATCGCTTTAGGACCTCTTCTGATCTTTTTCCGGTTCTGTTTGTAGTTTGCAATATATCGTAATTCGATAATTTCTCCGTTACTACTTTTGTAATATCTACCGTCGCGTCACAGCTATTCGTATTCAGAATTCTCACATATGCGTCATTGCCTTGAACCATTGTGTTTGCAATGAATACGCCAGGCTGAACTTCTTGATTCGGTATCAATAATTCTTCCTGTTCAGAGCCTATGTGTATTCTGCGTACCACTTGTGATCTTGCTGGAAGCATGATCGAGTTACTAGTGCAGGTATTCCTTATTGGAATCGCGAAATGTTGAAAATTTTTGGGTCGAAAAACAAGACATTCCTTATTTTCCATGAAATCCAATTTGCAATTGAATTCCCTCATTAAATCCACACCGATGATTCCATCGCATGGTATTGGAAAATCGTCTGGTACCGCATGAAATTTATGCGTCACCAAAATATTTTCAACTCTAAGGTCAATCCGCATACTGCCGATTGATTCGATGGTACCTATACCAATACCACTAAGGGTCGTTATTTCACCAGAGTCAATCTGCTCATTGTTCACATTCGCAATTTTTAGCAGTGATATATCTGCTCCTGTATCCACAAGTAACGTTAGTAACTTATTAGCTGTGTTGTAAAATTTAACAAACACGCCGAAACTTAGATTGAGGGTGTATACCCTTCTGATTATTCTCTCAGGGGATGGTCCCGGTTTTCCGGACCATTATTTTGGTCATTGACCATTCGTATATGGCCGTTACTGTGGGAACTACGGTTATTTCCGCGGCTCCTATTATTACGATTATCATATCGTCCATTACCGCCACCACGGTAGGCAACCCCTACCGCGGTTATTCGAGTTATTACGGGTATTTCCTCGGTAACCTCCCCGACTGTTTCTACGGTCGTTACCTTGATACCCTTGGTTGTGCATGTATAAGACAGCGTTCTGTTGTCCGTATGTTTCAGTACAACATTCAACAAATTTAGCCACTGCCTCATTGAAATTATCAAATTTGCCCGATTGCATTATTAGCCTCACGCGTTCGTTGTTCGCGTTCTCACCATTGCCTTGACGGCAGTTTTGGTGGAATATTTGTCGGCCTGTGATGGTGTTAAGCCATCCGAAATATAGGCTGACTGTAGGGATTTTGTTAAATCCTCTACTTCTTTCATGTAGGCGTTCGCATTTTGTTTGCTTGCCTGACATTCATCAGCTTGGCCGTAACCACGTCGATTGATTCTCCCTTCACGTTCGCACGCAAGGAAGCTACAACCTGGGCTAAATCGGTCTCGGTTCCTGTTAGTAAATTAATTGCTGTGCCTTTAATTTAGTTTTCACTAAATTAACAGCAATTATAGCATGGCCGTCGCAGACACTTCCTACCAATTCCAGTGCCGATACGAAGCCCTGAAGGTTTTCAGGTCGTCCATCGAACTCTGGGATGAGTTTGAGGCGAAGCTCAGAAACTCGATTGCGGTCTGTGGCATCTCGATGTTCCTTGGGATAGGGACTTTAATTTCACTGTTATCTGGGATGAGAATGGTATCTTGGGGAGATTTAATTCCCAAGTTATGCGAGGTTTGTTCCTCTAGTGGGGTAATAGGTTCTTGAAGTGAAAAAGGTATTTCCAATTCCACTCCTTTCCTTAATGCGACAGAGATTAATTTCTTTCTGACATCCGCATAAAACCCGTCGGCAGCTACTTTGTGGTGCGATGTTAGGCGCGAGTATGATACATTGAACAAAACTCTTATGCGCTCTACTTGCTCCACAAGAATCCCTATATGCTTCTCGACGGTTTCTTTTCCCGTTTCCCTATCGGTGTTTAAACACTTGTAGGATTTCGCAAAAACCTCCTTTATTTCCCTTGCCTTGAATAGGATTTCTCTCCCATTCCATTTGGGCCTACACCCGTTTAGCATCCCCGATAGGGTTTAATTTGTTCATATTTATTGTGCCTCCCTAGATTTTATCTAGGTCGGTGGCCATTGATCTTCTATAATTCTTTTTCAAGGATCTTTATGCAACTGATACCAGGTGGTAAGCAGTTGAATGGCCTGAATGACAATAATTATTATTAAATAAATGTGTGGTGGTTCGATTTGCACCACATTCACGTCATTTATAACATTGCGGTCGGTTTTTTCCACTTTGGATTGTCCGAACCCATTTCTTTTCTATAATAGGTCCCTAAAAAAGTTAATATGTATAATATGTATAAAAATTTTAATTTTATATATGTTATTTATTTTCTTCTCTTTCTTGTCTAATTATTTATTAGAGATATATATTTATTAATTTATTTATTATTTATTAGAGATATAATTATTTATTAATCACAATCACAACTTACACTAAACATATTACACTAAACATATTAACATACGTACAAGTACAGTTGTTGTTAATTTCTTGTTGCTTGGGTGTTCCCCTGCTGTTCCTGTTGATGTTACTTTTGTCGTTGATCTGAAAATCTCCCCAGCCCAGGCAAGATTCGTTGCCTGGTGTCTTTACCTTGGCAATGTATTAGCCACATTGCTTCTTCTTTGAGTTTTTGTTGTTTTTTTGTTTTTTATATTGCATGTAGGTATCTTCCGTTTTTATTTTTCTTTAATTTCGGTGTTTCTTTTTCTTATTATAAAAGTAACTTGTTATTTTTTTTGTTTTTGGTTTATTTTAAGTTTTTTTTTTTTGTTTGTATTGTCACTGTTCTTTATTTCTCATTTGTATTTTATTATAACTGTACTTTCAGTTGTGCTGTTTTTTTTTTTTATTCTTTTTTTCAACTTCGTTTATTCTATATTTACTATTTTCTTTTTTTATTTATTTTGGTCTTAAAGAAACGATACTAACCTTTCAAGGTTACACATATTTGTTAAAAAAACAAACGATAAAAGCCGGTTACGTTGTCTTTCATGAGGTTTTTGGTACACTTTCTTCTTTTTTTTTCAACATTTTGTTCGTTTTGGATTTTTTTTTAAATTGTGTTTTTCCTGGACTCTACTTATTTTCTAAAATATTTTTATACCGTTATATTTTTTTTTGAGTTTTTAAGTTTTACACATTTTATAATCCACATTTTTTTTATATTTTTATACCTATTATTCTGAATTTATTTTGCTTTAGTTGTAAAAAAAATTTCAATTGTAGATTTCTGTATTTTAAAGTTCTGTCTTTTTTTTTCTTTTTTTATAGTTTTGTATACTTCTTTTTGTAAACGCTTTTGTTTTTTGTTTTGTGGAAAAATTTTTTTTTTTTTTATAGAAGTTCAAAATTTTAGTTTTATTGCATTTTTTTTTCTTTTTTTTTTAACTAGTTTTTTTAGCTTTATAATAATATATAGTACTTTTACATTTTGTTTGTTTTGTTAACTATGTAATTCTAGTTATTTTAAATTTTTCTCATCTCACTTGTCTTTTTTTTTTGTCAATTCCAACAAAATTTATCTTATTAATCAAAGTTATTAAGATGATTTATTTTTTGATCACTTGTTTTAATCACTTGTCTTTAATTTTTAGTAATTAAACATTTTCTTTTAACAAATCTGCAATCTTCGGGTCACGGTCGCCATGAGATATAATTATTGAAACGCTCCGTTTTATGTTTTAATTGCAACTGACTTTATTATATTCTTTTATTTTATTCTATGCTTAAAACTACTAAAAATAACGTGTGTACTTGCTGACAGAGCAAGTTCACACAGGTAGTTGCAGTGTGGATATTTACACACCAACTATGGGTGTTGCGTTACACAACTGTCTGTGAAGCAGACAGCGTGAGAACCAGACTGTGTGAATCAAGTAAAATAATTCACACAATGCGTGTCATGTTGCCCGGGTATTTGTATACGGCAACGTACGCTTTATCAACCACACTACAGTATCCCTCACTCTTATATAATTAGTAGTTTAGGGATATATTTGTCAAGTATCCTCTTCTCACATTAAGAAAATAATTTTTTAATTAGTATTAAAAATACAGATAAGATAATAAGATGGAATTTCCGACACTACGCGAAGAATTAACGCATTTCTTTTTGAGTATGATGGATACATTTCCTTTGAGGATCTCCATTTCATATTAAAATT